>OY992537.1:192285316-192386316 GCA_963921195.1 Pegoplata infirma | reverse complement strand
TGTCTGTCTGTCTGTCTGTCTGTCTGTCTGTCTGTCTGTCTGTCTGTCTGTCTGTCTGTCTGTCTGTCTGTCTGTCTGTCTGTCTGTCTGTCTGTCTGTCTGTCTGTCTGTCTGTCTGTCTGTCTGTCTGTCTGTCTGTCTGTCTGTCTGTCTGTCTGTCTGTCTGTCTGTCTGTCTGTCTGTCTGTCTGTCTGTCTGTCTGTCTGTCTGTCTGTCTGTCTGTCTGTCTGTCTGTCTGTCTGTCTGTCTGTCTGTCTGTCTGTCTGTCTGTCTGTCTGTCTGTCTGTCTGTCTGTCTGTCTGTCTGTCTGTCTGTCTGTCTGTCTGTCTGTCTGTCTGTCTGTCTGTCTGTCTGTCTGTCTGTCTGTCTGTCTGTCTGTCTGTCTGTCTGTCTGTCTGTCTGTCTGTCTGTCTGTCTGTCTGTCTGTCTGTCTGTCTGTCTGTCTGTCTGTCTGTCTGTCTGTCTGTCTGTCTGTCTGTCTGTCCTGTCTGTCTGTCTGTCTGTCTGTCTGTCTGTCTGTCTGTCTGTCTGTCTGTCTGTCTGTCTGTCTGTCTGTCTGTCTGTCTGTCTGTCTGTCTGTCTGTCTGTCTGTCTGTCTGTCTGTCTGTCTGTCTGTCTGTCTGTCTGTCTGTCTGTCTGTCTGTCTGTCTGTCTGTCTGTCTGTCTGTCTGTCTGTCTGTCTGTCTGTCTGTCTGTCTGTCTGTCTGTCTGTCTGTCTGTCTGTCTGTCTGTCTGTCTGTCTGTCTGTCTGTCTGTCTGTCTGTCTGTCTGTCTGTCTGTCTGTCTGTCTGTCTGTCTGTCTGTCTGTCTGTCTGTCTGTCTGTCTGTCTGTCTGTCTGTCTGTCTGTCTGTCTGTCTGTCTGTCTGTCTGTCTGTCTGTCTGTCTCTGTCTGTCTGTCTGTCTGTCTGTCTGTCTGTCTGTCTGTCTGTCTGTCTGTCTGTCTGTCTGTCTGTCTGTCTGTCTGTCTGTCTGTCTGTCTGTCTGTCTGTCTGTCTGTCTGTCTGTCTGTCTGTCTGTCTGTCTGTCTGTCTGTCTGTCTGTCTGTCTGTCTGTCTGTCTGTCTGTCTGTCTGTCTGTCTGTCTGTCTGTCTGTCTGTCTGTCTGTCTGTCTGTCTGTCTGTCTGTCTGTCTGTCTGTCTGTCTGTCTGTCTGTCTGTCTGTCTGTCTGTCTGTCTGTCTGTCTGTCTGTCTGTCTGTCTGTCTGTCTGTCTGTCTGTCTGTCTGTCTGTCTCTGTCTGTCTGTCTGTCTGTCTGTCTGTCTGTCTGTCTGTCTGTCTGTCTGTCTGTCTGTCTGTCTGTCTGTCTGTCTGTCTGTCTGTCTGTCTGTCTGTCTGTCTGTCTGTCTGTCTGTCTGTCTGTCTGTCTGTCTGTCTGTCTGTCTGTCTGTCTGTCTGTCTGTCTGTCTGTCTGTCTGTCTGTCTGTCTGTCTGTCTGTCTGTCTGTCTGTCTGTCTGTCTGTCTGTCTGTCTGTCTGTCTGTCTGTCTGTCTGTCTGTCTGTCTGTCTGTCTGTCTGTCTGTCTGTCTGTCTGTCTGTCTGTCTGTCTGTCTGTCTGTCTGTCTGTCTGTCTGTCTGTCTGTCTGTCTGTCTGTCTGTCTGTCTGTCTGTCTGTCTGTCTGTCTGTCTGTCTGTCTGTCTGTCTGTCTGTCTGTCTGTCTGTCTGTCTGTCTGTCTGTCTGTCTGTCTGTCTGTCTGTCTGTCTGTCTGTCTGTCTGTCTGTCTGTCTGTCTGTCTGTCTGTCTGTCTGTCTGTCTGTCTGTCTGTCTGTCTGTCTGTCTGTCTGTCTGTCTGTCTGTCTGTCTGTCTGTCTGTCTGTCTGTCTGTCTGTCTGTCTGTCTGTCTGTCTGTCTGTCTGTCTGTCTGTCTGTCTGTCTGTCTGTCTGTCTGTCTGTCTGTCTGTCTGTCTGTCTGTCTGTCTGTCTGTCTGTCTGTCTGTCTGTCTGTCTGTCTGTCTGTCTGTCTGTCTGTCTGTCTGTCTGTCTGTCTGTCTGTCTGTCTGTCTGTCTGTCTGTCTGTCTGTCTGTCTGTCTGTCTGTCTGTCTGTCTGTCTGTCTGTCTGTCTGTCTGTCTGTCTGTCTGTCTGTCTGTCTGTCTGTCTGTCTGTCTGTCTGTCTGTCTGTCTGTCTGTCTGTCTGTCTGTCTGTCTGTCTGTCTGTCTGTCTGTCTGTCTGTCTGTCTGTCTGTCTGTCTGTCTGTCTGTCTGTCTGTCTGTCTGTCTGTCTGTCTGTCTGTCTGTCTGTCTGTCTGTCTGTCTGTCTGTCTGTCTGTCTGTCTGTCTGTCTGTCTGTCTGTCTGTCTGTCTGTCTGTCTGTCTGTCTGTCTGTCTGTCTGTCTGTCTGTCTGTCTGTCTGTCTGTCTGTCTGTCTGTCTGTCTGTCTGTCTGTCTGTCTGTCTGTCTGTCTGTCTGTCTGTCTGTCTGTCTGTCTGTCTGTCTGTCTGTCTGTCTGTCTGTCTGTCTGTCTGTCTGTCTGTCTGTCTGTCTGTCTGTCTGTCTGTCTGTCTGTCTGTCTGTCTGTCTGTCTGTCTGTCTGTCTGTCTGTCTGTCTGTCTGTCTGTCTGTCTGTCTGTCTGTCTGTCTGTCTGTCTGTCTGTCTGTCTGTCTGTCTGTCTGTCTGTCTGTCTGTCTGTCTGTCTGTCTGTCTGTCTGTCTGTCTGTCTGTCTGTCTGTCTGTCTGTCTGTCTGTCTGTCTGTCTGTCTGTCTGTCTGTCTGTCTGTCTGTCTGTCTGTCTGTCTGTCTGTCTGTCTGTCTGTCTGTCTGTCTGTCTGTCTGTCTGTCTGTCTGTCTGTCTGTCTGTCTGTCTGTCTGTCTGTCTGTCTGTCTGTCTGTCTGTCTGTCTGTCTGTCTGTCTGTCTGTCTGTCTGTCTGTCTGTCTGTCTGTCTGTCTGTCTGTCTGTCTGTCTGTCTGTCTGTCTGTCTGTCTGTCTGTCTGTCTGTCTGTCTGTCTGTCTGTCTGTCTGTCTGTCTGTCTGTCTGTCTGTCTGTCTGTCTGTCTGTCTGTCTGTCTGTCTGTCTGTCTGTCTGTCTGTCTGTCTGTCTGTCTGTCTGTCTGTCTGTCTGTCTGTCTGTCTGTCTGTCTGTCTGTCTGTCTGTCTGTCTGTCTGTCTGTCTGTCTGTCTGTCTGTCTGTCTGTCTGTCTGTCTGTCTGTCTGTCTGTCTGTCTGTCTGTCTGTCTGTCTGTCTGTCTGTCTGTCTGTCTGTCTGTCTGTCTGTCTGTCTGTCTGTCTGTCTGTCTGTCTGTCTGTCTGTCTGTCTGTCTGTCTGTCTGTCTGTCTGTCTGTCTGTCTGTCTGTCTGTCTGTCTGTCTGTCTGTCTGTCTGTCTGTCTGTCTGTCTGTCTGTCTGTCTGTCTGTCTGTCTGTCTGTCTGTCTGTCTGTCTGTCTGTCTGTCTGTCTGTCTGTCTGTCTGTCTGTCTGTCTGTCTGTCTGTCTGTCTGTCTGTCTGTCTGTCTGTCTGTCTGTCTGTCTGTCTGTCTGTCTGTCTGTCTGTCTGTCTGTCTGTCTGTCTGTCTGTCTGTCTGTCTGTCTGTCTGTCTGTCTGTCTGTCTGTCTGTCTGTCTGTCTGTCTGTCTGTCTGTCTGTCTGTCTGTCTGTCTGTCTGTCTGTCTGTCTGTCTGTCTGTCTGTCTGTCTGTCTGTCTGTCTGTCTGTCTGTCTGTCTGTCTGTCTGTCTGTCTGTCTGTCTGTCTGTCTGTCTGTCTGTCTGTCTGTCTGTCTGTCTGTCTGTCTGTCTGTCTGTCTGTCTGTCTGTCTGTCTGTCTGTCTGTCTGTCTGTCTGTCTGTCTGTCTGTCTGTCTGTCTGTCTGTCTGTCTGTCTGTCTGTCTGTCTGTCTGTCTGTCTGTCTGTCTGTCTGTCTGTCTGTCTGTCTGTCTGTCTGTCTGTCTGTCTGTCTGTCTGTCTGTCTGTCTGTCTGTCTGTCTGTCTGTCTGTCTGTCTGTCTGTCTGTCTGTCTGTCTGTCTGTCTGTCTGTCTGTCTGTCTGTCTGTCTGTCTGTCTGTCTGTCTGTCTGTCTGTCTGTCTGTCTGTCTGTCTGTCTGTCTGTCTGTCTGTCTGTCTGTCTGTCTGTCTGTCTGTCTGTCTGTCTGTCTGTCTGTCTGTCTGTCTGTCTGTCTGTCTGTCTGTCTGTCTGTCTGTCTGTCTGTCTGTCTGTCTGTCTGTCTGTCTGTCTGTCTGTCTGTCTGTCTGTCTGTCTGTCTGTCTGTCTGTCTGTCTGTCTGTCTGTCTGTCTGTCTGTCTGTCTGTCTGTCTGTCTGTCTGTCTGTCTGTCTGTCTGTCTGTCTGTCTGTCTGTCTGTCTGTCTGTCTGTCTGTCTGTCTGTCTGTCTGTCTGTCTGTCTGTCTGTCTGTCTGTCTGTCTGTCTGTCTGTCTGTCTGTCTGTCTGTCTGTCTGTCTGTCTGTCTGTCTGTCTGTCTGTCTGTCTGTCTGTCTGTCTGTCTGTCTGTCTGTCTGTCTGTCTGTCTGTCTGTCTGTCTGTCTGTCTGTCTGTCTGTCTGTCTGTCTGTCTGTCTGTCTGTCTGTCTGTCTGTCTGTCTGTCTGTCTGTCTGTCTGTCTGTCTGTCTGTCTGTCTGTCTGTCTGTCTGTCTGTCTGTCTGTCTGTCTGTCTGTCTGTCTGTCTGTCTGTCTGTCTGTCTGTCTGTCTGTCTGTCTGTCTGTCTGTCTGTCTGTCTGTCTGTCTGTCTGTCTGTCTGTCTGTCTGTCTGTCTGTCTGTCTGTCTGTCTGTCTGTCTGTCTGTCTGTCTGTCTGTCTGTCTGTCTGTCTGTCTGTCTGTCTGTCTGTCTGTCTGTCTGTCTGTCTGTCTGTCTGTCTGTCTGTCTGTCTGTCTGTCTGTCTGTCTGTCTGTCTGTCTGTCTGTCTGTCTGTCTGTCTGTCTGTCTGTCTGTCTGTCTGTCTGTCTGTCTGTCTGTCTGTCTGTCTGTCTGTCTGTCTGTCTGTCTGTCTGTCTGTCTGTCTGTCTGTCTGTCTGTCTGTCTGTCTGTCTGTCTGTCTGTCTGTCTGTCTGTCTGTCTGTCTGTCTGTCTGTCTGTCTGTCTGTCTGTCTGTCTGTCTGTCTGTCTGTCTGTCTGTCTGTCTGTCTGTCTGTCTGTCTGTCTGTCTGTCTGTCTGTCTGTCTGTCTGTCTGTCTGTCTGTCTGTCTGTCTGTCTGTCTGTCTGTCTGTCTGTCTGTCTGTCTGTCTGTCTGTCTGTCTGTCTGTCTGTCTGTCTGTCTGTCTGTCTGTCTGTCTGTCTGTCTGTCTGTCTGTCTGTCTGTCTGTCTGTCTGTCTGTCTGTCTGTCTGTCTGTCTGTCTGTCTGTCTGTCTGTCTGTCTGTCTGTCTGTCTGTCTGTCTGTCTGTCTGTCTGTCTGTCTGTCTGTCTGTCTGTCTGTCTGTCTGTCTGTCTGTCTGTCTGTCTGTCTGTCTGTCTGTCTGTCTGTCTGTCTGTCTGTCTGTCTGTCTGTCTGTCTGTCTGTCTGTCTGTCTGTCTGTCTGTCTGTCTGTCTGTCTGTCTGTCTGTCTGTCTGTCTGTCTGTCTGTCTGTCTGTCTGTCTGTCTGTCTGTCTGTCTGTCTGTCTGTCTGTCTGTCTGTCTGTCTGTCTGTCTGTCTGTCTGTCTGTCTGTCTGTCTGTCTGTCTGTCTGTCTGTCTGTCTGTCTGTCTGTCTGTCTGTCTGTCTGTCTGTCTGTCTGTCTGTCTGTCTGTCTGTCTGTCTGTCTGTCTGTCTGTCTGTCTGTCTGTCTGTCTGTCTGTCTGTCTGTCTGTCTGTCTGTCTGTCTGTCTGTCTGTCTGTCTGTCTGTCTGTCTGTCTGTCTGTCTGTCTGTCTGTCTGTCTGTCTGTCTGTCTGTCTGTCTGTCTGTCTGTCTGTCTGTCTGTCTGTCTGTCTGTCTGTCTGTCTGTCTGTCTGTCTGTCTGTCTGTCTGTCTGTCTGTCTGTCTGTCTGTCTGTCTGTCTGTCTGTCTGTCTGTCTGTCTGTCTGTCTGTCTGTCTGTCTGTCTGTCTGTCTGTCTGTCTGTCTGTCTGTCTGTCTGTCTGTCTGTCTGTCTGTCTGTCTGTCTGTCTGTCTGTCTGTCTGTCTGTCTGTCTGTCTGTCTGTCTGTCTGTCTGTCTGTCTGTCTGTCTGTCTGTCTGTCTGTCTGTCTGTCTGTCTGTCTGTCTGTCTGTCTGTCTGTCTGTCTGTCTGTCTGTCTGTCTGTCTGTCTGTCTGTCTGTCTGTCTGTCTGTCTGTCTGTCTGTCTGTCTGTCTGTCTGTCTGTCTGTCTGTCTGTCTGTCTGTCTGTCTGTCTGTCTGTCTGTCTGTCTGTCTGTCTGTCTGTCTGTCTGTCTGTCTGTCTGTCTGTCTGTCTGTCTGTCTGTCTGTCTGTCTGTCTGTCTGTCTGTCTGTCTGTCTGTCTGTCTGTCTGTCTGTCTGTCTGTCTGTCTGTCTGTCTGTCTGTCTGTCTGTCTGTCTGTCTGTCTGTCTGTCTGTCTGTCTGTCTGTCTGTCTGTCTGTCTGTCTGTCTGTCTGTCTGTCTGTCTGTCTGTCTGTCTGTCTGTCTGTCTGTCTGTCTGTCTGTCTGTCTGTCTGTCTGTCTGTCTGTCTGTCTGTCTGTCTGTCTGTCTGTCTGTCTGTCTGTCTGTCTGTCTGTCTGTCTGTCTGTCTGTCTGTCTGTCTGTCTGTCTGTCTGTCTGTCTGTCTGTCTGTCTGTCTGTCTGTCTGTCTGTCTGTCTGTCTGTCTGTCTGTCTGTCTGTCTGTCTGTCTGTCTGTCTGTCTGTCTGTCTGTCTGTCTGTCTGTCTGTCTGTCTGTCTGTCTGTCTGTCTGTCTGTCTGTCTGTCTGTCTGTCTGTCTGTCTGTCTGTCTGTCTGTCTGTCTGTCTGTCTGTCTGTCTGTCTGTCTGTCTGTCTGTCTGTCTGTCTGTCTGTCTGTCTGTCTGTCTGTCTGTCTGTCTGTCTGTCTGTCTGTCTGTCTGTCTGTCTGTCTGTCTGTCTGTCTGTCTGTCTGTCTGTCTGTCTGTCTGTCTGTCTGTCTGTCTGTCTGTCTGTCTGTCTGTCTGTCTGTCTGTCTGTCTGTCTGTCTGTCTGTCTGTCTGTCTGTCTGTCTGTCTGTCTGTCTGTCTGTCTGTCTGTCTGTCTGTCTGTCTGTCTGTCTGTCTGTCTGTCTGTCTGTCTGTCTGTCTGTCTGTCTGTCTGTCTGTCTGTCTGTCTGTCTGTCTGTCTGTCTGTCTGTCTGTCTGTCTGTCTGTCTGTCTGTCTGTCTGTCTGTCTGTCTGTCTGTCTGTCTGTCTGTCTGTCTGTCTGTCTGTCTGTCTGTCTGTCTGTCTGTCTGTCTGTCTGTCTGTCTGTCTGTCTGTCTGTCTGTCTGTCTGTCTGTCTGTCTGTCTGTCTGTCTGTCTGTCTGTCTGTCTGTCTGTCTGTCTGTCTGTCTGTCTGTCTGTCTGTCTGTCTGTCTGTCTGTCTGTCTGTCTGTCTGTCTGTCTGTCTGTCTGTCTGTCTGTCTGTCTGTCTGTCTGTCTGTCTGTCTGTCTGTCTGTCTGTCTGTCTGTCTGTCTGTCTGTCTGTCTGTCTGTCTGTCTGTCTGTCTGTCTGTCTGTCTGTCTGTCTGTCTGTCTGTCTGTCTGTCTGTCTGTCTGTCTGTCTGTCTGTCTGTCTGTCTGTCTGTCTGTCTGTCTGTCTGTCTGTCTGTCTGTCTGTCTGTCTGTCTGTCTGTCTGTCTGTCTGTCTGTCTGTCTGTCTGTCTGTCTGTCTGTCTGTCTGTCTGTCTGTCTGTCTGTCTGTCTGTCTGTCTGTCTGTCTGTCTGTCTGTCTGTCTGTCTGTCTGTCTGTCTGTCTGTCTGTCTGTCTGTCTGTCTGTCTGTCTGTCTGTCTGTCTGTCTGTCTGTCTGTCTGTCTGTCTGTCTGTCTGTCTGTCTGTCTGTCTGTCTGTTCCGCAATAACTACAGAACGGCTTAACCGATTTTCATGAAATTTTCACCACAGATAGTACTAACCGAGGCGGGAACTATAGGCCATAAGCGAACTCGATCGGACAAAGGGGCGTAAAATGCCACGCCCCTTTGTACCATGCTAAAGCTATATCTGCCTGTCAGACAATAACGGATAAACGGCTGAACCGATTTTCATGAAATTTTCATCACTGATAGTACTAACCAAAGCGGTAACAATAGGCCATAAGCGACCGCGATCAGAAAAAGGGGCGTAAAATGCCACGACCCTTTGTACCATGCTAAAGCTATATCTGCCTGTCCGGCAATAACGGAACAACGGCTGAACCGATTTTCATGAAATTTTAACCACAGATAGTACTATCCGAGGCGGGAACTATAGGCCATAAGCGAACGCGATCGGACAAAGGGGCGTACAATGCCACGCCCCTTTGTACCATGCTAAAGCTATATCTGCCTGTCAGACAATAACGGAAAAACGGCTGAACCGATTTTCATGAAATTTTCACCACAGATAGTACTAACCAAAGCGGTAACAATAGGCCATAAGCGACCGCGATCGGAAAAAGGGGCGTAAAATGCCACGCCCTTTTGTACCATGCTAAAGCTATATCTGCCTGTCCTGCAATAACGGAAAAACGGCTGAACCGTTTTTTATGAAATTTTCACCACAGATAATACAAACCGAGGCGGGAACTATAGGTAAAAAAAATCCGCGATCGGAAAAAGGGGCGTAAAATGCCACGCCCCTTTGTACCAATCAGAAACTATGTCTGCCTGTTCCGCAATCACTGAAAAGTGATTTAACCGATTTCACTGAAATTTTTACCACAGATACTACTAACCGAGGCGAAAACTATGAGCCACAATAAAGGGCGATCGAAAAAAGGGGCGTAAAATGCCACGCCCTTTTCGTTACACTGCCTTTTCCTCAATTACGCTTAAACAGTTAACTTGATTTTTATGAAATTTTCACCACTGATTGTATTAACCGAAAAGAAAAGTATGATCCACAATAGAAGGGCATCAAAGAAAGGGGGCGTAAAATGCCTCGCCCCATTTTACTATACTGAAAGTTTTTTCTGCATGTTCCGTAATCATGCTTAAACAACCATACCGATTTAAAAAAATAAATAAAATAGCACGCCCCTTTATATTCAATTGAATGCTATTTGTGTCTGTTCCGTAATCTAGAATAAACTGCTAAACCGATTAGAATAAAATTTGTACCACAGATAGTAAGTACTTACCGGGGCGGGAACGAAAGATTAAAATAGAGCGCGTTTGGACAAAGGGGGCGTAAATTAACACGAGCCTCTGTACTATACTGATAGTGTTTCTGCCTGTTCCTTAATAACGCTTAAACGACTAAACCGATTTTAACAAAATCTTTTCCATAGATAGTACTAACAGAGGCGAGAACTTTAGTCCGTATCAACTGCCACGCCTTTTGCAATGTACTGAAAGTTTTTTCTGCCATACCGTTATCACGCTTAAACTACGAACCCGATGTTGTTATAATTTTCACCACAGTTAGTAATTATTGAGGCGGAAACTATAGACACCACCAGACAAAGGCGTGAATTAACACGCCCCTTTGTAATACATTAAAATTTATTTTTGCCTGATCCGTACTCACGCGTTAACGGTGAAACCAATTTTTTTTTTTTTTTTTTGATAAAAAAGGCATATAATGGCACGCCCCTTTGTACTTTTGTGAGTTAATATTGTCTGCCAGTTCCGCAAACGTGGAAAACCTGCTGAACAAATTTAATTGCAATTTTCTTTACGTGCTAACCAATAGGGGAACTATAGGTCACATGAGACCAAAATTGAACTAGATGCGTTAAATGCCACACCCACTTGAACTATTGTGAAAGTTATGTCTTTATTGAAGTTTTCACCACATAAAGTGCTAACCGAGGAGGGAACTATAGGTTCCTTTTAAAAGCCATTAAAGAAATATATTAATTTTGGGGTGGGGCGATTATTCGTTTTTTCTATTTCGCTTTGCGTCGGGGTCGGGGTCGTAACAGTTGCCTTTTATGGTCAATATTAACTCACAAAAGTATTGCACCTGCTGGGCAATGTCTTTGGGTTCCTTTTTTGATTTGAAATCGGGAAGTTCCAAACAAGGTGCAAAAAACGTTTTCATTTTTTTTTTGTTAAAAAAAACGTTTTTGATTTTTTTTTGTTAAAAAAGGTTTTTATGATGGTCGAATAACTTTTTTTGAACGGCCCGCATCACACACTCCACCCAACCAAGAAGGTTTCTTCCCATGACGGAAGCGAAGTCGAAAAAAATCGACCAAACCTCAGGAATAGGTTTATATTCACCAGTGAAAATTCATGAAGCAGTAGATAAACTGACTAATAAAAAACTCATTCATTATATAATATTTTTTCAACCCGGGCAACGCCGGGTGCAAAACAGCTAGTTTTTAATAAATTATTATCACTAAAAAAGTTTTTTTCTATTTGAATATGCTTTTCAACAATTGAGTACAAATTTTTTGCAATTATTTGGTATTCGGCCATATTCGTCCAAAAATGAGTACGATGCCGAATAATGGTCGAATAGTAAATTTTTGCCTACCGAATATTCGGTCAGACCCTTCAAATTACAAAATTTTTAGTAAATACAGTTTTGTGAGCATTAAATTTTTCGAAAATTCCGCCCATTTTTTACAAATCGAATATTTTGACAGTAGAACCCTGTATACCAAATTTGGTGAGGATAGTTTGGCTGGAAATAGTTTTTGCCGCGACTTTGGGGTTTTCGGCCATAGTGGTGGGGACTATGACCGAAAAAAATTTGGACATTATACCAATAAAAATGGACATAATTCCCAGATTAATGGGGATAATGACCAAGTACACACAGAAAACAAATTTGATAATTTCCAACTGAAATTTAGTTGTTGCAACACAAAATCGGTGGATGCATTTGAATTAAGGTTGAAACCACTAAATATCGGTAGTTACAACAAAATGTTGTTATTACAACTGTCTTTTAATTAAAACAACTTTAAAATTCGTTAGCCACATCAAAATGTAGTAGCAGCAACAGAATTTTGAGTTTAAACAACTGAAAAATTCAGTTGGAAATTTACAAACGCCATAAATTAGTTTAGTAAATAAAGTTATTTTGTGTATCAAGCCCGGTTAATTATTGAATTGCGAAATTAAAAATTAGGGATTTCAAACTCCATGCATTAAACCCACCCTCTCCGCAAAATAAAGGAATTATGACCGAAATTGTTTTGGACTTAGTCCCCATAATATGAATGGGGGTTATGACCGAAAAACTTTCGGTCGTAATCCTAACAGGGGAGGGATATAATCCCCATTGGGATTATGACCGTTTTTGAAATGGCCATAGTCCCCACAACTAATATGGAGATTATGACCGCGATCTGTTCGGTCATAATCCCTATTTCCGTTATGGGGGTAATGTCCGTGAGGGCTATGTCCGGTCACCCCGATATTAACCTTAGGAATTATGGCTCTTTACATTACATTGATAAACACTTTAGAATACATTTATTTACAAAATTTTTAAAAACCAAGAAAAATTTATCTTTTTTTTCATTTTTATATGGAAAAAAATTAGCAAGATTTAAAAAATATATTAAGTATAAAACCTTTGTGTCCCATGATGACTGATTTTGTTTCTTCAAGTGCCAAACTTAAATAAAATGTTAATTTAAAAAATCAAAACGGGTAAGAGTTCACGAAAATGCACTCAACAAATGCATTTGCTTATAAAATAATTTTTTTATGGCACAATTTTTTTTGAACATTTACGTTTAAAGTAGAGGACTTTATCTTATAATTAAAAATATCAGACTACACAACTTTCTTAATTTTTTGAAATTTTTAAGAAATAAAAATCGCGAATAAAATCGCGAATAAAATCGCGAGTGAATTTTTTTAAACGTCAATGGTTCATAATACGAAAAAAGCTGAAGAACCAAGTCTAGATTTGTGGTTTTGTATCGTAATTTTGACCGATATATAAAGTATCATTGATCTTTTTAGATTTTTAAATTATCGGAGAATTTGGTTATCACAACCGAATTAGAAAGCTGTTGGCCCTTTGTTCAATATATGTATGTTTTCCTGCTCTGCCTTTTAATGACTTATGGTATTGATTTGTACATTTTTTTCTATTTAATTTTTTTTTTTGTTTTCATATCTGACAGATTTATCGTTGTAATCATGAGAATTTATTTTCAATTCTTTTTAATTAATACTTAATGTTGATTATCTTTTATTATTGTTTTTTTGCTTTTATTTGAAAAAAAAAAAAAAAAATTATCATAAATATTAAAATGCAAATTATTAATCGCTTTCAGATTTAATGTAATCAAGTGTTGTATATTTTATTATTGTTGTTGTTGTACTAGCAAACAATCAATTTGTACTATTATTATAATATTTATTGTTTTTTTTTATTTATTATTTATTGTTTAATAATAAACCCGGTGTTGTCTCATATATATAAAGAATTGTTTAGTTTTTTTTTTTAATTTTTTTGAATTCAATATAAAAAGACAAAAGCCAGTAATATTATATTATTAAATCGATTAACATTTCAATAAATCATGATTATGGTCATATAATCAAGTGCCATTTTAACACTTGTGTGCTAAAAAAACTATATTTTTTTATAAATATTTTATAAGAAAAAGTTGGCACATATTGGGAAGGGCACCGTAGGGGTAAAGTGCAATGGTCTTTATATGTAAAAATTAATTCATAGTGTTAAATGTAAATTAAGGTGAGTTTAAAAAAAATTGAATTTAAAAAAAAAACATTCTCCTTTATTCTGTAATCCGATCTATGCGGCCTCCGATGTTCTTTGAATTATTCTCACAAATTCAGTGTAATTTTCCTTCCTTTATTTTGACTTGTGTTTGTTGGTTATACTTCTTTATAAACTTTTGCATTAACTTAAATTTGCATACTCTGAAACTTTGTTAATTTATGACATTTATTTAATTAATAACTATAAAAAAGCTTTTGATTTGAATTATTTATTTTATATATTATAATGACAAAATATGGAAAGATAAAGTGAAAGTTTCAGATTAGCATATGACTCAATTCCATTAATATTAATTGAAAAGTTGTTTAGTGTTTATAATCATTGTTGCATTGTATTACACCTATTCCTCGACATAAAAAACTTCACTAACTGACAAAAAAAAAGTCTAACCATAATCGTAATAAAATCAATCATAAAATAAAACAAGTAAAAAAGTTTAAATTGAATTAGTCCAATACAAAATCATACTATACAATTCTTAAATTTGGTTTTAGTGTAAAAAAATTCCACAAAAACTCTGATATTCAAAACTCTGAAAATTATTGTTTTATATAAAAGATTTTTTGATAGCAAAATTTTTTTTTTATCATATTTGTTTTACCCCCCAACTACAGCACATAGTGTAAGTAATCGTTAAAGTTTTGGAAATAATTCAGTCATTCAGTAAGTACTTCACCGATAGCTATAACTGACTTAAGGATAACCCTAGAAGAGTCAAATGTATCACGGAGCCCCAATATTTTTTTTATGCCAACATTTTCTCAAAACATATCTACCCTGTATTTTCGATCCTTAACCCATTAACGACGAATGGGTAGAAAAATGAATTCATGAATTGTTAGAAGAAAGATAAAACTGGTAAAAACAAGTAAGAGCATTAAATTCGGCTGTGCCGAATCTTTTATACCATCCAACATGTAAAGAAGCAAAAAAAAAATTAAAAAAAAAATTCAGAGGCGTGATTTTTGAGTGGGGGACGGGGTGGGGGTTTCGGCGGTAGACGTTGGGGGACGCCTTTCCCCTTGCTATAAGTGTTAGAAAATAGATTAATTATTGTTTAAGCTCTAAATTAATACAATTTTATCATAATATTAAATATTTTTTTTATACCTCGCCCCCAAAAAGGGGCGAGCCAAAAACATTTTTTCTTTTATCCCCCTGGTCCAAGTGCAGGTCGATGAACTTCATACGTCATAAAAATGTTTCATTTATGGAACAAATATACAAAAAATTGCATGTAAAAATATTGTGTTTTCTAGAGTAGTTTTAGTTCCTGAAGGGGGAACTTTTTTCCACCTGGTCCGATTTGGCCCATCTCCGAAGTTAACCAGCCAATGACCATAAGACATATCTGTGTCAAACTTCAGCAGTCTAGCTCTTGTATTTTGGACTGTATCGTGTCTTCCACAGACAGACAGACGGACGGACAGACGGACACCGCTAAAATGTCTTAGAAACGATCACTGATCAATAATATATACACTGAAAAAAATAACTATACTGAAATTAAATAAACACTGTTATTAATTTAAGTAAACAAATTTTTTTGAATTTACTTCAACTTATCTTAATATAAGGTGGTTTTACTTAAAACAAAGAAAATAAACTTTAAGATAGTACATGCAAATACTTAAAAAAACACAAGAGTTTTCCTTAATTTGTTTTTTTAAATTAAGTTAAATATTCTTTACATTTGTGGCGAATTGATTGCATTTAAGAAAAAAAGGGTTTATTAAAAAAATTAGTTTTACTTAAAAGAAAATAATTTAAATTGTGTGCAAAAAATAAATAAGTACGTAACTTACTTAAAAATAGTATAGACATTTTCAAGACCTTATATCAAATAAGTACTAATCTTTAATTCCAAAACGCATTTTCTTTAACTTAATCAATTTTTGTTTTCATTGACTTTATTTGAATCCATATCTTCATCAGTTTAAGAGAGAATTTACTTTACTTAAGGGAAAAATACTTTAGGTATTTTGGGGACTCCATCTGGGGCCCCCATCTGGAGACCCCATGAGACCCTAACTTTAAATCCAAATTTCGATTTTTGCGAAATTTTCAAATGCCTATAACTCTGCAAATACTTCAGATACGAAAAAAAATCTATAGGCATTTTTGTAGTCCTTAACTTGAAGAATATGACCACCGAAGACCCGAAAGCTTTCTGAGTTATAGTTTTCGAGTTATTTCATGATCAAATTTCTCAAGACCCCATTCCCATATCACGAAAACTAAGCAAGATAGAGCTATTCTGACCAAAATTTTGGATCAACATCAATAGGTACCCTATAATAGTGTACGCACATACTCATGGGCGGACCCCATATATTGTTGGCCCGTAGGGTCCTCACATTGGGACTCCATAGGGTCCACAGAATCAACATGCTTTAAAAATGTTAAAAAAAATTTTCAGTGTGGGTATTAAAATACCCACTTAGGCATAAAAGGGTTCGGAATCAAATTTTTATTTTTATTATTTATTTAAAAGAATCGCAAGTCAAAATGCGTTTTTTATTAAAACAAAGTTGAAATGATGATTTAAGAATACAAAATAAGTTTTCCTGTAAAATTTTGAAAGAAATTTTATTATAATACGGATATTAAAGTCATTTAAGCCACATTTTAAGGAAATGGTTGTATGGGGGCTAGGTCTAAAGGTGGACCGAACTTTTCCAATTTTAACTGGCTCCGTCATTAGGCCGAAAGAAGGTTCTGTTTTAAATTTCAGTCAAATATATTGGTAAATGTGACCTGTATCGTGATTTTAACTTTTGCATGAACGGACGGACAGACGGACACACATCGCAAAATCAACTCAAAAGTGATTCTGAGTCAATCGGTATACTTTTAAATCAAAAGTGATTCTGAGTCAATCTGTATACTTTTAAAGTAGATTTTAATCAAAACTTATAATATATATATCGTCACCTAAAATGCAAAAGGTCCTAACTAACATTTCATTAATTTTACAGGCAAAAAACAGTATATGGTCCAATTACTAAAGTAATTGATTCAATTTTTTTAGTAATTGAACCAATTACTTAAGTAATCTATATTACAATTTTCGTGCTCGGAGGAAATTCAAATACTAAAGTAATTGAATCGGTGTATTTAGTAATTGTTTTTTTGTAATTTTTTTTAATTTTTTCCCAATAGAGGGCGTAATTTTGAACCAAAATGAAATAAATTGAAAGTGTTCGTTTCTCACATAATCACCTTTAATATTGACCAAATTTTTTTTCTTTTACGTTGTAAAATATTTTTATATTGGACAAAACAACAAAAAACAGGCTGTTTTTTCTGTGTATGGAGTCATTTTGACTCCCACAAGAAACTTTCTGGATCCCTTGCAGCTCAAAAAAATTTATTTGGGGTCCAAAGAGTTTTTTTGGTTTTTATATGACATTGGGGAGGCATTTGGAATACTAGCAGAAAGTTTTCCAACATAGTACAATTTTTTAAAGAGTTGAAATTGATCAATCTTCTGATTCACCGGGAATTTCCGAATTATGTTTTTTTTTGCAAACTGTACAATAGTGTGGCCCAACAACATATAGAAAAATACCAAGTATAACTCACAACTCAACGTACCTAAATATATGATAGATGACATCGTAACGAACAATTTGAACCAAATTTCAGCACCCTACAACGATTGGATGGGGATGCTAACTGGTCATATGTGTTTGCAACCTCCAAAGAAATCTTAAAAACAATTTTATTGCGATCTTAAAAATAACTATGTACATGGAATGGTAGCGTAACAAGAGCACATAATTCACATATCGCCATTTTGTCCTAAGATTGTCCTCAAATAAAAAAAAAAATTGATATTTTAAAAAGCGAAACCTGCATTTCACTAAAACCGCTATAACTAAAAAACTATACGGGCCATAAAGTTGCGATAAAGTTCATTTAAAAGGTGACAAAAATTTCTTAAACTTGAGTTCAATTTCAAAATTTTTTTTTTTGTTTTTTCCTTATCGAAACTAAAAGGTCCTTATTGTCCTTGTTAGACAATTTTTGGACAAAATGGCTACATGTGATTTATGTACTCTTGTTACGCTACCATTCCATGCAGTTGTTTTTAGGATTGCAAAAATTTTTTTTTACATTTCTTCGGAGGTTGCAAACACATGTGATCAGTTAGCATCCCCTTCTAATAGTCGTAGGGTGCTGCAATTTGGCACAAAATATTAGTTACGATGCCATCTTTCATTTTTGAGGTACGTTGACCTGTAGCGAAGCAAAGGGAATTTTGGGCCACCCTACTGTACACTAAAAAAAAAACTTGTAAAATTACAAGAGAAACTTGTAACTTTTTTTTTGTTTTCTACCTCCTATTTGACAAAAAATGCTAGTAATTTTACAAGATTTTTACCAATAAAATTGTAAATTTACAAATTTTTTGCCACGATAAAATTTATAAAGAGTTTTCGTAATTTTACTAGATATTTTGCTACCACCTATTTTACGAGAATTCCTAGTAATTTTACAAGATTTTTACCAATAATTTTGTAATTTTACAAGCTTTTTACCAATAAAGTTGTAAATTAACAGTTTTTTGGCGGAATTAAAATTGCAAGGAATTCTCTAGAATTTGCTAGATTTTTTTTGTAAAATTATCTTAAAAATTTGTAAAATTATAAAAAAATGTAAAATGAAAAAAAAAAATGTAATTTTCGATTTGTTAAAAAAACAATGAAAACTGGCAAATATTGGTAAAATAGGATTACAAGACTATTCCTAGTAATTTGCCAAAGTTTTTTTTTTTGTGTGAACCAATTTAAAACTTTTTTAGTACCATAACTATTGGCGTTTTCTTTTCTGGCAAAAATGACACATTTTACCGTCCCTTCAAAAAAAAAATTGTATTAAAAAAAAATTGCACTTTTGAAAAATTTATTATGATTTTTTCTAAAAATGTTGCATTTGTAAAGTTTCAAAATGTCAGACTTTTCACACTTTCATAAAATAACGGGCTAGTAAAGTTGCCTTATAAAATCAGCTGATTGCCAATGTTTTGGTAGAAAGAAAAATTTTCTATATTTTTTGTTTTTTTGTAATCACAAAACTGGCAACACATTAAAAGGGTTGTGGCTATATTTAACAAATAATACTGGTTAAGGGTGCAACATTTTGTTTCAGAAAAGAAATCGCCTTAAAAAACAAAATACGATGACGAAAATCCATTCTTCGTAACGTGAGTTATGGTCTTGAGTTTATACAAAAAACCTGGGCTTGGTCAATTTTTCTTTATGTAAAAATCCACTTTGGACTTTAACGATCATTTAAGAAAAAAATGCCAAATCGGTCCAGCATTTATCTGATTTTAAATAAATCCAAAAAAAAAAAAAAATGGTACACCTAGAAAAAGTGGGCCAAATCGGATCAGCCGTTATCTGATTTTTTATAATTCAAAAAAGTGGGCGTGGTCAATTTATCTTTCCGCAAATACCTAAATTTGAAAATAAGAAATATTAAAAAAAAAAATTTTTAGATATATCTAAAAGTTGGCGTAAAAGTGGACGTGGTTAATTTTTCATTCCATAAAAACTTAAGTTTGACTATTTTGAAAAAAAAAAAAAAATCAGAATCGGTCTAGCCATTCTCAAATGATGCTATAACCAACGAACGACATTTGATTTTTTTTATACAGATTTAATATTCAAATGTAATTTTCTCGAAAAAAATTAAAAACGCGCTTCTGAATATTTTTGTGTGGTTAGACATACATCTAAACTTAAAAAAAAAATAAAAAGGGGAAAAATGGCCGGATTTTTAATAAGTTGACTTTTTTACAAAAGTAAAAACTTAAGACAGGGTTCGGAAAATCTCAAAAAAAAATTTTATGAAGCAATAGCACATAAAAAAATATACAAAAATATAAATTTTTGGGATTGCGGATCATTTCGTATTAATTTGATAAATATTTAATCAAGGCAACTTTACAAAAATTTCGTTGGCTTAGTCGGCAAACCTGTCAAGTCGATTTTTAATTTTTGATTTTAGGAGGGACAAAAAACTTTCTAACTTTTTTTTAGGTTGACTTTTTTAAGTATATAAACGTAATTTTTTCTTTAGATCACCATATTTAAATTTATATTTATTAAATTTTTTTCAAATGATGTATTTTGAGTTACACAATACATACTAAATTGAAATCTCAATGTTTATAAAAATGGACTTGACAGATTTGCCGACTAAGCCAACGATTTGGCCATGTTTTTAATTTTTAGCCACGCCTCTTAAGCCAAGGTTTTGAAAAATTGAAAAACCAAAAACGCAATTTTCTAAGTTCCATGTAGAGCTATCGATATATCAAATTCAGAAGTTCATGGCACACATGTTTTTTTTTCGCTGGACATTTGGTGTGGAATACCTCATATACCCTCTATAAATAAGTGGAATATACAAAGAGAGAAGGAACTTAATAACAAAATGTATTAATTTTTTTTTGCGAATAAATAATTTATTAATAAAACGCCTAAGGGATTAAATTGCCCCTTATGGTTTATGAATGTTTGTGTGTGTGTGTTATTGTGTAAACGCCTACATATTTGATGAGTAAATATACTAAAAGGACTTTAACACACATACTTTTATATAACCAACCAACATATACACGCACATAGTTAAAATAACACTTACTCCATCATGTAGCCACTCAATCATTTTGTTCATTATACAAAACCTCAGACTGAAAAAAAAAAAATTTACAGACTATCGCACTATGGGCTAAAAATAGCAAAATATTTTATATAAGACTAGATTTTGAAATAATGGATTTTAAAAAACCTCGTTTTTTAAATAAATGTGCCTTTAAAAATTCCTCTTAATTCCTTTTCGATTGTGGAACCTTTAGAAATCTGTGATTTATAAACTTAATTTTTAGAGGCTGATTATATACCAAAATTTTAATACATTACAAAAAAACTAAGGTTTTATATTTAAGGATTTAAAAAACGAATTTGTGGCCCATAGTCTTTTCCAAACATTATTTCAAAAATACACACAATTGTACTTACATACATATCGTCACCTAAAATTCAAAAGGCCCTAACTAACATTTTATTAATTTTACAGAAGAAGCAAAAAACAGTATAGAGTAAAATTTGTAATTTTTTCATAACTTTGTTGGTTTTGATTGAATTGGTATAAAATTTTGTTGAGGATGTACGTTTTGTGAATATGTATCAAAATTAATCACAAAATGATTAAAAGATGTATTTCTAGTTGCGTTCATTAGCGATTTCGCAACTCACATGTTTTTAATTTTTGGCTACAAAATCGCTTATTTTTATTTTGTGAACCAAATTTTTTGTCGGGACATGTAGGTTAATAAAATACATCATAGTCTATAAAAATACCGATTTTGTATTTTTTGTTAGTTAGGGCGTTTTGCATTTTAGGTGACGATATGTGGCTTATACTAATTTAAGTCACTTGTGTATTGAATGCGAAACAAAAATAATTGCAGGCATTTATTTTGATTGAAAATTCCATGGTAATTGACTGCCACACATCAACACATCATACAATATTTGGTTGGTTCTGGCTTATACCATCATAACAAAAAAAATAAAAATTAAACTCCTTTGCCATCTGCAATATGAATATGCTGAAGCATGATGACTTCAGGGTGTTTCAAAATGGGCAAAATTAAAACTGAAAAAAGAAAAAAATAAATTGTTATATCAAAACACCCACATGCACATTGAGAAAACTGTCATATGTTGAGTTTTACACATCGCAACAAAATATGCAATATTCACTAGATTCAAAATACCTTTAGGCGAGATTTTTGGATTTGTATAGAATTTTAAATGGGTGTCGGGAGAAAAGATATGGTAACTTTTATTTAAGCTATTCATTTGTTTTTATTAATAACATAAAATGTTGATACACTTGAAGAAATTATAAGGAGAATTCGGTAAATATAGAATTTTGTAAAGAAAATTTAGAAATTTCTATATAAAATTTTGTTGATATCGATGCAAGATAACTATAGTTTTTTTTTAAAGTTATAGGTAAATCGATAACTTGACAATATTCTACAAAAAATTTTTATGGAACTATTTTAGTGTTTATAAAACCTGACATTTTGGAAAACCGGTTTCTCGGTTAACTGAAAATCAGCTTTTTCGGTTAACCGGTTTTTTCGGTTAAACCGGAATAAAAAACCGGTTAACCGTTTTTTTTTTTCTTTAACTTAGAAATTCAGAAAAATATTTTAAAATATCTCATTTTTATTAAATAAAAAAGTGAATACAATTTTGTAATGAAGTTTTTCATTACATCATATTTACTCGTAAATATGAATTAATTATTTTATAAATGAAGTTATTATTTTGATATTATTATTACCATATTATTTTATTAATTGTGTAATTCATATACTAAGAGCATGAATTCATTGAATATGTTAATATTTTAAGAGAAAGAATATTTTTTTTACATTGCTATGTTTTGTATATAAGAGTATAAGAGAACCAACTAAACAGGCGATACTCACTCACTCATTGTTTTGTACAATGTATGTGTGAGTAAAACTTGAATATCTTCTTATTCTCTCACTACGTAAATATTGTACTAGAGTGGTTAGTGTGGTCATCACTACTACTTTAGTTTGGCTTGGACTGTTCAAGTGTGTGGATGACACCGCATGTCTTAATGGCAGCCAAGCCAAACTCAATGTAGTAGTGCAGAGGAAAACTACTGGCTCTAGATGACCATAGTTTCCAGGCGAGTATATGTAGTAGTAGCCAGGGAGTCTACTGGTATAATTGCCATAGATCCCAGGTCGTTAGTAGTAGTACCCAGGGAATATACTGGTCTTAACGGCCATATATCTCATTGGTATTGGTAACTAAACACACTAACCACCATAAAATAAACATTCAAAGAACATTGCTTGCCATGGTTTGGGCATTCGGTCTTGGACCACAAAAAGTTAAAGTCACGCGTACGGGTACTCTGCGTTTCTCCGTGTTCTTGCATTTTTTTTAGTAAATCGTCCTGACAACTAGTTGGTTCTCTAATAATAAATATAAGTATTATTAGAGTATAAAATTATATAATAAAATAAGTAAAATTTGAATCATTTTGCGTTTTCTTTATTATCCTGGATCTGGCTGAGGACTACCCCGACAAAGATTATTATAAATGGCGCCCGAGCAGGGACTCTAAGAAATTTAAAATAAATAAATTTAAAATAAATTAAAAATAAATAAATTTAAAATAAATTTAAATAAAATTTAAAATTTATAAATCAAAAAAAAAAAAAAATTTATTTAATAAATTTACAATTAATAAATTTAAAATTATAAATTTAAATAAATAAATTTTACATAAATAAAATTTAATAAAAATAATTCCACGAATAAATTTCTGTAGAGGAAAAAAAAATAAAAAAACAACAACCATGAGCCGTACTTTTATAAACCAGATGAAGAAGGATGCTTTAACTGCTTGCCTAAAAGAGCTTGGTTTAAATGACGACGGAAGTGTAGAAGACATGAGAGGACGATTAAGAAACTATCTAGACCAAGGCGAACTTCCACCTGACCATGAGATGTACATTCAAAATTTGAGGTTAAGTTACGATCCCGCACGTGGATCAAAAGAATTAAAACTTACAATACCTCAAGTTTCACGTGCCTCTTCCCCAGTATTTTTTTCAAAAGAGCCTGAACAAGTCCCCGAAAATCTGTCCGCCGTCTGTGATAAAGTACGTAAATGGGGTGTAAAATATGATGGCGGCAAAGATCCTTTGTGTTTCTTAGAAAGGATTGAGGAATTGGCCACATGTTACACTCTATCAAGAGGCACGCTTTTGAGTTTCATGCCCGAACTATTAAAGGGTGATGCGCTATCTTGGTACCGCAACAATTACAAGGACTGGAAATCCTACGATGATTTTTCCGCTGATTTTAAACTTAATTTCTTGCCCGTACGTTTTTTTGAAACTTTAGAGGACGATATCCGTAACCGCCTGCAACGTGCAAATGAAAGCTTTGTTAATTACGTAACCTCAATTCAAACTTTGATGCGTTGGTCTAGTTTATCTACTGGTGAGCAATTAGAAAGAATTTACCGCAACTGCCGACCGGAGTTTAAGAAATATATCAAGAGACATGAATTCAAGAAACTTCGAGAGCTTATAATTTTAGCCCAAGATTTTGAAAGTATCGAAGCACAAGAGACTAGTCAGAATAAAGCAATGCGGCGCGTACAAACTGCGGTCGCAACTGTTCATAAAACAAATATTTGTCATCGCTGTGGTGAAGCCGGCCATCTCCGTGCGACCTGTTCCAAACCGCAGGTCATATTTTGTTGGGATTGTGGTAAGAAGAATGTGAAGACGATTGATTGTTGCAGACGTGGTGCGGGAAACGCTCAAAGAGGTCCTTCGGCAGGGGAAGGAGGAGCGGATCTCTGAATGTACAAACCTTTCCTATCACAATAACGCTAGATGAAGACTTTCGCTTAAGAACACTGATTACGATTAAAAATAAAACTTATTCAGCTATCATGGACACTGGTGCAACCCATTCGTGTATTTCCATAGCTGTTATTCAAGAACTACATATTCCTATCGTTGCTGCCGATGTTAGTACTCTCCACTTAGCTGACCAATCCAGAATTATGGTTGAAGGTTCTGCAAGTTTCTGGTTTAGTTTAAATGGTGTTGTATATCGCCACAACTTTTTGGTCCTAAAAGCGAGTTTAGATCCCATTATAGTTGGGATGAATTTTATACAACAAACTGGTTGCGAGCTCCGCATAATCCCAAGGAGAAATTCTTATAAAAACACAGGTTCGTTAACTAATTCTCATAATGCTCACATTAGCTCTTTACAGGTTCCATCAAATTATCTTTCTAATACTGATGATCTGGTGGAGCAACAAATACAAGATTTCCTTGAAGAGGAGCTTCCGCGCTTTGAATCCATTTCCGGTTATTCAAATGTAACTGAACATGTTATTACTATGAAACATTCTCGTCCACTGCGTCAACGCTATTATCCACGAAACCCAGCTATGCAGAAGGTAATTGATGATCAGATTGATGAGCTATTAGAAGATGAGAGAATCGAACCATCGAAGAGCCCATATAGTAGCCCCATTGTCCTCGCGCGAAAAAAAAATGATGAATGGCGGCTTTGCGTGGATTACCGACAAATTAACGAAAATTCGATCCGAGATGCTTACCCAATTCCACAAATAAATTCAATTCTCGAAAAATTGAGAAACAGCAAATTTTTTAGTACAATTGATCTCCGTCATGGGTATTGGCAGATACCGATGTCTCCTGAAAGCAGGACTTTCACGGCTTTTACGGTTCCGGGGCGTGGCCTGTTTCAGTGGCGTGTAATGCCTTTCGGGCTACATTCTGCACCCGCTACTTTCCAACGGGCTCTAGATGTAGTCATTGGTCCAGAACTAGATGCCTTCGCGTTTGCATATCTTGATGATATCGTAGTTCTGGGTAGTACACTGGAGGAACACTTGAAAAATTTAAAAATAGTATTTGATCGTTTGATAGCAGCAAAACTACGAATCAACAAAGACAAATGTACATTTGCTAAAAGACAGATAAGATATCTGGGACACGTTATAAGTGAAAACGGCGTGCATACTGACCCCGAAAAGGTAAGTGCAGTCGTAGCATTACCTGAACCAACAACTCTGAAAGAATTGAGATCGTTTGTGAACACAGCCGCCTGGTATCGACGTTTTCTGCCAAACTTTTCAACGCTTACTGGTCCACTCAACAAACTACTTAAAAAAAAATCAAAAATGGGAATGGGGAACCGAGCAGAAGATGGCCTTTGAAGAGATCAAACAGAAACTAATCGAGGCTCCAGCCCTAACATGCCCCGATTTTAGCCGTACTTTTATATTGCAGACAGACGCTAGCGACGTTGGGTTAGGTGTTGTGTTGACCCAGGAATTTGAAGACGGTGAAAAGGTTATTGCGTATGCCAGCCGTACTCTTTCTCCTCCGGAACGAAACTACACAGTAACCGAGAAAGAATGCTTGGCCATAATTTGGGGCATTCGAAAAATGCGGCATTATATCGAAGGCTATCATTTCATCATTGTTAACGACCATCAGTCGCTGAAATGGTTAAATTCCATTCAGTCTCCCTCTGGGAGAATTGCACGCTGGGCCCTGGAGATGATGCAGTTTGATTACGAAATCCGGTATCGAAAAGGTAAATTAAATGTAATAGCAGATTCTCTTTCAAGGTCCCCACTAAACTCCGAAGAAGCAACAACAGCTGTGCTACAAACACTCAAGAAGTTCGATGAAAATAGCGACTCCTGGTACATGGCAAAATTCAAGGCGGTACGTGAAGATCCCGAAAAGCTGCCTGATTATCAAATAGATGATGCTGGAAACTTACGAAGGCATATATATGATTCATCAGCATACAACGAGGCTGATCCGGTTCCCTGGAAATTAGTTGTACCCAAATCAGAAAGAAATCGAGTACTTTACGAGTGTCATGATGACGTATCAGCTGGTCACCTGGGTATAAATAAAACTACTGCAAGAATAACGAAGCTCTATTACTGGCCTGGTATTTTTCGAGACATTGCCAAATATGTCCGAAAATGTGAAATATGTCAGCGTTTCAAGCCTCTTCAACAGGCACCTGCTGGAAAGATGCATACATCGCATGCGTCTCAACCCTGGCATACAGTCTGCGCTGATTTTGTGGGTCCGCTACCACGCTCTGTTCATGGCAATACAACTTTAATAGTTTTCCATGATAAATTTAGTAAATGGTCCGAATTCGTGGCAGTTAGGCAGGCCACAACTAAAACATTTTTAAAAGCTTTTCGCGAAAGAATTTTGTCTCGTTTTGGTGTTCCCCACATTCTACTAACAGATAACGGTGCTCAATTCACGAGTCGAGACTGTCACAAATATTTTAAATCAATCGGTGTTAAACAAAATTACACAGCGCCTTATTCTCCACATGAGAACCCTACCGAGAGGGCAAACCGAACGATAAAAACGATGATAGCCCAATATACTAATAAGAATCAAAGGAAATGGGACGAGCATCTACCCGAATTGATGCTAGCAGTAAATTCTAGTAAGCAAAGTTCTACCAAATACAGTCCGGCTTATTTAACACAAGGTAGAGAATTACGACTTCCGAATACATTGTTCATCGAAAAGACACAAGCGGAAATTACCGACCCTCTTCACCACCCTGATGAAAAATCGAAGCATTTAGAAGAAATATTTCAAATTGTACGCTCTAATCTTCAAACAGCAACAAGTAATCAAGCCACGCATTACAATTTGAGACATCGTGAATGGGCTCCTCGTAAAGGTGATCTGGTGTTGGTGAGAAAACGAGTTTTATCAAAAGCTATTGATCATTTCGCTGCGAAGTTGGCACCTCGCTTTGATGGGCCATATCAAGTGGCTGAATTCATTTCTCCGGTAATTGTTCGTCTGGTTGATATTGATAACCACAAAAAGAGTCGAGGCAACGCACACCTTAAGGACCTTAAGGCGTACCACGAGTAAGTTAATCTTGTTCACCCTAACAATTTCCATTTTTACTCTCTAGACGTTACCAATGGCCGATTCAAAATTTGAACAAAGTTGTTTGCGATTCAAGCAGTCAATGGACAGAGAAAATAGCAAACGAAGAAAAATAATCGTATTAGAGGCAACACCAAATATGGAAAAAGTTAAAGTTACATCCGTTGAAACAAATCTACCAAAAATAAATATTAATGATTTGTTTTCGACGCCGATTCCAAAATCAAACATTCTCGCCAAACTTGTTGACGGTTTGGGTATTGATAAAGATGAGGAAGTAGACATACAAAATACTGTAATTGGCGAGGTCCTACCGACAATCAAGCCGATAAATCCTTGTAAGCGCGCTAGATTCATGAGCGGTACATCTTATGGTCCCGTAGAGGTATACATTAGACGTTCTTTGGATGTGTGGGTTATCTATGACAAGAAAAAGTTTATTTTTCCAAAGCCTAGAAGTGATGTAGAGACAGAGTCTTCAGTTCCATAAACACATTCCAAACCAGGAGGGAGATGTAATGAAGTTTTTCATTACATCATATTTACTCGTAAATATGAATTAATTATTTTATAAATGAAGTTATTATTTTGATATTATTATTACCATATTATTTTATTAATTGTGTAATTCATATACTAAGAGCATGAATTCATTGAATATGTTAATATTTTAAGAGAAAGAATATTTTTTTTACATTGCTATGTTTTGTATATAAGAGTATAAGAGAACCAACTAAACAGGCGATACTCACTCACTCATTGTTTTGTACAATGTATGTGTGAGTAAAACTTGAATATCTTCTTATTCTCTCACTACGTAAATATTGTACTAGAGTGGTTAGTGTGGTCATCACTACTACTTTAGTTTGGCTTGGACTGTTCAAGTGTGTGGATGACACCGCATGTCTTAATGGCAGCCAAGCCAAACTCAATGTAGTAGTGCAGAGGAAAACTACTGGCTCTAGATGACCATAGTTTCCAGGCGAGTATATGTAGTAGTAGCCAGGGAGTCTACTGGTATAATTGCCATAGATCCCAGGTCGTTAGTAGTAGTACCCAGGGAATATACTGGTCTTAACGGCCATATATCTCATTGGTATTGGTAACTAAACACACTAACCACCATAAAATAAACATTCAAAGAACATTGCTTGCCATGGTTTGGGCATTCGGTCTTGGACCACAAAAAGTTAAAGTCACGCGTACGGGTACTCTGCGTTTCTCCGTGTTCTTGCATTTTTTTTAGTAAATCGTCCTGACAACTAGTTGGTTCTCTAATAATAAATATAAGTATTATTAGAGTATAAAATTATATAATAAAATAAGTAAAATTTGAATCATTTTGCGTTTTCTTTATTATCCTGGATCTGGCTGAGGACTACCCCGACAAAGATTATTATAATTTGTTTCTCCAGAAAGTTGGCAGCTGTTACCCTTTCAAAATCACAATGGACTTCAGAGTCCATGTGTGCTAGGGATACCAAACGGGAAGTCCCGAATCCCGAAATCCCGGGATTTTTCGGGATTGACAAATCCCGAATTCCGGGATTTATTTTTTTTTAAATCCCGGGATTTTTTTGTTAAATTTCGTAATCAAAATTGACTATTTCTTCAGTATTTTTTTTTTACAATTTAAATAAAGTTGATATTGTTTGAAAGGTCTTTGAGATACCTTTCAAATGAGGCATGTTGGGCTTAAGTTCTCTTGCTCCTTGGGAGGTAAATCACGTTTTTAGGGCGGATTACTCAATACACAGTTTTTATGAAACAGTTAAATTTCGCCGTGAGTTATTCTATAACGGAGCTTTTAGTATTCTAGCTGTAGAGTTTCTATTCAACAGTTTTTGTTCTTTTTTGAGCGTTAAAAGTTAGGAAATTGAATATATCTCTCCAATCCAATTTTTGTTAGAAACAGCAGCGAAAAAATATTGAACAGGGGTGTGTTTTGCGACGGCGTCGGGGTCAGACACTGGGGACAACTTACCCTTGCCAAAAATGCTAACAACTTTATTAATAAAATTTTGTATTTATTTAAAGAAATATTTTATTAATTTTCAAACACCCTGTAACTTAAAACTTTGACATCAAAATAAATGTTTAAAAAAGTTACGTTTTTCAGATGTTAATTTAAATCCACATAGGGCCCTTTAACGAACTAATGACCATAAGAAATAAACTGAAGGGTCTAGCTCTTTTGGTTTGGACTGCATCGTGTCTTCCAGAGACTTGGAGCAGTACCAGTTGAGTTAAGTTGTTCCTAAATGCTGACCCAGATGCCGTTAAGTGGCTGAAGAATATTGGCATCAATATCTAATTCTTATCTATATTCTTTTTCATCAAAATATGCTAAACTTTGAGTTGAATCTGTTATACTCGTAATGCTTATATTTCTAAAATTAAAATCGTTTTGTATCAGTGCAATACGATAAATAAATAATTAAATATTAAATTATATATATATATTTTTAAATATAACATTAAAAAGTTTAATTTTAATAAATTTCCGAAATCCCCAAAAATCCCGAAATCCCGAAAAATCCCGAAATTCCGAAAAATCCCGGGATTACGATTTCAAAATCCCGAATCCCGGGATTTGTAAATGTCAATCCCGTTTGGCATCCCTAATGTGTGCTGATTGAAAAAATTAAAAATATCGGTATTTAAATACGGTGCTTTATTATCCCATATTCACCCGAGCTTTAATTTATATTTTATTGCTTTTATTGAAATTTCTCCATTAACAGGAATTTTAGTTTCTGGTTTACAGTCACTTATTAAATTTTCAAATATTTACCAGATTCGGACACAACGGAATACAGGGAAATGAAAGGGCAGACGAACTCGCGAAACTTGGAGCTGATGGTGTAGGTACCACGGTACTAGTTTTACCATCGCTCCAAAATTTCAAAAAAAGACGAGATTCCATAAATGTTGCAATAGCGAACAGGAAGTGGAGACAACTAACAACATGCAAAATCCGCAGAACTTTTTGGTCAACTTATGACCAAGAGAAAACTAAATACCTTTTATTACTAACGAGGGAATAATAACTGGTCACAGTCTCATCGGCATTCATGCTAAGAATATTAGACTCATCCCAGACGCTAGTTGTAAAAGATGCGGCTCACCAGGAGTGAATGAAACGATAGAACACATACTTTGTTACTGTCCAGCGGTGGCAAGAAGTCGCCGATCGATTACTGGTCAGATAAGCTTTAATACTTTGGAGGATATAACGCGAATAGATCTTAGAATATTAAAGAGATTCGCAATGACTTTGAACGTGTTTAACTTGCGCCGCTACACACAGGGCCAGCCAGATTGATTTCCGGCCAAAAGTCCTTATATGTAATTTCTCAAAAAATATCTATACCAATTTGTTGGACATATATAGGAGCTGTTTTCCTGAACTTATCTTTATGATCCAACCACACCATTTTCTTTGACAGGTCTTCAAAGTTAAAAAAGTTGAAAAAAAAATGTGTAAGTTGAGATACTTTTTTATTTATTTTTACACATTTCTATTGCTAATGATCAACTTTTGATTTGCAGGGTTCACCCTTATATATTAGCCTTTGTAACGAAAATAATATGGAAAAATATAACTCATTTTCTTGACAGCAATTCGCGTTTTTGTGAAAATAACTATGATTTTTTAGTTATTTACTTCGCGCCGAAAAAATCCTCAGCGATCCTCAGTTCGATACAATCAGTCTATATTTTTTCTTATGTAGAATAGATCCATATCTTTCGAAAAAAGTTGCCCAAACTTGCTCGAAATGGCGAAATTACACCTATATATGAAGTGGTCCGAGATTGCAACAAACTTTACTAAGCATATTTAGCCCGCCATTTTGTTTTTCAAAATTCACGCCAGTAATTCTGATTCAGTAACTCCAAGACTCCCTTAAAACAAAATTTGAGTTAAATCGGACAATTATTAAAAAAAATTTGTCCGCCATATTGGATGAGCCATTTTGATTTTTTTTTTAATTTTTAGTTAAATTTTGAAATCAGCGATTCTGAAATACTTTAGAAGAACATTTTTAGCCGGATCCAACAACGATAAAGTCTTTTGGCCCGAGTTGGATCATTATTTAAACTTTAAGAAGCATATTTAGTCCGCCATTTTGTTTTTCACAATTCCGAGTAACAATTCTTGTTCAGTAACTCCAAGACCCGTATAAAACAAAATTTGAGTTCAATCGGACAATTAAAAAAAAAAAATTATCCGCCATATTGGTTCCGCAATTTTGTTTTTTTTTTTTTTGGTTTTTAGCTAAATTTTGAAATCAGCGACCATGAATTCCTTTAGAAGCACATATTCAGACGGATCCAACAACGATAAAGACTTTTGGCCGGAATTGGATCATGTGAGCGCTAGCGAAAAAGAAAAAAAGTTTTGTGGTATCGCTATGGATCAAAAGGTCTATGCGAGCCAAATTGCAGCACCCTACGACGATTAGAAGGGGATGCTAACTGATCACATGTGTTTGCAACCTCCGAAGAAATCTAAAAAAAAAAATTTTGCAATCCTAAAAATTACTACATGGAATGGTATCGCTACAAGAGCAAATAAGTCACATATGGCCATTTTGCCCTAAGGTTGCCTACAAAGGACAATAAGGACATTTTAGTTTCGATTAGGAAAAAAACAAAAAAAAATGTTTGGATATTATACTCAAATTAAAGATATTTGTATTACCTTTCAAATGAACTTTATCGCAACTTAATGGTCCGCATAGTTTTTGAGTTACAGCGGTTTTAGTGAAATGCAGGGTTCCGCTTTTTTTAATATGTATTTTTTTTTTTTGTTTAAGGACAAACTTAGGACAAAATGGCCACATGTGAATTATGTGCTCTTGTTACGCTAGCATTTCATATGGTTATTTTTAAGATTCCAATAAAAAAAATTTCAAGATTTCTTTGGAGGTTGCAAACACTTATGATGAGTTAGCATCCCCTTCCAATCGTTGTAGGGTGCTGAAATTTGGCGAAAATTGTTCATTACGATGCCATCTATCATATTTTGAGGTACGTTCAGTTGTGAGTTACACTTGGTATTTTTCCATATGTTGTTGGGCCACACTAACCGCCACCCTAACCTAACCTACCAGATTCGGAAAAAAATTCCTATTTGAAAAATTGTTTCGTGAAGACAAAAAATATGTTAGACTTTCGGTTGTTCAATGTCTTTTCACTGAAATTTTGAAAATATCATTAAAAAAATAAGTGTAAACATTTAATATTTGAAAAAATATTCTGTTTTGACTGTTTTTAAAAAACCGGTTAACCGACATAAAAAAACGGGTTTCGGTGCACCGAAAATTTTTAATTCCGGTTAACCCGTTTGCAAAAAAACAAAATTTTTATAAAAAATCGGGTTTTCGGTTAACTGGGTGAAAAGTTTTATCTTATCGATAACTAATTAGTTTTTATAGAAAATTTCATGTTATCGAACTATTGAATTTTCTAGGGAAATTCTATTAAATTTTCTAGGGAAAATTCTATTGAATATTCTAGGGAAAATACTATTGAATTTTCTAGGAAAAATTCTATATTTACTGCTAAATCGATAACAGGAACAGTTTCTATCGAAAATTGTATAGTTTCTCTAATATCAAAATTTTCAATACCGATTTATCAATAACTATAGAATTTTCTGTAGGAAATTTTTCTGTTAACGATAGCTAAAAAATTTTATATTCAAAATTTTATGTTATCGATTCATCGATAATTATAAAATTTTCTATAGAAAATTTTTCTGTTATCGATTTATCTATAACTGTAGAAATAAAGAATTTTCTATAAAAAATTGTATGTTATCAATCAATCAATTACTATAAAATTCTTATAAAAAATGTAATGTTATCGATATGTCTGTAACTAAAGAATTTTCTGTACAAAATGTTATGTTATCAATACATCGATAACTATAAAAAATGTCATGTTGTCGATACACCGATAACTACAGGATTTTCAATAGAAAATGTTATGTAATCGATGTATCGATACGTCGAAAATCGATAACTATAGAGTTTTCTATAGACAATTTTATATTATATATACATCGACAACTTTAGATTTAAAAAAAAAAAAAAAGCTGTATGTTATCGATACATGGATAACTATAAAATTTTCTGTAGAAAATTTTAAATAATCGATACTTCAATAACTATATTATGTATCGATTCATCGATAACTATAGAATTTTGAATATAAATTTTATGTTATCGATATAAAGATAACTATAGAATTTTCTATAGAAAAATTTATGTTATCGATATATCGATAACTATGAAATTTTCTAAAGAAAATTTTATGTTACCGACCATCGTCAACAAAAGAAGTTTTTTTTTAGAAAATTTTATGTTATCGACTATAGAATTTTCCATAGAAAAATTTTATGTTATCGATAACAATTTTCTATTGAAAATTGTATGCTATAGATACACCGATAACTATAGAGTTTTCTGTAAAAAAAATATGATATTGATACATCGATAACTATAGAATTTTCTATACAAAATTTTATGTTATCGATACATCGATAGCTATGCCATTGATAACTATAAAATTTTCTATAGTCAATTTTATGTATAATTTTATTGTAGAATTTTCTATAAAAAATTACATGTTGTCGATGATAACAATTGAATTTTCTATAAAAAATTTTATATTATCGATACATAGCTAACTATTAAATTTTCTATAGAAAATTTTGTGTCATCGATACACCGATAACTATAGAATTTTCTACAAAAATTTTTATGTTATCGATACATTGACAACTACAGAATTTTCTATAGAATTTTTATGTTATCACATCGATAACTATAGAATTTTCTAAAGAAAATTTTATGTTATCGATACATCGATTACTATAGAATTTCCTATAGATCATTTTATGTTGTTAATACATCGATAACTACAGAATTCTCTATAGAAAATTTTATGTAACCGATACCTCGAAATTATAGAATTATATCCCAATAAGCAATTTTAAAATTCAAGTGCAAATCAAGTATAAAACAAGTGTAAATCAAGCCCTAAATTCCAGCACCTGCTTGATTTATACTTGAATTACACTTGAATTCAATAGCATACTCCAGCAAAACGGACACTGGAATTCAAGCCCTGTTTTTACAGCCTTTTCCCTGGTTTTCAAGCGTAAAAACAGCGCTTGAATTCAAGTATCCGTTTTGCTGGAGAATGCTATTGAATTCAAGTGTAATTCAAGTATAAATCAAGCATAGACTGGAAATAAGGGCTTGATTTACACTTGATTTATACTTGATTTGCACTTGAATTTTAAATGTGCTTATTGGGATAATATGAAAAAATAAAAAATAAAATATGAAAATGTTTTGTTATCGATACATCGATTACTATAGAATTTTCTATATAAATTTTATGTTATCGATAACTATAGAATTTTATGTAGAAAAATTTATGTTATCGATACATCGATAACTATAGAATTTTCTATAGAAATTTTTTTGTTATCGATACATCGATAACTAAAGAATTTTCTATAGAAAATTTAATGATATCGATACATTAATAAATGAATTTTCGATAGAAAATTTTATGTTATCGATACGTCGATAACTATAGAATTTTTAACAGAAAATTTAATGTTATCGATAGATCGATAACTATAGAAATTTTTTTTGTTGAAAATTTTATGCAATCGATACATCGATAACTATAGAATTTTTTATGGAAAATTTTATGTTATCGATACATCGGTAACTATAGAATTTTCTATAGAAAATTTTGTATTATCGACAACTTTACAATTTTCTATAGAAAATTTTATGTTATCGATAACTATAGAATTTTTTATAGAAAATTTTAGGTTATCGATACATCGAAAACTTTAGAATTTTCTATAGAAAATTTTATGTTATCGATATATATTTCTATAGAAAATTTTTTGTTATCGAAAGTTATCGAAACTTTAATATTTTCTATAGAAAATTTTGTGTTATCAATATTTCAAAAATTATAGAATTTTCTTTAGAGAACTTTATGTTATCGATACATCGGTAACGATATAATTTTCTAAAGAAAATGTTATGTTATCGATGTATCGATATCTATAGAATTTTATGTTATCGATACATTGATAGCTATAGAATTTTCTATAGAAAATTTTATAATATCGACACATCAATAGCTATAGAATTTTGTATAGAAAATTTTATGTATCGATGCATCGATAACTATAGACTTTTCTATAGAAAATTTTACGTTATCGATACATCGATAACTATAGAATTTTCGAAAGAAAATTTTATGTTATCGATAAATCGATAACTAAAGAATCTTCTATAGATAATTTTTGGTTATCGAAAGATCGAAAACTATAGATTTTGTATAGAAAATTTCATGTTATCGATACATCGATTCTATAGAAAATTTTATGTAATCGATCATTGCGTTCTATTAAATTTTTTATAGAAAATTTTGTGTCATCGATACACCGATAACTATAGAATTGTCTACAAAAATTTTTAAGTTATCGATACATTTATAACTATAGAAGTTTTTATATAATTTTTATGTTATAACATCGATAACTATAGAATTTTCTACAGAAAATTTTATGTTATCGATATATCGATAACTATAGAATTTTCTATAGAAAATTTAATGTTTTCGATACATCGATAACTATTAAATTTTAAACAGAAAATTTCATGTTATCGATATCAATAGAATTTTTAACAGAAGAGTTTTTTTGGTATCGATACATCGATAACTATAGAATTTTCTATTGAAAATTTTATGTTATCTATGCATCGAAAACTATAAAATTTTCAATAGAAAATTTTATGTTTTCGATAACTATAGGATTTTTTATAGAAAACAACTATAAACTATAAAATTTTCTATATAAAATTTTATGTTTTCGGTAACTATAGAATTTTCTATAGAAAATTTTATGTTATCGATACATCGATAACTATAGAATTTTCTATAGAAAATTTTCTGTTTTCGATTCATCGACAACTATATTATCTATGCAATGTTATCTATACTTTGATAACTATAGAATTTTCTATAGAAAATTTTATGTTGTCGATACATCGATAACTATAGAATTTTCTATTGAAAATTTTATGTTATCGATGGATCGATAACTATAGAATTTTCTTTAGAAAAAATTATGTTATCGATACATCGATAACTATAGAATTTTCTATAGAAAACTTTATGTTATTAATACATCGATAACTATAGAATTTTCTATAGAAAATTTTATGTTATCGTTATTCATAGAATTTTCTATAGAAAATTGTATGTTATCGATACATCGATAACTATAGAATTTTTTATAGAATATTTTATGTTATACATCGATAACTATAGAAAATGTTATGTTATCGATACATCGACCGCTATAGAATTTTCTTTAGAAAATTTGAAGTTATCGATTCATCGATAACTATAGAATTTTTTATAGAAAATTTTATATTATCGATACATCGATTACTGTAGAATTTTCAATAGAAAATTTTATGTTATTGATAACTGTAAAATTTTCTGTTTAATTTTTTCTTTTATCAATACATTGATAACTACAGAATTTTCTTAGAAAAAGTTTCATTTATAAATTTATCGATAGAATATTTTTGGTTATCGATACATCGATAGCTCTAGAATTTCTATAACACATGATAAAAAAACTTTGATTTCAAACATTTTCCCATTTGATATTTCTGTCAGTGCTATCCTTGTTCGCTAAACCTTTAATCACCCATCATCATTTCCATCAACACAAAAACACCCACACAGATTTATGCTAAATAACAATTTTATACAAACTTGTATCCCTTTTTGCCTGCTGAAAACTTTGCAGTTGGTCATTTAACGTACTTTATCTTTCATTTGGTGTTTCGGATTGTGTAGAGTCATGTTGTCTGACAATGAGCTGTCATTATTTTATGCCTTATGACAAAATAATTAATCGCTTTGTGCATATTAAATCAATTTTGAAAAAAAAGTTTTTTGCATATTTTAGTATGTGCGTCAATAATAGCCTCAGGTTACCCGTTGTATACATATTAGATTTTCGAAAATGAAAAAAGAAAAATTAGATTTTGTTTATTTTTTTGAATTTGAAAATGTATGAAGTGGGTAGCAAAAATATGGCATGTGGAGTGTTGGCAAGTGCATAAAACAGTTGCAAATATTTTTTGAAATGTATTTTGGAATTTTAAGTAGTTTTGATAAAATATTTGAGGGGGCGTTTTGAAAAAAGTGCATTGCAATGTTGGAAGGTAAACAAATTTGAAAATATTATTTTAGGAAGGAAGGGGAATCAAAAAAATTGGTATTAGTGGTTTGAAGGCATTTTTCAAGTAAGTTGTTCATGATTTGAAAAGTCCTCTTAAGAATTGGCAAAACTTAACACTGTGAAAAGTGAAGTTTGATTAAGAAATGAATAATTCTCATTTTCTTTTTATTCAAAGTTGCATTTAAAAAGAGCCGATATTAATTTAACACTCAATAAGTGTGACAATCGAAAAGTGCTAATGATGGAAGGCAGGAAATTTCCAAAAGCTGTGACATCCCTGGCATAATTAATATGAAAAAAAAAACAAAATACATTATAAATAGGTTTTTTCTTAATTTTTTTCTTTAATAAGCGAAACTTTTGGTCACTATTATTTGATTTCTTAGAATTCCCAAAAAAAAAGGCTTTCAAATTTTATATTTCTTCAAGTTATTCCATTTTTAATGTTTAATGCGTGATCTCTGGCATTAGGTATGTAGCATATGAGAATTGAAAAAAAATTAACCATAAAAAGAAATTTCAAACAACAGGATTTTAAAGAATCTTTTTATAACATACCCGCTAAATGTTTAAAATTCTCATTTTGGAACATTAAAAACTGCATAAAGACAATATAAAAGTTAAGCTTGAAAATACCGCAGCAGCAGACAAAAAATTGTTATAAGGTAAAAAAAAAATTATAGATGGTATACACCGACAATATGTTGTACAAAATGGAATTATAATTCCTATTAATATTATAAATCTGATTGTTGGTTTGTCTGTCTGTCTGTCTGTCTGTCTGTCTGTCTGTCTGTCTGTCTGTCTGTCTTTCTGTCTGTCTGTCTGTCTGTTCCGCAATAAGTACAGAACGGCTAAACCGATTTTCATGAAATTTTCACCACAGGTAGTACTAACCGAGGCGGGAATTATAGGCCATAAGCGACCGCGATCGGACAAAGGGGCGTAAAATGCCACGCCCCTTTGTACCATGCTAAAGCTATATATACCTTTCCAATAACGGAAATACGGCTGAACCGATTTTCATGAAATTTTCACCACAGATAGTACTAACCAAGGCAGGAACTATAGGCCAAAAGCGACCGCGATCGAAAAAGGGGCGTAAAATGCCACGCCCCTTTGTACTATGCTATAGCTATATCTGCCTGTCCGGAGATAACGGAAAAACGGCTGAACCGATTGTCATGAAATTTTCACCACCGAAAGTAATAACCGAGGCGGGAACTATAGGCCAGAAAAATACGCGATCGGAAAAATGGGCGTAAAATGCCACGCCCCTTTGTACTATACAGAAACTATGTCAGCATGTTCCGCAATCACTGAAAAGTGATTTAACCGATTTCACTGAAATTTTTACCACAAATAGTACTAACCGAGGCGAAAACTATGAGCCACAATAGAGGGCGATCAAAAAAAAGGGCGTAAAATGCCACGCCCCTTTTTGTTAAACTGAAAGCTATTTCTGCCTTTTCCGCAATTACGCTTAAACGACTGAACTGATTTTCATGAAATTTTCACTACAGATAGTATTAAGCGAAGCGAAAAGTATGCTCCACAATAGAAGGCGATCGAAGAAAGGGGTAAAATGCCACGCCCCTTTGTATTACATCGAAATTTATTTCTTCCTGTTTCTCAATCACGCATAAACGGCTGAACCGATTTTAATGAAGTTTTTACCAAAGATAGTACTAACCAATCCGGAAACTAGAAATTATAATAGAGCGCGTTTGGACAAAGGGGCGGAAAATGTCACGCCCCTTTTTACTATACTAAAAGTTTTTTCTGTATGTTCCGTAATCATGCTTAAACGACCATACCGATTTAAAAGAAATAAAATATCACGCCCTTTTTTATTTAATTGAACGCTATTTCTGTCTGTTCCATAATTTAGCATAAACTGCTAAAGCGATTAGAATGAAATTTTTACCACAGATAGTAAGTACTTACCGAGGCGGGAACTATAGATTAAAATAGAGCGCGTTTGGACAAAGGGGCATAATTTGACACGCGCCTTTGTACTATACTGAAAGTGTTACTGCCTGTTCCTTAATAACGCTTAAACGACTAAACCGATTTTAACAAAAATTTTTCCATAGATAGTACTAACAGAGGCGGGCACTTTAGTATGTAGCAACTGCCACGCCTTTTGCAATGTACTGAAAGTTCATTCTGCCTTTCCGTAATCATTTTAAACGGTTATCATAATATTCACCACAGTTAGTACTTATTGAGGCGGAAACTATAGACACGACCATACAAAGGCGTGAATTGCCACGTCCCTTTTTAATATATTGAAATTTATTTCTGCCCGATCCGTACACACGCGCTAACGGTGAAAAAATTTTAATTAAATTTCATTACAGATGGTATCACCGTGGCGATCGGGAAAGGGGCTTAAAATGCCGCACCCCTTTGTATTAAATTAAAAAATATTTTTTCCTGTTGAACGATATGCCATATTTGCCCGTGATTGTGCAAATGGGAGTAAAATGCCACTTCAATTTGTAATATACAGAACGCTATTTCTGGCTTATTTGCTATCATGCAAAAATGGCTTAACCAACTCCTTTAAACACTACTGTTAGAACTAACTGAACGCGAACTATTTGCTATATCATAAACTGAAAACAGTTGAGCAGATTTCAATGAAATTTCCAACACAAATAGTGATATAGCCCATGGCACAATAATGCCAGGTAGTATTATTAGAATTTGTTGTCAATAACGTCCACCTATTAATTTCAAATTTTAAAAATAAAAATTCAAATAAATAAAAAAATCAAAACAAAAAAAAAAAAATAAACAACAAAATAAACAAGAAATCCCAGCAGACAATTTGAATATATGTTCCAAAAAGTGGTTATGTTTATGCCCATATACAAAACTTTAAACCACGGTTTTAAACAAATCGGTTAATATTCACAATACGAACACAGTTTTTGCAACAATAGCCATTTTTCTCCAAGAAAAGCGATTGGAAATCTTCTTCTTATTTCTTTGTTTGTTGGGTTGCTTTATTATTTGGATTTGTTGAAGTCAAGGGGTTTTATGTTTGTTTACATATTTTTGATTACTTTTTCTAATGATAGTACCGTTATAGTTTTACAATGGATATAGCCAATATTTTTGATAAAAAGGCATATATTGGCAAGCCCCTTTGTACTTTAGTGAGAGTTATGTCTGCTGAGCAAATTTAGTTGCAATTTTCTTCACGTGCTAACCAATAGAGGAACTATAGGTCACATGAGACCAAAATTGAACTAAATGCGTTAAATGCCACACCCACTTGAACTACAGTGAAAGTTATGTCTTTATTGATGTTTCACTTCATAAAGTGCTAACCGAGGATGGAACTATAGGTTCCTTTGAAAAGCCATGAAAAAAGTCTGGCAACCCCGTGTTGATATAAACGTCAAATTTTTTGCTTAGTGAAGAAGCTTATAAATAAATTAAATTTTTTGTGTTAAAACAACAATATAAATAAAACAAACTTTATTTTTGTGTTTTTTAAATTACGCTTTATCGGTGGAATATAAAGAATGCCTCCAAAAGTGCGTAAAAGTATAAATAATAACAAAACAATTTGTGCAGTATGTAAAACTCCAGTATTGGAAAATGATGAGGACTCTATAGAATGTGATGTTTGCAAAAAAACACTCCACTCAATTTGCACAGAATTAGATAAAAAAGAGTATGATGCTCTAGTTAATGATCACTCTCTTGAGTACAAGTGTCATTTTTGTGCGCCAAAAAAAAATGTTTCTGTGGGTAAAGACTTGGCAGAAATAAAAACACAATTGAATCAGCTGACTGAAATAAAAGAGACGATTCAATTTATGGCATCTCAGTATGATACTATACTAAAAGGTTTAACAAAGAATACGAAACAAATAAAAATATTAAAAAAAGAGAATGATACCCTACGTGAAGAAGTTAGCAACTTGAAATCCACTGTTAAATATCTGAATGATTGCAGAGTTCAAAAAGATATAATTATTAATGGTATTAATGTTGATAATAAAATGACTGCTGTGGAGGTGGTATTAGATGTAGCTGCAAAAACAGGAGCTGATATATGCGAAGACGAAGTAGAAGAAGCTTATTTTTTGAATCGTCGCAAACAAAATGATAAACAAGACGGTAAAGAAACGGAAAAAACAAAATCACTTGTCGTTAAATTTACAAACAAAAAAAGTAAACAGAATTTTATGCATGAAAAGTCAAAAATGAAGGAAATAGAAGGGTTAAAAAAAGTTTTTATAAATGATTTTCTTTGTAAAGAAACACTGGAGCTATTGAATTATGCCAAGTCGTTGAAGTCCGTTGGATTTAAATATGTTTTTGCTAAAACTGGAAATGTTTTTGTTAAAAAGGATGATAAATCGCGACAAATCCGATTGAAATCTGTTGATGACGTTGATGACATGCTGCGTAAATCTGCAGGCGGTGCTCGTAGGCGAAATCTAATGGCTGCTTTTGATAATGATGAAGATGATGATGAAGATGAAGACGTGCAATTTGAGTCTCCAAATTAATTCAACTTAGGTACTATACTTACAGTTTAATGTTTTTTTTTAACCTTTTATAATGCATAATAAATATTTTTCTAATATAAATTCTTTTAATAGATTTAATGAATGCCAATCTATTTCAAATCTTTTTAATATTGTGTCAATTAATGTAAGAAGTATTTCCTCGCTAAATAAATTTAATAAATTTAAATCAGAAATATGTAGAATGTCAGTTATTCCCGAAATTATAGCAGTTCAGGAAACTTGGTTTGATAAAAGGTGTGTTGATCTATACTCAATTGACGGTTATGATGTTATACATTGTTGCAGAAGCGATTGTTACGGTGGAACTTCGGTATATATTAGTAAGCAAATCAAATACAATCTACTTTTTTCTTGGAGCAAAGATTTTCTGGATCTTATATGCATATCGTTGCCTGATGTTTTAATAGATAATAAACCAATGGTAATTACGTCACTCTACAGATCACAAAAATGCTCTCTCGAATCGTTTACTAGAATGTTAGATACTTTGCTTTTAAATGTTCAAAACTCTCCATGTTTTTTTATTGGCGATTTTAACATAAATTTGATTTGTTTTGATAACCTTAGGCGTTGCTTGATGGACACATTCGCCGAGTTTAATTTCGTTTCATGTCATAATCTCGTAACAAGACCGGAAAGTGAATCTTGTATTGACTGTGTATTTAGTAATTTTTTAAATTCCATATCAGTAAACTCGGTCCAGAGTTCATTATCTGATCACAACTTTATATTTTGCCGTATTGAAATGAGCTTTTGTCACCGTGAGATTATTATTGAAAATAAAAATTGGATAGACTTTACAAAATATGGGTCATATATAGATGAAAACTTGACTCAAGCTAATTTTAACGGATCTGAACAACAATGTGAAAATCTTATTAATACTCTGTCATTAGCGGCTTTACAAAGCACCGAAATAAAAACTAAGCAAATCAATATAAGACAGAAAATAAACCCTTGGGTGTCTGAAGAATTAAGCTCGCTTATATCGTACAAAAATAAATTGTTAAAAGCAAGGAGGAAAAATAAGCAAAACAAATTTATTGCAAATAGCCTCAAACGAATAAGTAAAATTATCAAATATTGCAACAAACAATTAATGAATAATTATTACTCTTATAATATAGAATTGTGTAAGGGTGATCCTAAGAAAACCTGGAAATTTTTAAATAAACAAATTGGAAAAAAAATTGATTCTTCTATGGAGTTATTGACCAATGATGATACCGTAGTTACCTTAGATAGCGAAAAAGCTTATATTTTCAATACTTTTTTTTATGATTCCGTTCGAGATATGCGCGTAGGTATACCTCAAAATGATAATGATGACATCAATATGTTTCGCACAATGTCTCATGTAAGTTCAAGATTTGTTCTAGAAGCCACAGAAAAAGAAAAAATTGATCACTTCTTGGATTGCTTAGAAATAAATAAAAGTCCCGGTTGTGACAACATTACACCTAAAATGTTGTTAGTACGAAAAGCAGCTGTGTCAGAAGAAATAACAAACATATTTAATAAAATGATAGAGGAAATGAGATATCCAAATGTACTAAAGGTGCACAAAATTATGCCAATACCTAAAGGTATTCGGAGTAATAAAGTAGAGAATTATCGTCCGATTTCAGTTCTTTCAATCGTTGATAAGATATTGGAGAAAGTTTTGTTTGAGCAATTATCAAGTTACCTTGAGATAAATAACATTTTGTTTGATCGACAATTCGGTTTTAAAAAAGGCACTGGAACTGAAGAAGCTGTTGTAAATGTTGTGGAGTATGTTTGTAGCGGACTTGATGCAGGTTTTAAAGGAGTTGCAGGTGTTTTTTTTGATCTATCGAAAGCGTTTGACTTGGTTGATCACGATATACTAGTAAAGAAACTAGATTTCATTGGTTTTTCACAAAATGCTGTTGAATTATTTAAAGATTATTTAAGAAATCGAAGACAATTTGTTCAAGTTGGTGAATCGAAAAGTGGCATGCTTGATGTGTTATGTGGTGTCCCGCAGGGCAGCGTCCTCGGCCCACTATTGTTTAAAATTTATATAAATGATTTGAAAAATATAAAGTTTTATGGAAAACTATTTATGTTCGCTGATGATATCTGTCTTTTATACAATTATAAACATGAAAAAGTATTGCAAACACAGATCGAATATGACGCCTCTATTTTGTCCGAATTTCTGAGGATTAACAAACTGATTTTAAATTCAGGAAAAACTAAATTTATAAAGTTTAAGCCGTATATTTCAAGGAACGATGAAGTTATGAGCGTACACATTGGTGATAATTTGATAAATGAGTCAGAGAGTGTTAAATATTTAGGAATTAATCTATGTCACAATCTTATATGGGAAAACCACATTAATCAGCTGAAATCTAAAATATCATCTGGAATTGGTATTTTGCATAAATTTAGAAACAAATTGAATCCTGAAACGAAAATTTTACTCTACAATTCTTTAATTCACTCACACTTAACATATCTCCCAATGATCTATGCCTCTAAATCTAGCTCAGTAATAAAATCGCTGCAATCAGCACAGAATAAAGCTTTGAAGATCGTGTTTAATCTGCCGTTAAGATACAGTACAGTTAACTTATTTAAAAATTTTGCAAAAACTATACTTCCAATACGAGGGTTATATAAACAACAAATTTTAATTTATGTTTTTAAATGTATTAAAGGATATGGATCTCACAATATACAGTTTCATCAAAATCTCATACACAGTCAGAGAATAACAAGACATGCGACGGATCTGAATGTAGCGAGATGTCGCCTCGAGTTGACTAAACAACGAGTTACTTTCGCTGGTGCTAACGAGTATAACCAATTACCTGACAACCTTAAAAATATTTGTATACTGTCAACTTTTAAAGGAAGTATAAAACAGTACTTGCTTAATAACGTCGAAATACTTCTTACAAATTAACTTAAAAATGTAAATATGTACATATTTTTTATTTTATATATTTTTTTTTTCTTTTTTTATATTCATATGTAATATATTGTTAAATTTTTAATTTAAATTATACAGTGTAATATATTTATTGTTGCCTACTTTTTGTTAGCCTCTATAAAGCCATAATGGGCGCTGAGGCAAAATTTTAAATTTTGTTAAATGAAATTGAAATAAAGCATTAAAAAAAAAAAAAAAAATACATTAGGCGTTTTTTTTGGCATAATTATCAGTGTTCTACCATACAAAGTTCACATTAGTGTTAACGCTCAAAATTCTAGAAGTTAAAAATTAACTTGCATACATTGTGAATGATTCTGTTATTGTTAATGGCTCTCTTTGGTATTAATAAAAAAAATAAATGTTTTTGTGTTGCTTTCAAGCTAAATTGCATTTAATAAACTAATTTTATCAATATTTCATCGAAAATGTGTAATATTTTACAAAACTATTCCAAACGACGCTAAATTGAATTGAGAAATTTGTAGAAGTTAATGTTTCGTTTTTTTTTTCGTTTTGATGCATGTTAACAATCTAAGTTTGCCAACAAAAAAGACCTATTAATATTAGGTTTGTTCCCATGACGGAGGAACACGTACACACCATGTTCCCGACGCTAAGAAAAATCGAAAAATAAAATCGACCAAACCTCATGAATAGGTTTATATTCATTAGTGAAAAGCCACGAAGAAGTAGATAAAATGATAATAAAAAACTCATTCATTACATAACATTTTTTTTTCAACCCGGGTAACGCCGGGTGCGAAACAGCTAGTATTGAATATTTTTTCCGTAAATACAATTATTTGTTTTGTTAAAATATTGTGTAATTTCAATTAAATATTTAGCTTTATTGGTTAAGTCTTTCGTTGCATCAATAAAACATTTTGTCATATTGATATTTTTTGATTAAAAAATCATTTGTTATCAATTAAATCTTTTGTTAAATTAATAAAATATTTCTTCATATAATTTTTTTTTTTGTATTCAATAAAAAGTTTCGGCTCTCAAACAAATTTATCAGTAGCGACGAAAGCAGTTCAGTTAAGAAAAAGAGAAATACTTAGTTTGGTGCACATTAGTTATTATTAGGGATGAGATTTTCATACACTAAAAAATCGAAATACGCTCTTAAAATATGCACTAAAAAATTCAAAATATGCACTAAAAAATCTAAAAAAAGGCACTAAAAAAAAATACGTGCAAGAAAAAAAAATAATTTTTCTTTTTTTCAAAATAAATTTTTTAAACAAATAATTTCAATTTGTGTTTTGCTCATTTTTGTCAAAATATGCAAAAATATGCACTTAATAGTTGGGAATATGCAAAAAATATGCATTTAAAACCAAAATATGCAAAAATATGCATTTTCACCAAAATATGCAAAAATATGCAATAACAAATCGATGCCATTTTTACTCAAATTTCTTAATTCGGAACGATAATGGGTCGATATCGATTTTACACTATCGACAAAAAACATGCATGGAAATCTCATCTCATCTTTCGTTGCATCAATAAAACATTTTGTCATATTGATATTTTTTGATTAAAAAATCATTTGTTATCAATTAAATCTTTTGTTAAATTAATAAAATATTTCTTCATATAATTTTTTTTTTGTATTCAATAAAAAGTTTCGGCTCTCAAACAAATTTATCAGTAGCGACGAAAGCAGTTCAGTTAAGAAAAAGAGAAATACTTAGTTTGGTGCACATTAGTTATTATTAGGGATGAGATTTTCATACACTAAAAAATCGAAATACGCTCTTAAAATATGCACTAAAAAATTCAAAATATGCACTAAAAAATCTAAAAAAAGGCACTAAAAAAAAAATACGTGCAAGAAAAAAAAATAATTTTTCTTTTTTTCAAAATAAATTTTTTAAACAAATAATTTCAATTTGTGTTTTGCTCATTTTTGTCAAAATATGCAAAAATATGCACTTAATAGTTGGGAATATGCAAAAAATATGCATTTAAAACCAAAATATGCAAAAATATGCATTTTCACCAAAATATGCAAAAATATGCAATAACAAATCGATGCCATTTTTACTCAAATTTCTTAATTCGGAACGATAATGGGTCGATATCGATTTTAGACTATCGACAAAAAACATGCATGGAAATCTCATCCCTAGTTATTATATTCGTTCAAATCCGAATTACAGAGCGATTCTGTGTTTTTTTTTTGTCTACGTTTCCGGATCGAATAAATTTGTTATAGTAGAGTATATTGAAAATAAAAACTCTCTCTTTGATCATCACAAACTATTGCTAAAACTAATTATACCATTACCTAAAATATGTAGCTATCCAATATATTTATAGGATATAAAAAAAAAACGAAAAAATTTAACAAACAGCACCAACAATATCGTTTTAGATGCATCAGTGTTTGATTTCGCGTGAAATTCACTCACGACTTGTAATTATTTAATTTAATTGTTCTGTTGTGTGTTCTAAAATGTTTAGCAACATATACAAAAAACACTAACAGACGGACGGACAAGCAGAAAACAATTCAAAGTAAGGCATTGTTGTTTTTTTTTTGTCGATTCTTATATATAAAGATCAGGGCCTTGAAAAGAGAATTCGTTAAATGGGAATATGTTCTATAAATTCTAGTTTCTAATATTGTGATACACTTTTCTAAACAAAAATTCTTAAATATTGAGACGATTTTTCGATAGAAATCTGAAAATAGAAATCTGAGAATAGAAAAATTTTGCGGTTTTAACGTCTTTTTACGTTTTTAAGGCAATTTAAAATCTTTTAAAACACTTTTCGTATACAAAATTTCAAAAATCTTCAGATTTTTAAATACTTTTCCTGTAAAAAACATTTTTGAAAGTTTTTTTCTAAAAACAAATTTTCAAATATGTATTGTTAGATTCTGGAAAATAATGAGTAAGAGTATGGGAAAATATTTTCAGATTTTTTATTAAAAATATTTTTTTGGTTCCAAAACATTTTTCCAGCTTAAAGATTCGGAGATTTTTTTTTTCTGCAAAAAAGTTCTTAGAATTTAAGAATCGGAAAAAAATGTATATGATATTTCTTAGATTCTGAAATATTTTTCTAACGAAAATTTAAAAATACATTTTTCATACAGAAATGTTATCTACCACTGAAACATTTCTCATTTAACAAAATTGTCAGGGAATTTCTATTGTATTTTTGCACAAACTCCGAAACGTTGATCGATTTTAGGACAGTCATAAATTTAACCGATTTGGCTCAAAATTTTACCAGTTTAACAATTCATAGTTTTCAGGAGAAGCGAAAACCCAACATTTTCAAAAAAAAGGAACACTCTTTAATGGGCATAGGCTGGTTAAGATGGTAAAATCAAACTAGGGAAAAATGTTTCGCCTTTAAGAACCGAACAACCTCTAAAATAGGATTTTTTTCATGTTTTTTTGTATTTTTATTTAGCTAATGAAACATTTTTATGCAAAAAAATAGTACATAAAAATATAACATAAATAATTTAATATTTTGAGGATGTTTATTCTGGCTAGAGGTCATTATTTTCTTTACTAATTTAAACCATGATATTCTAATAGCATTTATGTCGGTCATTTTTGTAAGACTTAATCGACACGTGTTTCGGAATTTGTCAGATTCCATTGTCAAGATTATTTAGCAAAAATAGAAACGATTTACTACAAAGCACATAGGGGCAGCTATATGGGGTTTCTTGGCAACAATTGAATTTTTGAAAAAGCGATTTTGTTAATTTTCTTGTTTATATCGAAAGCTTATACTTTTCTACGCTTGACTTCATTTTTACATTTTTGATTTATCCATTCTTCTCTTCTTACCATCGCACTGTGGTTCCGATTCCAAAACTAGGCGGACAAAAGTATTTAACAATGCTTCTTTATGTTTTTGGGGTCGCTGATTTCAAAAAAGTGCTTTACAAAAATGTAGCTTTAGTATTTTTGAAAATACAGTGGGTTTCACAAAAATAACTACAACTTAAGTGGACTTTTTCTTACAACCAGTGTTAGCTACCGTTACCTTTTCAATACCGTTACCGATTAAAAACCCTTTAGTATTGACTACCGTTACCGTTACCAATACCGAAATAAAAAATTTTAAATACCGTTACCGATTAAAAACCATTACCTTTATTCGGATTTTTACCGGTATTTTATCGGTTTTGTTTCGGTTGTCTTTATATTACTTATTTTTAATTTTTTGCAGATAAAAAACAAAGTAAAATATTTTTAATGCGCGTAAAACAAAAAAAAAAAAAAACAAATTTTTGCTGTTTGTAAATCGGATTGTTATTTGGGCAAAAAAAAAAATTGTCCAACCAATGATCACATTCGAAATTTACTAAATTATGTGGAAATTGGTCCAACCAATGATCATAATTCGCAATTTACCTAAAAGTTTCTGAAGAAAAAAGTTAGTGCCACGTAATGTAAAGCATTTTTCAGTGAAAATATAAAAGAAGAGACAAACCTGCATCACTCAAGTGTTGCTAGCGTTGTCATTCACGCAGGTAAGCGTGGAGAGGTGGTTTTCTGGAGTTAAATACATAATGAGCCCAAGTCGTACAGTCAAAAGAAAAACTCTGTTTGAATTAGAAAACTTTTACCAGATTTTTCTCCTAAAATGAATACTTCTATGTCATTAAGGCTGGATTACTCAATGCACCGTTATAAAATAAATCTCCACCCATAAAAGTTTTACAGTAACTATTTTCGGTTATTCAAAAAGTTTTTAGTTAAAGTTGTTTTAAACGTGTTATCGTTTGTTTTTCAAGAAAACAAAAATATTAAAAGATTTTTGCAGTTGTTAAAAGAATTAACTACAAAGTTTACTGAAAAATATTTTTATTAGTTAAATTATTTGTGACTGATTATACCGTATAACTTTACAGAAGTACGGTTTTTGTAGTTTGTTATTAAAACAAAATATTTTTACTACACAAAATAAAAAATTGTAAACAGTTAAAATAACTGAAATAGCGTTTGTTTTTACGGAATGTCTAGTCATTTATTAACGTTTAAAAATTACTGAAAAAGTATGTTGTTTCAAATGAAATATGTATAATTAGTCCGTTTTTTTTAAGGAAAAACGATTGTTTTAAACGTTTTTTCAGTTGAATTTACTTACAAAATATTTTAAATGTCCGTTAAATTTTACTTTTTCATACAAATTTTGACATAAGGCTCCGTTAAATCGGCAGTTAGCAGCTAACTTTTAATTGAGTAATCCGCCCTAAGTTTAAAAAAACAATAGATATTTTTCTGCATTTTTACTGACTTTGCTGATTTTAAAAGAATATTTTTGTTCAAATTTTAGCAGATTATTTTGTAATTTAAAAAAAAAAAATTGTTGGCATTTTTTTAATTTTTGTCTAATTTGAACTATCAAAACTAAAAATTAATCATATGTGAAAAATCACTATTTTAATAAAAAAATACGTATTATTTTATTATTACTACATGTTTGTTGTCTTGACTACAAATGTAAGTAGTATTTACTAGATAAGTCAGTTGTTTTTTATCAGTTAAAATAACTGACATTGTTAGTTGATTTTACTAATATAATTTTTTGAGTGTATAATTATGTGTTGAAAATGCACTAAATTTATAAGTTTTTTTGTTTATATTATTAAATAATTTTTGGATTTTTTACGTGTTTTAACAAATTTGTGACTTTTTAACATGTTGGGTAAATTTCATTCATAATACCGGTACATACCGGTATCGTTGTTTCGGTAACGGTTAACCGTTACCTAAATAATCTAAAATACCGTTACCTTTACCGTTACCGATATAAAAAATATGTAATACCAATACCGTTACCAATACCGTTATTCGTTTCGGTTGCCAACCCTGCTTACAACTGTAAAAAATTAATTTCTTTTTGCTACTTTAGGGCACTAAATTCAAGGGAAATATTAAAAAAATATATAAAAAGCCTTTCTGAGCTTTACAGTAAAGCCCAGCTATGTCGAACTACTTTCATTGTGTAGTTTTTTCTAGAATTTTCGAATTAAATCCTTTTTGTGCTTCTGGAGTTGCGAGATAAGAAAAATGTGTGACATAACGATTATAGAAAATACTGTAGAGCTATGTGTTACAAAAATATATGCCGAAAGTCCAGAATATTAGTCCCATTTTTCGGTGAGTTCTAAATTTTACTGAAAAATAGGGCTTATGTAAAAACGCTATAAAAAATGCAGCTGGATACCGCTGGATGAGATGAAAAATGAAACTTACTCTCTGATAGTTACTTTAAGAGATGTATATAGTGGCTTGCCCGCAACTTGGAGCGGTTTTTTTTGGCAAGCTTTGAAAGATTGATAATCAAATTTTTTTTTTTTACTTATGACCCTAACTTCAAAAACCGATATTAAGAAATCGCGAAAAAATTTCGAACCCATGAAAATTTTTTTGATAAGTATATACCCATGGCCATATAAAAAACAATTCACGGCAATCTCCTGCAAATAATTCACTTGGCATAAGCTACTTAGTTTTGTATTGATTTCCTTAGTTTTTAATTACAAACATTTTCGTGAACAAACATTGATGTTCTAGTGCTGAGCGGACAAAGTTAAACCCCTTATTTAATGAAAATATTTTGCGTCTAGTCTAGGCATGTTGTTAGCTATTTAAAACACCTACCGTTTTTTAATTTAGAGGTTCAAACTTTTTTGACTTTTGTCCACCTAGATTTGAATTTGGAACCACAGTGCATCGTGTTAAAGTTAGTAAAAGTAAAAAAAAAAACAAAAAAATTATTTAAAATAGTCTTTAGTTGAAAACTTAAAATGAAAGGTATGCCAGTAAAAAATTTTGACACTATACACATGAATGGAAAGGAAGCTTTAGCACAAAAAATTTGCGTTCTTGCTGATCAAATTGCATTGAATATTAAACTATTTATCGCCTTTCTAAGACATTTTTTTTTTATGAAATTATTCAAAACCTAACTTTGAAGGTTAAAAAGTGGAGAATTATCCTACATTATCCATAATTACTTTTATACAGTGACAAGTGGTATAATTCTTTACAAGAATCACTTATTAAAACTTGCTCCAAATGAGCCCGCGATTTGCAGTTGCATTTAAAAAATATTACCTTTATTTTTTTTTGGTAATTTTTTTTGGTAATTTTTTTTGTTATTTTTTTTTTTAAATATATTAAAGTTATAATTTGAACACTAGAGTGACCACAAAAAAACGTTTTTTTGTTTTTTGTAAGTCTTATCCCTTAAATTTGTTTTTGTTTTGGTGCATACAAGTTTTAATTTTTTTTTTAAATATTTAGATGCCGCGATCGCGCTTTGTTACGGAAATTAATATTTTTTTTTTTTTAAATACAAGGTTTTCCTTCTTGAAGTAGATAAATATATCATTAAAATGTAGTAGTAAGTAATTTAATTCCAAATTAACTCCAAAAATGCCCCGTTTGTTAGTAAAAATGATAACCTACTCACTAGCGCGTCCCAAATTCAATTTTTTTTTCAACTTGCCCCGTCAAACTATGGCGATTTAGGACCCTTTCACTAAGATTGCAGCCAAAGATTTCAATCTTACAAGGGAAGTCTCCCTGGTGACACCCTCCGATCTTCGTGAAATTTGGATATGTTGTTAAGAACGAAAATTAATTCGACACGTATTTTTTTTTAGCGGCCAAACTAATTTTTAGGGGGGGTCGATTTGTATGGGGGGAAATTGACCTTTTTTAGTTTTTTACGCTTTACGCCCATTTTAACAAAGGGCATGCGTGATATCAGATTAAAGGTATTTAAAATACCTATCTCGTGGTGCTAACAACGGGCCAAAGAAGTTAATATTTTTCGACTTATTAACAAAAATGTCCTAAAATTTTGGCATTTTACTCAATATGACGAAAAGTTGTGCATGTTTGGACACGCTCTTAGCACATGTAGATAGGTTTTCCCAAGACCTTTCATTTGGTATGTAACATGACTAGGTTTCTTTGTATAGTATAGGAGATAAACGAGAAAAACTGAAAAATGGCCTTGTCTTTCCCCCTCCTTTTTACCCCCTAAATATGAATTTGGGCCGCTAGGAAAAAATACGTGTCCCTTTATTTTTTCTGATCTACAAAATAAAACCAATTCCATAAAGATCCGCGGGTGACACTAGGGAGACTTCCCTTGTTAGTGCATTTTAAAAACCTTTTTTTTTGTTTTCCAAAAATTTGACGCCAAAAGTTGCGCAATATAGAGTACATTCCAGGAAAAATATTAATAAAATTTCCATGGAGTAATTTAGGTGCAGCGTTGCATCTCAAATATGAAAACGTGTACTTAATTTCTACTTTTTCTTTCTTTTAAGCTAAATTAGTCTCAAAATCTGTTTTGACACAGTTTTAACGAATGTTTATATGTTTATGATGTTTCAGAACACGTTTATATTTAGAATCATTTCTCCAGACAAAAATTTTCAGATTCTAATATAAAATTCATGTAATTTTTATCTCATGATTAAGTGTTTTTATTTAATTTCGAATCATTTTATATTTCAACCTAACCAAGAACTCAAAAATTTTCCCATAAAGTCCCATTTTTCCTTTAAAAATTTTCCCTATAAAAATTTTCAAATATTTTTCGATGAAAAATTTTTGGATTCCGAGATATTTTTCCTTCAGAAAGTTTTTCAGAAAATTTCCTTCTTTCTTTTTTTCTCTTTTTTTTCTCTTTTTTTTCTTTTTGAAATTTGGTGTGGGGGGTGGGTGGAAATTTCCCCTTCCCCCCCCCCATTTTACCCGCGCATGTTATAATACATAATTAGGTAAATTAGAATTGCCAGGGATGCCACTCGTTTGCAGAATGATTTTTTTAAAGTAGTACAGCTGCAGTAGTACAGCAAAAACTACAGAACCAATTTTGATGAACGTTTTTTTTTTCATTTGTAGATTATAAAATTTTCTAGTACTTACCGCGGCCATTTTTTTTAATTTTACCTAATTATGTTTTTAATGACAGAAAAGTAAATTTTTCCATATTTTAAGTTTACATTAGCAAAACTTACACAAAAATCAATATTTTTCAAAAAATGGCCACGGTAAGTACTAGAAAATTTTGAAGTGTTTAAATCAAAAAAAAATTCATCAAAATCGGTTCAGTAGTTTTTGCTGTACAAAAGCAGCCGATTTTGTCCTTTAAAAAAACAACATTCTACAATTGAATGGCAACCCTGGCAGTTCTAGTTGACCAAATTTTGTGTTATAAATTTTAAAAAATATAACAATAATATATCTATAAAATAAAAAAAAAAAAAAATATATAGTATATATAGTATAGTAGTCAGAGTCTTACTTGCTAGACCTAGTACTGGTGGTAAAAGAGCACAATTTCAAATAACCTTTCAAAACACATGTATTTTTTGAAAGAAGTGCTCTTTTGCTACATTGCCAGGGCTGGCAGCAAGACTCTGAATACCTCTAGTGTTTATTTTTTTTTATATCTGTTTAAAAATTGCTCATATTAGGGCTTTCTTTTTTGTTTAGTTCCCCCTTAACATAAACTGCTAAAATTAATTCTTTTAAATCTCTGATACAAAGCCGATGTTTAATGTTTTACGAGATGAATGATAAGTTAACAAGAAGTAAGAAAATTGGCGCGTTTAAGCACAACAGCAACATAAAAAACATTTTTAACATGATTGTTAAACATCGCACACAATCTTTTAGGTATTTAAGGTTATTTATAATGATATTTAAGCGTAAAAACATTTAAAAAAATTTTAAAATTAAAAAAAAAATGTTTAAAATTAAAAAAAAAAAAATTCTCCTCCGTGACAATGTTGTTTGACAACATTGCCGTGACCAGGATTCGAACCTGGGTTACTACGGCCACAACGTAGGGTCCTAACCACTAGACGATCACGGCTATTGGAGATATATTTCATGTGCTAACAAAAACATCTTATCAGTTGCTGTGTGCTTTTTATGTTTTGCTTTACTTTAGTTGCTGTTGTTAGCTTTTTGTTGTTGTTATATGAGTATACAAAAGCGGCGGGCACATTGCCATGTTGTTGCCTAACAATAAGTGGCTTGCTTTAGTTTTGTTGCTGTTTGCCTTCGGTTGCATATATTTAGTTTATATGTGGAACTGAAAGTGTTTGTGTAGTTAGTAAATTTTGTTGTATTTTAGTGAAAGCTTAATTTTTTTTCTTGTTATGAATAAGAAGAGATAGAAAAAGTTTAAGCACAAATTAGATCGGTTTTAGAAAAATGTACTAACAAATAATTGAGAGTAAAGCTTTAATACCCATGATGATACACTTAAAAGAAAAATTTTATCGAAAAATCTAAAAATTATTTTTAAATTAACAAACTTGTAGCAGTTTTTTCTGCTAAATTGGGTAAAATGCGACCTAGATTATCCGTGATGGTCAGCACCGAAAGCATTCCAGATAATCGATTTGTACGGTTAATTGAGAGACAATTTTAAATAGTTTTAAATATTTTTTTTTGATATAAGCACGAGCATATTATGGTGTCCCGTCAAGTCTAAACTTTTGAATTTCGTGCCGTAATATCAGCCAAACGATGGCCACGTTAGAGCTGATTGTAGGAAAATTTATGAAAAAATTTCGAAAGGTCATCTTCAGTGGGCAACCAGGGGTCAAAGGTGAAAAATTACGTATTTCGACAAAAATTCATGTCTGAATTTTTTGACCAAATCCGGCTCAAAAATTCGTAAATATAATATACTTTATTGGAAAAATATTTAAAACAAATCGAAAACCGCGATTTTGGTCCACAGATGCTGATTTTTAAACATAAAAATATTTTTTTTGTCCCAAATAGTAGACTTGTGCTTAATCGTTCAATTGAGTGAGCGCTCATTCTCGTTCATTTCAGATAAAAGACCTAGTTCGTTCATCTAGTTCAATCGCTCTTTTGGCCTTTTCGTTCAACAGTTCGTGAACGAATCATTTTGATTATGTCTGTTGGTCGTTCATCTAGTTCAAATCGGTCAATTTTGGTTTTCGTTCAACAGTTCGTGATCGAATCATTTCGATCATGTCTGTTGTTTTGACTTTCGTTCAAAAAATACAAATATGTTAAATAAAAACATTAATTAAAAAAAAAATATATAAAATTTTTGTAAAAAAACACATAAGTGATGAGAAAGCGTGCCGAAAGAGGAGAAAAAACTAATACCTATTGAGAAAAAAAAAAAAAAATTGAACGACCGAACTGAAAGATCAAAATAAAGTAATGACCAATTGAGCTAATTGAACGAAAAGACCTAAAAGAGCTGAAATGAACGAACTAGATAAACCGCTCAGTTAAGTGAATAGTTCAATTGAACTTGTTCGTTCGTGAACGACACAACTCTACCAAATAGGCCATGGAAGTTGGAAAATGTTAAGTATTGTATCTAAAAAATATTAAAAAAATATAAAAACTTGATTTCGGTCCAAAAACGCTGATCAGCGATTTCGGTCCACAGATGCTGATCAGCATTATTGGGCCAAAGTCGTGCTTTTATATTTTTTTAATATTTTTTACATACCATACTTAAGATTTTCCAACTTTTGAGACCAATTTGAAGAAAAAAAGTTTTTATATTTAAAAATCATCATTTTTGGACCAAAATTGCGGTTCCGGAACTTTTCAAATATTTTTCCAATAAAATACGCAAAATTTACGAATTTTTTAGCCGGATTTGGTTAAAAAATTTGGACATGAATTTTGGTCGAAAACATAATTTTTTAAATTTTGACCGCTAGTTGCCGAACGAAGAAACCATTTCAAAACTTTTTCATAAATTTTCCCATAATCAGCTCTAACGTGGCCATCGTTTGGCAGGTATTACATACGAAATTCGAAAGTTTAATTTGACGGGACGCCCTTTTGCATATGCCTCAGACTTATCGTATGCAAACTAGGCAACTCTCCTTTTTTTCGTTTTATTCATCAGACCACGGCGGGAGGAGATTTATCCCCCCCCCTAACCGAATTCGAAAAAAAATAAAGAGAAAAAAGGAAAGGAAAGAAGAGGAAAGGACAGGGAAAAAAGGAAAGTAAAAGGAAATAATCTCAAATATTTTTTCTATGAAAAATTTTCGAGAATCTTAAAATTTTTGTTAAATAAAAAATATCTCGGAATTTAGAATTTTTCTATATGAAAAAATTGGAGAATTTTTCTGCAGGAATAATCTGAAAATTTTTCCTTAGAAAAACCTTTTATTAGGAGAATTTTTTTTTAAATTTTTCGATATGAAAAAAGTCTCGGAATATTAAAATTTTTCTTTAGAAAAAATACGAAATTTTTTTAGACAATTGCCCCCGATTTCCAGGTTCTCGGTAGTACCGGGAATACCGGTATTACCGGTTCTGGTACCGGTTTTCCGGTTCTAGATATATTCTCGGAAATACCGTTATTCCCGGTTCTGATCCTGGAACCGGTTTTCAAAAAATAAAAAAATACTATATGTGACAGCGAATAGAGAAGGGTAAAAAAAATCAATTTTCATTTTTTTTATACCCTCCACTCTAGTGATAGAGGGTATATATAAGTTTGTCATTCCGTTTGTAACACATCAAAATATTGGTCTAGGACCCCATAAAGTATATAATTCATGATCCTCGATCGATTTTAAGTCGATCTAGCGATGTCCGTCCGTCCGTCCGTCTGACCATCCGTAGAAAACACGCTACCTTTTGAAAGACTTCACAAAGGCCACTGAAGTTTGGCATATATGTTGGTCATTTACCTGGTCAGGTTGGTGTTGCAATCCAGCCAAATCGGTCCAGTGGTTCAAATGTTATGAGCAAATGAGTAAATTTCGGCAAGGGGTTTTCGCAAATTTACGAGATAAAAAACACGATAACTTTCGAAAAACACTAATGAGACTGCTGAAACGTGGCATTTATCTTTGCTGTTCCTCCGGTCTGTTTGGTATTGCATTTCAGCTCAATCGGTCAAGTGGTTCAAAAGTTATAAGCAAAACCCCGAATTTCAGATTTTGTTCATCTTAAATGCCACGTGGTAAACAAGTTTTAAAAGCATTGGTGGTTACTAAGCAATGCTTTTCAAACTTGTTTAGTTTTAAAGCAATGCTTTTTAAACTTGTTTAGTTTTAAAATCATTGGTAACTTAAAAATTACACTCGAAAAAAATTTTTCACTCAAACAAAATTTTATACTCAAAAAAAAAAAAAATATTTTTTTTGTTTTACAAAAATTACAATATTTTGTGTACACACGTACGTGCATTCACTCAGAAATATTTTTACAGTAAAAAAAAACATTACAATCAAAAAAAAAAAATTACACTCAAAAAAAAACAATAGTTATCATTTTTTTTTTTTTTTAATGACAAAAATAGAGTATTTTACTCAAAATAAAATATTTCTAATCAAAATTGGTAATTTTTTCACACTAAAAATGTACTATCCTTAAAAAATGCATTGTGGAGGGTATTCATAGATTCGGCAAAGTCGAATTTAATTTTTCTACTTGTTTTTTGTTGATGTGGACAACATCTGAGCATTAAATGAGACCGATCCCATGCCCCAAAAGTGTTCCCTCCCAGAGATATGCGCGTTTTATGAAAGTGAAGTCCACCAAAGATTCAGGTATTTAAATCTTTAAAATGGCTCTCCCGAACAAAACTGGTTTTTACCCGCGAAAAAAAAATTTCCCTGGGAAAATTTTTTTCGCGAAAAAATACAATGCATTTGTAAAATTTAAAAAATATCCCAAAAGCATAAAAAATTAATTTTTGTAGTACCTAGGCTTTACAATTTTAAATCGCGAATATCGCGAATACGAGCGCTAACTTTGAAAAACGGCTAGCGCCATTGAATTCAGCGTACCCGAATTATCTTTACCAGCAGGGAGCCCAACTTGTTAATTTTTGCGAATAGCACTGTGTAATTAATAAAGCTGCTAATTAAGATATTTTTATTGTTATTATTTTTAAAGATAATTTTTAAAGTCGAAACATTTTTCACCAAGAAAATGTTTCAGGTTCTCAGGCAAATATCAGAAAATTTTTTCGATTGTGAAATTTTTTGCACACAATAAGTTTTTATTTTCTTTGTTTGCTCTTTGATCTGCTCTTTTTTTTTTTTGGGGCGGGGAGAGATTCCAACGTCTCCCCTGAATTAGACATTGGTAATATTCGTTAGAATTAATCGATAACAATTTTGAAACGACAATTTTTATTTTGAGTAAAAACTTTTGTAGTCATTTTTAGAAAATTAAAATAATAAAACCTACCTATCATGCCTATATTTATTAAGGTGATTATCTGTGCACACATTGTTTCTTTACTAAACTCATCTCTTTGTCCATTAACTATCTTCACAGTCCAAGCTGTCATTTGGACTTTGTATGGCATTTCATTTTATTTTTTTTTTGTTGTTTTGAAACTCAAATTTCAAATCTAAACCTAAAAGAATTTTAATAGGAATTCTATGCTGTATGTTTTTTTTTTCAAAAAAATGAGCTTTAGAAAATAAATTCGAGTATGAGTGTTTATAAATTATGTGCACTTGTGATATATTCCCAGGGCAACATCATTCGTATGCTTTATGTGTTATGTTGAAAAATACAAGAGCACTGGAAAGGACTCGAAAATATGAAGGCCTTTAATGGCAGTTGTAGTATCGTGCTAGCCTTTGAATGTGGGGGTCGTGGGTTCAATGCCCCCAGAACCCATGGTCTGTTTCGCTACTAAGAGACGCAGTTACTGTTACCAATTTTCGGTAGGTTTATTATAATAATTTTTTTCTCAACTTTGCCCTCTTACTTAAATATTACAATTGGAATCCTCTTTGATCTCTAAAATCCGGTCATCAGTAAAATTGGTTCAAAATGATTTCAAATTAAAAATTTTAGTTTACATCATTTTTGGGTAAACTGTTTGATGGAACAGGTGCCAGCCCTTATTTTAGCAGGGCCTCGAAAAGTTTCTGGTAATAGTCCAGCCTTTCTCTGCAACATAAACTCACTTATGTAGGTATTTCATATTTCATAGAAACAACAAAAAAAAAAAAAAAACGTATGTATGGGAAAGAAGAATGATGTTGTTTTTATTTATATGCATATGGAAGTATGTAACATGTTTAGAATTTATGATGGTCAAAAACAACCTCATATCTTCAGTGTTTGAAAAAAAAAAATATTCTATGGGTGGTGGTTAAAGTTATATTGCAACTCCTACAATCGGAGATGATAAAATTGGTACTATAAGAAGAGCTTTACAGTTTACCTATTTGTAAAACTTTAGAAACCAAAGGAATAACTATTGTCAGATAATCTGCTAGGGGACATTTTTTTATAAAAATTTACTAACCCATTGGTTAAGTCAACAGAAAAATTTGTTAGACAAATATTTTGAGTCATATAAGAAATAAAATGATTTAAGCAGATGCAGTTTGATAAATTTTTATCTTGATAATCTCGGCCGAATCAACTGAAAAATCTGTCCAGACCGCTGAAACATTGGCGGATTTCTGCTGTAAAATCTGCTGATTTGAGCAAATCTTCTTACTTCAGCTGTTAAATCTGCTGTAAAAATCTTCTAACATGGAAGGTCTTTTAGAGGGCACCCAACGATTGTCCTGAAACCTGGATATTGGATGGAGGGCAGAAAAATAAGAGTTACCTGTTTTTTTTTTTAACTACTCAATTTCAAATTTTAAAAAGGGTTGCCATCTTATGAAAAAAGTTAGGGCCTTTGAGAAAATTCGAATAAAATTTCAACTACCAGGAATTTCGCCAAACGCAAAAATACGGTTCAGCTTAATTCTAATAGAGATTATTATATATGATTTTGGCGGCCGTACGTACACTGAAAAAAAAAAATGTACCATTTTTAAAGCATGTTGAACTTAATTTAAAAAAAGAAGGGTATTCGAGGGCTCCAAAGATATTTATTCTTCTTCCAAGTATATTTTTTTCTAAAACATAGTAATGCATTTACTTAAATATATCTTAAAAGTAATTAAAATTGTACTTTATATAAGTTTAATTGTTTTTATCCAGAGGGAAATTTTTTTTTAAAATAAGTAAAAATTTCCTTAAACTTTAGGATTCTGTGGACCCTATGGAGTCCCAATGTGAGGACCCTGCGGGCCCCAATATATGGGGTCCGCCCATTAGTATGTGTGTACACTATTATATGGTCACTATTGATTTTGATCCAAAATGTTGGTCAGAATCGCTCTATCTTGCTTAGTTTTCGAGATATGGGAATGGGGTCTTGAGAATTTTTAAAATGAAATAACTCGAAAACAATATGTCGGAGGGCTTTCGGGTCTTCGGCGGCCATATTCTGCAAGCTAAGCACTACAAATTTGCCTTTGGAATTTTTTTCGTATCTGCAGTATTTGCAGAGTTATAGGCATTTGAAAATTCAGCGAATATTGAAATTTGGATTTAAAGTTAGGGTCTCATGGGGTCTCCAGATGGGGCCTCCAAATGGGGTCCCCAAAATACATAAAGTATTTTTTCCTTAAGTTAAGTAAATTCTTTCTTAAACTGATGAAGATATGGATTCAAATAAAGTCAATAAATCAATAAAATAAAGATTACTTTTTTCTTAAATAAAAACGAAATTGATTAAATTAAAGAAAATGCGTTTTGGAATTAAAGATTAGTACTTAATTGATTGAAGGTCTTGAAAATGTCTATACTATTTTTAAGTAAGTTACGTACTTATTTATTTTTTTTGCACACAATTTAATTTTTTTTCTTTTAAGTACAACAAAGTTTTTTAATAAACGATTTTTTTCTTAAATTCAATCAATTCGCCATAAATGTAAAGAATATTTTACTTAAATTAAAAAAACAAATTAAATAAAACTCTTGTGCTTTTTTAAGTATTTGCATGTACTATCTTCAAGTTTATTTTCTTTGTTTTAAGTAAAACCACCTTATATTAAGATAAGTTGAAGTAAATTCAAAAAAATTTGTTTACTTAAATTAATAACAATGTTTATTTAATTTCAGTATAGCTATTTTTGTCAGTGTATATTCATCTCCATATAAACTACACCAACGTTATTACATTTTCGGCAATAACGCACTTAACGAAGCCGAATATACCATTGAATAGCCTTTCAGAAAACATTTCGAACTGTATAAAATTTTCATATACCCGAGTAAAAATGAATACATATAATTTTACATTATTTGATGTATGTATATGGGGCATTCCAAGCCAAATCACTCACTTTTAGACCCGACCCCTTTCGATTTATTTTATTTTTGGATATGTTTTAGTACTTATTAAATGCAACTTGGACACCAATTTTCAGCCTTTTATTTCAAGATGGTGTTGAGTAATCAATTTTTCAAAATGGCGATTTTCTCAAAAAAATTAAGAAATTGAAATTTTCAACTATTTTTGACCATTAAAAAATATAGATATTTAAAAAAAAGTTGGACAACGTTTTGTTGGTATTTAAATGTAGTTTTAGAAAAAAAATATGAAAAAATTATTCGAAGTAATTATCACTTATTTTTTGACGTTTAAAAATTAAAATCGACTTTTTGAAAAAGTCCGAAACCTTCGATTTTTTTGTAAAAAACTATAAAAATTCTACTCTAAATTACCCAACTTTTAAGCCATAATTCGAGATGTGATCACAATTCTTTCAATTTTTTTTTAAATTTTAAAAATTGCACCTTTTATTTTTTGGCTCTGATTTATTTTACATGGTGCTCCAAAAAAAATAAATTGGTACATATTGACCCTAACTTACCCTAGATATATTCATTTCGAGGTAGAAATACGTCTCACAAAAATTTAGAGCGATCGGAAATGGGTAAGACGTTCCTCAGGGGCCTTGAAGTTTAGAAAACGGATTACAAGGAAAAATATGAATTTTTTTCTGTTTTCTCAATATCTTTGGTACTTTAAGTTAAGTTTAAATTCAAGCAATTGCAGAATTATGATGTAGAGTAAACTGCCTTTCTAATAAGATACTAAAAACTAAAATCGGTTGAAAATTAGCCAAGTTATTACAACTTCCCCAGGCATCTAACGTGTGGCAGACAACTTGATTAAGCAATACAATCCGATTTTTGAAATTCATTGAAATTTTCTACTGTAATAACATTTTTTTATTCTTCAAGTTCAAATGTAATAAGATGACAAGTATTTTTCATATTGTGTTTTGCTAACATGTTTTAAATTAATGCTAAAAATGCCTGCATTTTCAACACCCTTTTGAAATCTCTATTAAAAAAAAATTTTTTTTTTTTGTTTTAAAATTTGGAAAAACCAAAAAAAGATTACACTGAAACATGAATAATGAAAAAATGTTATTACAGTAGAAAATTTCAATAAATTTAAAAAAAGGACTCGTATTCTTTAATCAAGCGGTATGACACACGCTAGATGCCTGGGGAAGTTGTAATAACTTGGCTGATTTTCAACCGTATAGAGTCCCCGCACAACAATGTCGGAGCGTCTGACGGTTTCGGTCATGGGAGAGTATAGGCGCAAAACAATGGCGGCAGCGGAAAATTCAGTCAAACGTTTATATTTACATTATTTTTTCACTTTTTCTGCACATTTTTATTTAATTTTATTATTTTTTTTAATATCAATATAATTTTTTCACATTGATTCGTTTTTTGGTGTTTTTTTTAGAATTTTATATATTTTTTTTTTAGAGATCACATTTTTTTGTTTACTTTATCGAAAATAATCGAAATATTTATAAAAATGTGGTAACATTTTCATATCAAAAATTAAAAGATAGAGAGAAACCGACACAAAAATAAAATTGATTTTATTAAAGCGGTTTTCGGTCGAGCGTTTTTTCTTGCCAAATTTGTTTGAAAAAACGTCACCGACATTGTTGTGCGGGGACTCTTAAGTTTTTAGTACCTTATTAGAAAGGCATTTTACTCTACATCATAATTCCGTAATTGCTTGAAATAAAACTTAACTTAAAATACCAAAACTATTGCGAAAACAGAAAAAAATTCATATTTTTCCTTGTAATCCGTTTTTTAAATTTCAAGGACCATGCTAAACGCCTTACCCATTTCCGATCGTTCTAAATTTTTGTGAGACGTATTTTTACCTCGAAATGAATATATCTAGGGTAAGTTAGAGTCAATATCTACCAATTTATTTATTTTTTTGGAGCACCATAAAAAATAAATCAGAGCCAAAAAATAAAAGGTGCAATTTTAAAATTTAAAAAAAAAATAGAAAGAATTGTGATCACATCTCGAATTATGGCTTAAAAGTTGCGTAATTTAGAGTACAATTTTTATAATTTTTTACAAAAAAATCGAAGGTTTCGGACTTTTTCAAAAAGTCGATTTTAATTTCTAAACGTCAAAAAATAAGTGATAATTACTTCGAATAATTTCTTCATATTTTTTTTCTAAAACTACATTTAAATACCAACAAAACGTTGTCCAACTTTTTTTAAAATATCTATATTTTTCAATGGTCAAAATTAATTAAAAATTTCAATTTTTTAATTTTTTTGAGAAAATCGCCATTTTGAAAAATTGATTACTCAACACCATCTTGAAATAAAAGGCTGAAAATTGGTGTCCAAGTTGCATTTAATAAGTACTAAAACATATCCAAAAAAAATCGTAAGGGGTCGGGTCTAAAAGTGAGTGATTTGACTTGGAATGCCCCATATATAGTCATATGAAATAATATGTTTTCATATCAAACAAAGTATATAATTATATCTCGCATTGAGTTTTTCCAAATTTTTTAAATGGAGTTATATAAAATTACATCTAATGATAACCATATTAATATATAAATACATGTGGGAGACATAATCATATGTGACACATATAACTTAATCTGATTGCATACATATTTATATGTGACTTAATATCAAATAACGTATACGAGCATATTTAAAAAAAATCCAATATCATTATATATATAATTATATATGACTTACAAGAAACCATTTAAAATTATATATGACTTAAAAGAAACAACCCGAGTAAAAAAATGTTATATGACGAAATATTTAATTATATATGAACAGATATGCTTTTATGTAAATCAATATTAATTTTGATCCGAAAATTGGCGGATCGAATAATTTACGATTATAAAATTTCAAAAAAATTATATGTCCGGAATTTTGGAAAATTTTCATAAAATTTTTTAGGACATGAAATTTTTTTTATTTTATTTTTTTAATTTTCCGGGACTTACAATTAGAAATTTTTTTTCGGGATATAATTATAAATAAAATCATATATCTTTTTATCTGCCATATCTAAAAATTCCCGACCTTATATGTCATATCTAATTTCATATAGATCGGTATATAAATAGATATGAATATGTATGTTATCATATTAAAAAATAAGGAAAAATACAATGCTACATATAAACTTGTATGTCCATATCAAAGTTCATGCACAACCATATATAAATATAAATAATTATATAATAGCATATATGATTATATCACATCTTTTTTACTCGGGCATTTAAAACTATATATGGTTCCATCTTAAAAAACGAAAAATATTTTTTCAAATATAATTATATATGGTCGCACATATAACTCTATATACAGTTATATAAAACTATACATGGCATCAAACATTTATTTTTTTAATATTATCGAAGATATAATTATAAATGGCTTATGAGATACCGCCCGAGTAAAAAAAAGTTATATGACGCAATATTTAATTATATATGAACAGATATGCTTTTATGTAAATCCACATTAATTTTGATCCGAAAATTGGCGGATCGAATATTATACGATTATATCAAATTCTATTATTTTTGATAAAATAATATCAAATTTGATTAAGTTTGATCCCAAAAATGGGTCTATCCAATTGTATTAAATCATATCTTATCTGTTAAAATTAGATAAATTTTTATATTATTAGATGAAATGTGGTAAAATTTGTTGGAATTTTAAACGTGAAATTAGAAATTATTTTATCAGATTGGCTACATTATCAATTAGAAGTGTTTTTATTGCATTCTTCGGAATTTTTTCGGGACTTGGTAAATTATTAAAAATTTGACAATTTTTTTTTTTTCTAAAATCATTTTTAAGGGATTTAAAAATTCCAAAAATGTTTGTGTCTTAGAAAATTTAAAAACTTTTTTTCGGAACTTAAAAATTTGTTAAAAAACATAAAATTTCTCCTAAAAACATTTTCAATGATTTTTTTACTCCAAAAAAAAAAAAATTGCCAAAAAAATTTTGTGTCCGGGACTTTGAAAATTTTCATAAAATTTTTTAGAACTTGAAAATTTTTTAATTGTACGGGACTTAGAAAATTTTGAAAAATTTTTTCGGGATATAATTACACAGTGCAACACCCAAAATCGGAATGGGATGAAACCAAAAGCAAATGAAAGTTGACATACTCCATAACAAATCCCTCAAGGCTTTTTTCTAGTTCAGAGCTAGATTTTGTTTTACACGCATTTGAAGTTAGTGCACTTTTATTATAATTACAATAATAAATGCTTGAAAACTGTATTAGTGGCGAATGATTAATATTGTAATTGCCTTTAAATAACAATCATACGCAACGGTGTCCAGTGATTTATATTAATAATTGTTTAAATAACAATCATACGCAACGGTGTACATGGTTTATTTTAATAATTTGGCTATTCAGTAAATAGGTACTGGACCGATTGCAGCAAAATTCATACCAGTCATAGCTGAAGTAATTTTGAGCTTAAGTTTGGAAACTGGACCCTACATGTCCAATAAGGGCACCACCAGGGGTCTTTAAAGTTGGACACGTTTAGTACACAAAAACTTTAAATGCTTTAAAATCACCAACTTTAAATGCGTGTAAAATAAAATCTAGCTCTGACCTAAAAAAAAAGGCCTTGAGGGTTTTGTTATGGAAAACGTCAGCTTTCATTTGCTTTTGGTTTCATCCCATTCCGATTCCGAAAGTTCGATTTTGTATCACTGTGTTATAAATAAAATCATATATCTTTTTATCTGCCATATCTAAAAATTTCCGACCTTATATGTCATATAGAATTTCATATAGATCGGTATATAAATAGATATGAATATGTATGTTATCATATTAAAAAATAAGGAAAAATATAATGATATATATATAAACTTATATGTCCATATCAAAGTCCATGCATAACCATATATAAATATAAATAATTATATAATAGCATATGTAAATATATCAGATCTTTTTTACTCGGGCGTATATAGTTTTGTAAGGTACCATATAAATACAATTTTTTTTAAACTCTATATATAATTTTAAATGGTGGCACATGTAACGCCATATAAAATGTTATACAATTGTATAAGGTAAAAAATAATTTTTTCTTTCACAATATTTATATATAATTATGCATACTTTTATATGACAGTATTTCAATATCCCGAGTAAAAAATAAATGATATAGTCATATACAATATTGTATAGGAATATAAATTTGTATATGTTTATATCTGACACTATATGTTTCTAGATAAAATTATGTATTGGAAAAAATATTTCAATAATTTCCAATATAGTGTCAGATAATGTTATATATTATTATATGTGGTCACATATATTATTATATATGCCGTATATAAATGGGGGGTGAAATAAAGCCATAGGCAATAAGGCCATATGGCCTTATTTCCCAAAGAGTTGAGAAATAAGGCCATATGGCGTTATTACCAACCACTGTTGGAAATAAAGCCACATATGGCTTTGTTACTCATTTAAATATTTTTTAAAAATGTTCATCATTATTTTGCGGAGAGTGTGGAAATATATTTCCACGTAAATCCTGCTACCCAAAAAAAAAATATTTAGCGAAGCCGCTAAATTAATTTGTGGAGTTTGAAATGGCGTTCGGACATAGCGCCCAAGGTCTTATCGCCCAAAACCGTAAATGTCATATCGCCCAAGCTGCGACATATAGCCCAAAATAATAGGTCTAAAAATGTTATTTCTCGCAAAACAAAATTGTCAAAAAATCCAAAATATTTTTTTTGGGCGAAATGTCGAAATTACGACTTCTGTGATTTGTGTTTTTGTAATAAAGGGTTTTGGAGTAGCCGGCCTTCGGCCGGGCTTAGGGATTACATACTCCATGCATTAAACCCACCCTCTCTGCAAACCAAAGTTATTTTGGTTATCAGGCCTTTTTGAGGCATAACAAATTTGATAGCGCAAAGGCCTGCTACCCTAGAAAACTTTACTTTGCAGAGAGGGTGGGTTTAATGCATGGATTTTGTAATCCCTAAGCCCGGCCGAAGGCCGGCTACACAGAAAAACTTTTTTTGTTAAACAATCTTTAAATTAAAAACCCTGCCAATAAAAAATTGGTGCCTCTAGACCCCTCTAAGTTCCGAGGTTCCTGGTATATGTGGTTTTTTAATTTAAAGATAGTCAAAAAAAAAATTTTTCTGCGTAACCGGCCTCCGGCCGGGCTTAGGGATTACAAACTCCATAAATTAATTTAGCGGCTTCGCTAAATAAATTTTTTTTTGGGTAGCAGGATTTACGGGGAAATATATTTCCACATTTTCAACTGATATGGCTTTATTTCCACTTTGGTTGCAAAATCAATATGACTTTATTGCTTAATCGTGTTGGTAATAAAGCCATATGGCCTTATTTCCCATTGAATTGAGAAATAAGGCCATATGGCCTTATTGCCTATGGCTTTATTTCACCACCCCCCCCCCCTATATAAATATACAATATCCCGAGTAAAAAAGATCTGATATAATCATATATGCTATTATATAGTTATTTATATTTATATATGGTTATGCATGAACTTTGATATGGACATACAAGTTTATATACCCGAGTAAAAAAGATTATATATATTCATATAAAATTATATAAAGACATCATATATAATCATATATAGTTTAATGCGAAAAATGAGTCGATAAAACCATATAAAAACTTATCAAATTTTATCAAATTTGATCAAATCTCATCAAATTTGATATAATTTTAATATAATTTTATATAGTTATATGCGAAAATTGGACCCTTTTTAAATAAAATTGATGCAATTATATATAATTAAATATATTTATATATAAGAAAAAAAATTTCCCCCAAAACGCAAAAAATTGACAAAAAAAAAATTTGTTTCCAGGACTTAAAAATTTTCAAAAATATTTTTAGGACTTTGAAAAATTAAAAAAAAAAAAAATATGGACTTAGAAAATTTTTTAAAAGTTATATCTAATTCTATGAATATTTTTCTTTCAATTTTGCATCAGTCCTAGAATTTTGGGACTTAGAAAATTTTAATTTTTTTTTGGACTTAGAAAAATTTTCAAAAGTTATATTAAATTATATGTAAAGGACTTAGATTTTTTTTTAAATTTTACTCATATAAGATAACATATAATTTAAAAACAGTTGCATAAAGTTTTATATAAAATTACTTCAAATATTTTGTTTTATCAAATTATATAAAAAAGGAGACAGAATTTTAAAGTTCATATGTAATAATATAAACGAATCTTAAATCATATGTTATTATATAAAAGACAATATTTTCTGTTATATAATTTTATATAAGAAACAAATTAGAAGTGCAAATATATAAAATCACATATGATGCAACAAAAAATACATATAGTTTTGTAAAATAATATATGTATATATAAAACTATATATAATTATATATGATCTTTTTTACTCGGGTATAGCATTGTATTTTTCCTTGTTTTTTAATATTATAGCATACATATTCATATATATTTATATACTGATCTATATGAAATTTGATATGGCATATAAGGTCGGGAATTTTTAGATATGTCAGATAAAAAGATATATGATTTTATTTATAATTATATCCCGAAAAAAATTTTTAAAAGTCCCGGACAATAAAAAAAAAATTCAAGTCCTAAAAAATAACTGAATTTTTATTTAGTTCGGTTTAAGTCCATATTAATTATTTCTGAGAAATAATAATTGTTGTACAATGAGAAAATCTGAAAAAAATCAAGTGACAACACAGGCTAAGTGGAGATGTCGACAGCTTTCGGAAGATGCCACCCTTCCATCATCAGCACTCCTTCGATTGCCACACACTTAATGTGTGTCAGATTAAAATTAGCCATTTAAATGAAACTTTTGAAGAAATTAAGAATTGGAATTACTCCTCTTTGTGTTGAATAACCCCTATTCACCATTAATTCGTGTTGTATTCATTTGGCAGAAACTTAATCCATCTTAACTTTTAACAGAGTTGTATTTTTGCCATTGTTAACCCTTAGTAGGACTTTTCAAATCTTGAAACATGTCCGTTAGGTTTGAATTTTTGTTTCATATTTCTAATTCTTAGAAATATTACTAAATTGCAATGTACCTTATGAGTTGTGTATTAATTGTGTTTATATATTGTTGGACTGTATATTTTATAACTGAATTTTTATTTAGTTCGGTTTAAGTCCATATTAATTATTTCTGAGAAATAATAATTGTTGTACAATGAGAAAATCTGAAAAAAATCAAGTGACAACACAGGCTAAGTGGAGATGTCGACAGCTTTCGGAAGATGCCACCCTTCCATCATCAGCACTCCTTCGATTGCCACACACTTAATGTGTGTCAGATTAAAATTAGCCATTTAAATGAAACTTTTGAAGAAATTAAGAATTGGAATTACTCCTCTTTGTGTTGAATAACCCCTATTCACCATTAATTCGTGTTGTATTCATTTGGCAGAAACTTAATCCATCTTAACTTTTAACAGAGTTGTATTTTTCCCATTGTTAACCCTTAGTAGGACTTTTCAAATCTTGAAACATGTCCGTTAGGTTTGAATTTTTGTTTCATATTTCTAATTCTTAGAAATATTACTAAATTGCAATGTACCTTATGAGTTGTGTATTAATTAAAAGTCCTACTAAGGGTTAACAATGGGAAAAATACAACTCTGTTAAAAGTTAAGATGGATTAAGTTTCTGCCAAATGAATACAACACGAATTAATGGTGAATAGGGGTTATTCAACACAAAGAGGAGTAATTCCAATTCTTAATTTCTTCAAAAGTTTCATTTAAATGGCTAATTTTAATCTGACACACATTAAGTGTGTGGCAATCGAAGGAGTGCTGATGATGGAAGGGTGGCATCTTCCGAAAGCTGTCGACATCTCCACTTAGCCTGTGTTGTCACTTGATTTTTTTCAGATTTTCTCATTGTACAACAATTATTATTTCTCAGAAATAATTAATATGGACTTAAACCGAACTAAATAAAAATTCAGTTATAAAATATACAGTCCAACAATATATAAACACAATTAATACACAACTCATAAGGTACATTGCAATTTAGTAATATTTCTAAGAATTAGAAATATGAAACAAAAATTCAAACCTAACGGACATGTTTCAAGATTTGAAAAGTCCTACTAAGGGTTAACAATGGGAAAAATACAACTCTGTTAAAAGTTAAGATGGATTAAGTTTCTGCCAAATGAATACAACACGAATTAATGGTGAATAGGGGTTATTCAACACAAAGAGGAGTAATTCCAATTCTTAATTTCTTCAAAAGTTTCATTTAAATGGCTAATTTTAATCTGACACACATTAAGTGTGTGGCAATCGAAGGAGTGCTGATGATGGAAGGGTGGCATCTTCCGAAAGCTGTCGACATCTCCACTTAGCCTGTGTTGTCACTTGATTTTTTTCAGATTTTCTCATTGTACAACAATTATTATTTCTCAGAAATAATTAATATGGACTTAAACCGAACTAAATAAAAATTCAGTTATAAAATATACAGTCCAACAATATATAAACACAATTAAGTCCTAAAAAATTTTATAAAAATTTACCAAGGTCCCGGACACAAAATTTTTTTGGCAATTTTTTGGAGTAAAACAATCATTGAAAATGTTTTTATGAGAAATTAAATTTTTTTGAAAAGTTTTTGAGTTCCGAAAAAAATGTTTTTAAATTTTCTAAGACACAAACATTTTTTGGAAAATTTAAATCCCTTATAAATGATTTTAGAAAAAAATTACAAATTTTTAATAATTTGCTAAGTCCCGAAAAAATTCCGATGAATGCAATGAAAACTCTTCTAATTGATAATGTATCCAATCTGATAAAATAATTTCTAATTTCACGTTTAAAATTCCAAAAAATTTTACCAGATTTCATCCAATTATATAAAAATTTATCTAATTTTAACAGATAAGATATGATTTAATAGAATTAGATAGACCCATTTTTGGGATCAAACTTAATCAAATTTGATATTGTTTTATCAAAACTAATAGAATTTGATATAATCGTATAATATTCGATCCGCCAATTTTCGGATCAAAATTAATATGGATTTACATAAAAGCATGTCTGTTCATTAGAGTGTCCCTTATTTTGGAAATGTTGGAAATGTTGAGACGGTACCCCCTCATTTTTTTCCTTTTGAATAAAAAATAACTCAGGAAAAATTTTACGCCCCTACGACCACGCCTACCCTACGCGACGGGGCCTTAAAGAACGGGGCCTTAAAAATAATTTTTCCATACAAACCAAAAAATTTTTTTTTTATTTTTATTTTTTTTGTTATTAATTATAATATAACTTGGTTAGCTTATTCACGACAAAAAATTTGATTTTTGTGGGATGAGGCTTTCAGTTCTAAAAAATTTTTCGAAAAAAAATATGGAGCTTTTGGGGTCCTATAGTAAAATTTTTTAAATATTTTTTTTTTTTAGTTTTGACAAGCAACGGTTTTAGTTGTAATGTTGCTTTTAATGATATATATTCATACATCTTGATCGTGTATCGAAAAACATCAAAAATGCATTTTTTTCCCTTTTTTAGATCACGATAAAGATGTCACAGATAGGAATAATATTTTTTTATGAAAATATATCATTAAAAGCAACAATTCAACTAAAACGGTTGCTTGTCAAAACTAAAAAAAAAATATTTTTAAAAAAAATTTTACTGTAGGACCCCAAAAGCTCTTTTGGAACTGAAAGCCTCATCCCACAAAAATCAAATTTTTTGTCGTGAATAAGCTAACCAAGTAATATTATAATTAATAACAAAAAAATTTAAAATCAAAAAAAAATTTTAGGTTTGTATGGAAAAATGATTTTTAAGGCCCCGCTATTTACGGCCCCGTCGCGTAGGGAAGGCGTGGTCGTAAGGGCGTAAAATTTTTCCTGAGTTATTTTTTAGTCAAAAGGAAAAAAATGAGGGGGTACCGTCTCAACATTTCCAACATTTCCAAAATAAGGGACACTCTACTGTTCATATATAATTAAATATTGCGTCATATAACTTTTTTTACTCGGGATATTTTTTTTAATGTTGCATCATATATATTTTTATTTAAGTATACAAGAGAGCTTGTTTAATTATATATGATTCTCAAAGCACCTAAAATCAGTAAAAAAAAAATTTAAATAAATTCTATAAATTTTTAAATAGAAAAAAAATCTGTTTAATCCATTGTATTTTAAAACTTAAAAAAATGAATATTGGATTTTAAAAGTTAAATTTTTAAAAAATGCATATTACTTAAATAGTTGTGTGTAACTTTATATAAGATCATATAAGATAATATATAATGCTTGGGGACCCCGAGTTCGATTCCCGGCTCTACCCAAAAAAAAACTATTTTTTTTTTAAATATTATTAATTTATAGTTATATAATTTTATATATTACATCATGGACGTATACAGGGGGTGGGCACAGGGGGCACGTGCCCCCCCCCCCCTTTTCGATTTGAAAATTTTTAAAATTTAATTAAAAATTTTAAAAAATTAAAAAAAAAATTAGAGTCATTTCTATACAAATATTAGTAAAATATGCTTAAAGTAAGTCAATTAATATTGGTTTTATCTAATAAAAATTATGTGTCAGGTCATGAAAATAAATTTCTATAAAAATTTTCAAACTATAATATTCTAATACACTTTTTCTATATTAAAATATGAGATTTTTTTGCGACAGAAAATTCTCAGATTCTGAAAAGTTTTTTCTATAGAAACATTCTTAGTATTTAATAAATTTGTTCACTTGGCACTCACTTATAATTCTGAAGCAATAAGAATATTTTTTTTTTAATCTTAAAACTTGAATGTTTTGAAAATGGAACGCGCTTACTTACGAATACGAAGCAGTAGGTCCACAAAAAGGAGAAAATATCGGGAAAAAATCAATACGCTTAAAAAGTTTAGTTTAGTAAGATTTGGAATAAGGAGGTTAAACTGTATTTAGTTCATATATTTTGATTTTGGAAAACAATTTTCTCATTTTTTGCAATTCAATGGATTTTTGCAAAAAGTGCTTAATTTTGATATTTATCGCAAATACCAATTCCAATGTAACATTTCTGATGGTTACATATTGTTTCCAAGAACCGTTTAAAAAAAACTCTAAATCTGAGAATTTGTCAGACATTAGGTGTGTTCCACAACGTTACCGCGGGTGCCCGCGGGTACCCAAACCAGCCCGAAAAGCGTTCCCGTACGCAAAAATTGGGTAAATGAGAGAGTATTTGAGAGAATAAATTACTTTCTCATTTTACCGAACTTACCCGCACTTTTTTTCGGGTAAATTGGTAACAGTCAGATGTTAAAAAAACAGCTGATATTTTTTGTGAAGCTAAATTGGAAATTTAAATAAAATAAAGAACTAAACCAAGGAAATGTGTTATTTCAATACAAAAAAAGATAATTTGTTATTAAAATAAACTTTAACAATTTGTTTTCTTGTTTAAAGTAATTTTTCTTACGAAAATATTTTAGCGTTATTGGTTTGTTTACATTTTCTATTATTTTGGGCTTGAAATGTGGTTTTTAGCGTTCCCGTACTTTTGTGCATTTTTGTAGTATCGTGAGAAGTTTTTTGATTTTCTCTCATTTTACCGAACTTTACCCGGAAAGTTCTGGAACACACCTATTATTTCCATAAAAAATTTTGTTTTTCAAATGAAAATTCGATTAAAAAATTTTTAATAAAAAAATCTGTATTAAAAGACATTTGTGGGGGGGGGGTGTACTGGTTAAAAATAAATAGACATTTGTGGGGGGGGGGTGTACTGGTTAAAAAAAAATAGGCGGTGACAAAAAAAATTCTGGGAGTTGTGCCCCCCCGTTTTCAAAATCCTGGATACGTCGCTGTATTACATCATATAAGTTAATATATGGTTCCTAGGGACCCTGGGTTCGATCCCCGGCTGAGCTAAGAAAAAAGTTGTTTTTAAAATTTTTTTTTTTAAAGAAAATATGTTTTAGAAGCTTTAATATTTTACTAAACTTAAATATATTGATTAATTTATTTTTTATGATAATATTTAGAAATAAATATTATTTATATATAGTAATAAGTATAACTTTCTATATTGTATCATCTATACTATATTATAAAACGCACTTTTCGCGAAAATTTTCTTTGTCACCGGTGTTTGAAGAAACTACTGAACCGATTTTGATGAGATAAAAACCATAATAAAGCTTTCATTCCAACTAAGATTATAGGCTATAGAATGTTTTTATATCGTTTAAGAGGGACTTTTGAAAATGCCAAAATATGAAAAAAAAATCAGTTTTTCCGCTTTTAAAAAGACACAATAAGTCAGATTTTAATGTGAATGGCACTATTGGAAAGCTCTTTTTTTAACAAACAACTTAGACTTTTCAGTTTTTTAAATTAGTTCATTAACACGCCTTGGGCATTCAGTTTTATCACTGTTCGGGGATCTGTACCTCATCTATACTATATTATAAAACGCACTTTTCGCGAAAATTTTCTTTGTCACCGGTGTTTGAAGAAACTACTGAACCGATTTTGATGAGATAAAAACCATAATAAAGCTTTCATTCCAACTAAGATTATAGGCTATAGAATGTTTTTATATCGTTTAAGAGGGACTTTTGAAAATGCCAAAATATGAAAAAAAAATCAGTTTTTCCGCTTTTAAAAAGACACAATAAGTCAGATTTTAATGTGAATGGCACTATTGGAAAGCTCTTTTTTTAACAAACAACTTAGACTTTTCAGTTTTTTAAATTAGTTCATTAACACGCCTTGGGCATTCAGTTTTATCACTGTTCGGGGATCTGTACCTCATATATTATAAAACTCACGGTTCGATATTTCAAATTTAAAATAAAAAACACTATTCGAAAGAATTTATTTACGTCTTGAACATTTAAAAAACCGAATGTTAGGGACAACTTTTTGGAAGAAGATTTTTTGTAAGAAGAGAATTAACTGTAAATTGATGTTTTTACAGCCAAACGTTTAATAAAAAAGTTTTCAGTTTAAAACCAGTTATATCGATCGAATTCAATTTTGACTACCGATATTCCATTTATGTATATTAGGGTGGCACGAACAATGACTTTTTTCGAATTTTGTCGATCGCCGGGCAAATTATGGTTAGTTTTGGTCTAAAAACTCTATGTTAAAATTTTTAGCCAAATCGGACAAAACTAGACCGTTTTTTCCATACAAACCAAACAACATTTTTTTTTCGATTTTTTATTTTTAATTACTATTTTACTTTACTTTAATTTTCGTGGAATAAACGCTTCAAAATTGACTCCGAAAAAAAATTTAGGGCCGTTGCAGTCATACTCTAAAAAATTAAAAAAAAAATTATTTAGTTTTGAGTCAAAACTTTTGACTCGAAAGAATTTTTCTTTGAGATGTTGCTCTTAATGATACATATCAACACAAAAATCTTATTTCTTTCTGTAACGTCTTTATCACGTTCTAAAATATAGCAAAAAATTCACTTTTTACCTTTCTCACATTTTATTATCACAAAAAATGGCTTTTGTCGAATTTCGTCAAATGCTGGGCAAATTATGGTTGCTTTTTGCCTAAGAACTCTATATTTAAGTTTTTAGCCAAATCGGACAATTTTAACATGTGCCGCTGAAGTGCAAAAGTTTAACCCTAAATTTTTTTTTTTTTTATTTTCACAAAAAATTTAAACCACCTAGAGGCACGGGTTAAAATTGTCCGATTTGGCTAAAAATTTTAACATATAGCTTTTACACCAAAACGAACGATAATTTGCCAGGCTATCTACAAAATTAATTTTTTTTGACAATACATAAAATTTGAAAAAAGTGTAAACGCATTTTTCATAATTTTTTTATACATTTAAGAACACGATAAAAATGCCACAGATAAGAATAATATTTTTATGTGAATACATCTCAGCTAAAATCCTTTCAAGTCAAAATTAAGAAAAAAAAAATTAAAAATTCTTAGAGTAGGACTCCAACAACCTACATTTTTTTTCGAAGCAAATTTTGAAGCGGAAGGGGTTATCCCTCCAAAATGAAATTTTTAGTCATTATTAAGCTTAATCAAGTAAAGCATTATTAAAAAAAATAAATAAATTAAAAAGTTGAAAAAAAAAAAATAGTTTGTATGGCAAAACTTTTTTTTTGGGCCAAAAATTTAACCACAGGTTAATTTTGTCAGATTTGTCTAAAAGTTTAAACATAAGATTTATAGAACCATTGGGTTTGGACAACTAAATATCATGGGGGTTTTTGAATTAAAAGGCATTAAATCAAAATAATTCAGAAATGAATACATAACAATATTTTGTTTTTTTTACTTTTCCCCTTCCAGATAACTTAAAGGTCTGATGGGAGAATGATCCACATACGTAGGGTCAAGTTAACAAAAACACTGGGGTCAACTTGACAAGTCTCAGTTTAACACATTCCGTGTTAAAATTTTTCTTTGATAATAGAAATATTTTAAGGATTTGAGACTTTCCCTTTTGAAAAATCTTTACTACTTATGTTCAAAATAATAAAAATATTTTCTGTTCTGAAAACTATTAACCGTGGAAATAAATTTTTATTAAAATAAAATATCCAATCCAAATCAAAATACTTTGATTCCTTTACAAAGATTAATAAAATTTTTAACATTCGATTTTGGGGAAAACAATTTTCTTCAATGTTTCAATTTTGTTCAATAAAAATAGATTTTTTTAATTGTTCTTAGAAAAAAAAATTAACACAAATTTCATAATTATTGATTAAAATTTCGAATTTTTATTCCTCGGGCAACGCCGGGTACTCTGCTAGTATATGATAATATATAATTCTTGAGGACCCTGAGTTCGATTCCCGACTAAGTCACGAAAAAAATAATTTTTTTTAAATTTTTTTTTAATCTAAATGATTTTTTAATGCGTTTTCGATTTTCAAATTTAAAAAAAAAAATAAAATCCCTGAATTTTAACAAAAATATTTCAAAAATGATTATATTTTGATATAATTATATATTATTTAATCCGAAGAAAAAATATTTTATAAATTTAATGTTTAACCATCAATATCTCTAGTTTTAAGAGAGCTAAAGTCCTCAGATCAAGCTCAAATCAAAGCTTTATTTGTTGCCAATAATTAAAAGTGTGTTTGGTTCGAACTTATGTTAGCAATATTTTGAGATAACATTATTTTTGACTGAAAAAACTTCCGAAAAAAACTTAAAACTCATTATTTGGCCGTTAGTGAGTAAAAAAGTTTATACATGTTTTATACCATTTTAAAGGTATTTTTATTAAATATACAACGGCAGAAAGAAAATTTGGATCCGATGAAAAATGTGAAGCTCATAAGCCAAAAACCGTTTTTACTTTAAAGCTTTATAACTTGGAAAGTTAAGAGCATTGGAAGATGGAAATCATGTTGTTGAACTCAGTATTAAACCCCCTATTAGCTCAGCAAATAAACTAAAAAAAAAAAAAAATCACAAATTTTAGCAAAAATTTTCTAAGTCTTTTTTAAAATTTTGTTCAAATTCAAATCGCATATAATTTGATGCAATCATATACACGATAAGATAAACTGGATTTAATTACCCTAGTAAAAAAAGAAAAAATGGTCATGACTAATTATATCCCAAATATGGCGGATACAATTACTTTAATAATTATCTACGTGTATATTTTATGATCCAGCGGGATAACCTTATATATAATGTGATACGTGAATTGGGTCTATATAATTATATCAGTTAGAGAAAACTGATATGATTAAATATAATTTAAAACCATTATAACTGATCATATAATGCTCCTTATAACGTCATATAAGTTGGATAACATTATATATAATTATATGCACTTTATGTAATGTTACCCGAGTAAAAAAAAAATATATGACGCAATATTTAATTATATATGAACAGATATGCTTTTATGTAAATCCATATTAATTTTGATCCGAAAATTGGCGGATCGAATATTATACGATTATATCAAATTCTATTATTTTTGATAAAATAATATCATATTTGATTAAGTTTGATCCCAAAAATGGGTCTATCTAATTGTATTAAATCATATCTTATCTGTTAAAACTAGATACATTTTTATATAATTAGATGAAATCTGGTAAAATTTTTTGGAATTTTAAACGTGAAATTAGAAATTATTTTATCAGATTGGATACATTATCAATTAGAAAAGTTTTTATTGCATTCTTCGGAATTTTTTTATTAAAAATTTGTCAATTTTGTTTTCTAAATCATTTTTACGGGATTTAAAAATTCAAAAAAATGTTTGTGTCTTAGAAAATTTAAAAACATTTTTTCGGAACTTAAAAATTTTTCAAAAACATAAAATTTCTCCTAAAAACATTTTCAATGATTTTTTTACTCCAAAAATAATTGCCAAAAAAATTTTGTGTCCGGGACTTTGGTAAATTTCCATAAAATTTTTTAGGATTTGAAAATTTTTAATTTTGTGCGGGAAATTTCGAAAAATTTTTTATCTAAAAATTCCCGACCTTATATGTCATATCTAATTTCATATAGATCGGTATAGAAGTAGATATGAATATGTATGTTATCATATTAAAAAATAAGGAAAAATACAATGCTATATATAAACTTATATGTCCATTTCAAAGTTCATGCATAACCAGAACCGTTCTGAAATTTTCCATTTTTTTAAAAAGTCAATTTAACAAAAATCCGGCAACTTTTTTTTTTTTTTTTAATTTTTTATTTTAAGTTTAGATGTTTGTCCACCCGAGTAAAAATAAACATATATTACAATACATAACTTGATACAAACATAATAAATTATATATGATTATACATCCGTGAGATATTTTCTAAATTTTTTTAATGCAGTCATATGTAGTAATATATAATTGAATCATGATTCGGATTAAAAGGTAAAAAATTACATGAGGGTCAATACAAAATTTGTTTTTCTGTATAATTTAATATAAAATTATATATACCCAATTCTGTTCCATATATAACACTATATGTTTCCATTTAACCAACAATTTTCTAAGTTTTTAAGGCAAAGTATAAGAAACTTTTTAAAATGTTCCTAAACATTTCCTTGTTAGGGTTATGTATATCACCTATCTGGTTCGAAGCGTACCCGAACATTTTTTTTTTTAAGAAAATTATATGTTTGGTGAATGTATCGTTGACCTGTGGTGTAACTCAACCCAAACCAAAAAACACCAGGATTTTACATGTTTTTATGCAATTAGATCTAATTAGATCCACTAATATATGGCAATGTCTGGTCAAAACTCGGATGAAATCAAATCATATTTTATACAAATTGATCTTTTTTAATGCAAAAACATCCACCATTTTTCGGATCAAATTGCGTTTAATTATATATTGTATTACATATCAATATATATTGCATCATATAAAAATTTTTACTCGGGCATCCACACAAAAAAAATCAGAAACACGTTCGTCGTTTTTTTCGAGAAAATCGCATTTGAATATTGAATTTTATGACAATTTTGGAATATCCTTGTATTTTCTTGTTAAAACATGGCGTATGAGTACCCGAGTAAAAATAATTTAAAATGATCTTATATACTTTTATATAGTCATATTACATATTTCATATATGATCATGTATGACATAACTATATGTTCCCGAGTAAAAAAAAGTTATATGACGCAATATTTAATTTTATATGAACAGATATGCTTTTATGTAAATCCATATTAATTTTGATCCGAAAATTGGCGGATCGAATATTATACGATTATATCAAATTCTATTATTTTTGATAAAATAATATCAAATTTGATTAAGTTTGATCCCAAAAATGGGTCTATCTAATTGTATTAAATCATATCTTATCTGTTAAAATTAGATAAATTTTTATATAATTGGATGAAATCTGGTAAAATTTTTTTAGATTTTAAATGGAAATTAGAAATTATTTTATCAGATTGGATACATTATCAATTAGAAGAGTTTTTATTGCATTCTTCGGAATTTTTTCGGGACTTAGCAAATTATTAAAAATTTGTAATTTTTTTTCTAAAATAATTTATAAGGGATTTAAATTTTTCAAAAAATGTTTGTGTCTTAGAAAATTTAAAAACATTTTTTCGGAACTCAAAAACTTTTCAAAAAAATTAAATTTCTCATAAAAACATTTTCAATGATTTTTTTACTCCAAAAAAATTGCCAAAAAAATTTTATGTCCGGGACTTTGGAAAATTTTCATAAAATTTTTTAGGACTTGAATTTTTTTTTTATTATCCGGGACTTAGAAAATTTTGAAATTTTTTTTCGGGATATAATTATAAATAAAATCATATATCTTTTTATCTGCCATACCCGAGTAAAAATAATTTAATATGATCTTATATACTTTTATATAGTCATATTATTTCATATATGATCATGTGTGACACTATGTATTGCGAGATAAATTTATATAATAAATTTTTATGTGCGATTTTTTTAAGATATCGCCATACATAACTATATGTTGTAACATCTGGTCCCATGTATCATTCCAAATGTCTTAAGTGTTTTATATAAAATTTTATATGCCTCCATTATTTTTTAATTTTTCAAAGTTTTTTTCAAGAACATATTTTTATCGCGAATATTTTCAAAGTGTTTTATATAAAATTTTATATGACTCCATATTTTATATTTTTCCAAGTTTTTTCCAAGCACAACTTTTTTATCACGAATATTTTTTAAGTGTTTTATATAAAATTTTATATGACTCCATCTTTTAATTTTTTTCTAAGTTTTTTTCAAGGAAATTTTTTTTTTCGCAAATATTTTCTAAGTGTTTTATATAAAATTTTATATGACTCCATTTTTAAAAATTTTTCTAAGTTTTTCCAAGGACAAATTTTTTATGAGAATATTTTCTAAGTGTTTTATATAAAATTTAACATGACTCCATGTTTTGAAATTTTTCTAAGTTTTTTGAAAATTTTGAAAAGTTGAAATTTTAATTTTTTAACTTTTTATTAAAAACTAAAAAAACATCCGATTTATAAAATTGTAAAAATTTTAATATAATTGGATATAATTTTATATCATTGGATTAGACCAAAACTCGTATCAAAGTCGATATAAAGTTATATAAACTGATATTATTAGATAATATTCGATCAAATCTTATGAAACCATTTTTCGTATAAAATTATATCAAAATAGATACGAACTCATATAAAATTATATATTGCGTCATATAATTTTTTTTACTCGGGTATCTAAAAATTCCCGACCTTATATGTCATATCAAATTTCATATAGATCAGTATATAAATAGATATGAATATGTATGCTATCATATTAAAAACAAGGAAAAATACAATGCTATATATAAACTTGTATGTCCATATCAAAGTTCATGCATAACCATATATAAATATAAATAACTATATAATAGCATATATGATTATATCAGATCTTTTTTACTCGGGTATATACAAAAATATGTTCTTTATGTAGAGCAATATCTAACCATATATATTTATGTCTTATAGTCTCAATTTATTTTATATTGTATCAGTCCGGATCAAACTGATAAAATCAGATAGACCCATTTTACGTATCATATTATATATAAGACTATCTGTTCAGATCTTGTAGGATAACCGAAGATAATATTTGAAACAATTGTGTCCACCATTTTTGGGATCTAATTTGTCACTGCTATATATAACTCATTTTTACTCGGGTATATATAAGTTAAACTTGATATTATTATATATGATAAACTATTTTCAAAAATTTTCTAAGTTTTTTTAAAACATAGTCTTTTAAAGTTGTCGTTTATTAACAACGTCCGCTGGGTCAGAGGGTAGAGATTGCGATTACAAAGCAGTTGGTAGCTGTTCGATTCGCCCGCCGCTCGAGGTTTTTTTTTTTAAATAAATTTTAATTATATATATTTATATCTTAATATTGAAAAAAATTGTTTGGATAAAACTTTATCAGTTCTAAAAATAGATTTTATTGTTCGGATAAAACTATATGTAGTTCTAAAAATAGATTTTTTTTCGGATGAAATTTTATCTAAAGTTTTTTGTAATAATTTTTTTTTTTTAAATTTTATCTTTTTTTATCCACCTTAAAAAATCTTTTTTTTTGTCTTGGTCTAATAAGATCCAACCATTTTTCGGATGAAATTGTATCCCACCGATTAATACTGATCTAATTAGATAAACCCATTTTTCGGATCAAATTGTATCCGTCCGGTTAAAACTGATCTAATCTTAGCGATCCATTTTTCGGATCAGTGCTGATCTTTCAAATCTCGGATCTATCAACAGATCTGGAATAATATAAGAACATATATTGCTCCATACAAAAATTTTTACTCGGGTAGTTTATTTTGAAGAAATGTAAAAATTCCTCAAAAAAGTTTTTCCTCATCCCTTAAATGTCAGATTGGGCAGCTACGAAATAACAGGTATTTCTTATATTGCTCCTCTCTTATATTGCTCCTCCCTTATATTGCTCCTTGCATACAATTCAAGTTGTACGCAAGTTTCAGGACAATCGGTGGGGGCCCTGTGAAAGACATTCCTTGTAAGTTTAGTAGAAAATCTGCTTATATCTGCAGAAAATCAGAAATAACCGGATGATTTTTCCAAACTTGGTTTGAGTGTGTAATAAATGTATGATCTGATCTGCTGATTTTAGCAGACTTGGTTTTCTAAACTTAATTTTGTTGGTTTTATTTCAAAAAAGAGTCCAACATAATTGAGTTAGAACCCTAAAATTAAACACGAATCTGTCTTGTGGTTACAAAACCATTAAAACAAACAAATGTCAGTAAGTGATCTTATTGCATTTTTTGCAAGGAATAATTTAGGTCAAAAGTAATTTTTTGATATCTCGCTTCCTTTTCGAGTTATTAACACACAAAGTTGCAGTTAAACATTTATAAAAAACATATTGCAAAAATATTTTGTTTTTCAACAAACTCGATTAAATTTAAATAGAGTAAGTAAATAAAGAATGTGAAAATGTGAAAATGTGAATTTGCATTGCAGTTTTATTGCATTTTTTCCGAGGAAACATTTTTGTCTTAAGTATTTTTTTCATATGTCAATTTTTTTGACGTTTGACCGCGATTTATTTAAAAACGGCTCTGGCGAAGATTTTAATTTTCGTCGAAATATAGTAGTAGAGTACCCCAGATTTATAATCAAGATAGACATTTACAGTGTTCGCAACTTGAGGTTAAAGTTGTTTCGCCCAGCCGTGCCGACACTTGTCTAGTATGCTTTTCAAATGACCAAACCATTAAATTTTAAACAAGCTACTTTATAAATAGTTTCTTAAAAATTTTTACTTTTACAATATAATCGTAACGATTTGAACGGAAATGTGACCTCGAGCTACAGAAATCTTTTTCAAAATATAATTATTGGGTCGAATTAAGAATAATTTTTATTAATTTAAAATCTGAAGTGAATTTAAACTTTTTAAGCTAAATAAATCTCAAAAGCTACTTTTACACAGTTTTACGGAATTGCGGAGCTTTTGAGATAAATTTGCATAAAAAAACTCGGGATGCGCTCCTGGTCATGTACATTTGTATACATCATCCCTGTCGTATGTTAGTTATAACTCTAGCCAACACTTCATATATGTGTAGAGTAGGTACATGAATACATTCCTCTACCATTAACATTAGATGATGAAGAGTATGGAGCAAAAATCATTTGTTTTGGATTTTGATAATAAATCAAAAACATTGCATATAAATTGAGAAATGTTCAAATATACATTTATATGTGTGTAAGTATAAGCATATGTGTGCGTAACAGTGATGCCAGAAATCGGTTTTCAAAAAAAGGAACCTTGAACCAAACATAGACCAATTCGATAAACATAAATTTGGAAAAATTATGAATGAAGTTGTGCAGTAAATAAACCAATATTAAAATTAGGCGAAATAGAATTTCAATATTTTTTGCCTATTGAAAGACTAATTTGGGTGTTCAGCGAAATTTTTTAGGTGCAGACTAACCTAGAGCAAAGTTCACTAAAATCACTAAAAATCCAAATTTTAGTTGGAATATAACGCCAAGTTGCGAACACTGTTCTAATAATGAATCTAGGGTGCCCCCTACTATATTTCGTCGAAAATCAAAATCTTTCCTGTAGCCTTTTTTGAAAAAGTCGCGGGCAGACGTCAAAAATAAATTTGAATTTTTACCTAATCTCGAAAACGATGAGGGATATAAAAAATGACTTAATACATAAATGCAAAAACCCTGCAAAAGAAAGTAAATAAACAAAAAAGTTTTATTCGCGGTATTTACAATTCTTTATTTTTTTACAGAAAACGCGAAGTTTTTAGCTCGGAATTTAAAAGTGAAGCTTTTGGTGTTATTGCATTTTTCCCGAGCAATAATTTTTGCTTTAAGTTATTTTTCCTTATCTCTCATCGTTTTCGATATAAGCTTAAAATGTACTTTTTTTGAAGTTTGATCGCGATTTTTTTTTAACCCCGCTTTGCGAAGATTTTGATTTCCTCAAAATATAGTATTGTTGCACCCCAGATTCAGAAAGACATTTACAGTGTTCGCAACTTGAGGTTAAAATTTTTTCGTCCTAGTTGTGTTGCCTTTATGTTATTTTTAAGATAATTTAAATCTGGCATCACTGTTTTTCACATGTTTGAATAGTGTGAGTGTATGCTGTTGCTCCTGGTGCAATGTTCTGTTACTTACTGTTGTTGTCGGAGTAAATTTATGCATGGTTGCATATTTCATTTGTGTTATTATTTGTTAGTTGAATTATGTTGGCTTTTGTAGGTGAAATGTGTGTTTTGTTATTTATTCCTATTTTTTCTAACTCCATCTTCCATTTTTGTGATTTTGATGATGATGATGATGTGGTCTCATAGAAAAGGTTTCTAAAACTTAGAAGGTGGTCGACATACACTGTTTTTGAGGTTGTTGTTAGTTAAAAATGTAAAAAGATTTTATATATTTTTTTTTCTTTAAAATAATATTTATGAAAAAAATTTCAGCAATTAGACAAGACACCAAATGATTTAAGCTGAAGTGATCGGAGTTATCTTGGTCGACTTGACAGTTTTTTTTTTAATTTTAAAATAGAATTCAATTTCGATTTCTCGATATTGGTAAAAAAATAAAAAAAATTTGATATACGTGAATTTAGGGGACCACTGGGGTCTTTAAAATTTTAAAAACTCGATAACTTTAAAATTATTACTCGAAGAGCTTTTCGGTATTTGGCGGCCTTGTTCTCCGTGTTAAGGGCTACAAAAACGCTTTTGAAATTTTTGTTGTGTTGGCATTATTTACCGAGATATGAGTATTTTAAAATTTTCGGGAATGCCAACTTTTTTAAATCCAAAGTTAGGACCCATTGGGGTACACACATGTAAAGAGGACCGGCGATACTATGCAGATTCTAAGAACCAAAAATGGCCTCCATTTTGCTCTATCTGGCTTAATTTTCGAGATATCGCCATTTTAAGTTTTTGAAGAAAAAAAATTGCCCGAGTTGTTAAAATATTATTCAAATTGAAGTTTTTATTTATTTCGGTTTGAGTCCATATTAATTATTTCTGAGAAATAATTATTTTTGTTGTACAATGAGAAAATCTGAAAAAAATTAATTGACAACACAGGCTAAGTGGAGATGTCGACAGCTTTCGGAAGAAGCCACCCTTCCTTCGTCAGCACTCTTCGATTGTCACTGTAGGTGTGTAAGATTAAGATCAGCTATTTAAACGTACATTAAGGTGAAAAAGCGAACGGGAATTATATCACATTTCATTACCCATATGTTACGTTTAGCACGAACTTAATGAATCTATTTTTAACTTTTTCCAACACAGTTGTAATTTCTTACACTGTAGTAGATTTTTCTCAGAGTTGCAACCCTTAGTAGGACTTTTCAAGTCTTGAAAAATGTCCGTTAGGTTTGAATTTATATTTCGTATTTCTAATTCTTAGAAATATTACTAAATTGCATTGTACCTTATGAGTTGAGTTTTAATTCTGTCTTTATATATTGTTGGACTTTATATTTTATAACTGAAGTTTTTATTTATTTCGGTTTGAGTCCATATTAATTATTTCTGAGAAATAATTATTTTTGTTGTACAATGAGAAAATCTGAAAAAAATTAATTGACAACACAGGCTAAGTGGAGATGTCGACAGCTTTCGGAAGAAGCAAAAAAAAAAATAAAATAATTATTTCTCAGAAATAATTAATATGGACTCAAACCGAAATAAATAAAAACTTCAGTTATAAAATATAAAGTCCAACAATATATAAAGACAGAATTAAAACTCAACTCATAAGGTACAATGCAATTTAGTAATATTTCTAAGAATTAGAAATACGAAATATAAATTCAAACCTAACGGACATTTTTCAAGACTTGAAAAGTCCTACTAAGGGTTGCAACTCTGAGAAAAATCTACTACAGTGTAAGAAATTACAACTGTGTTGGAAAAAGTTAAAAATAGATTCATTAAGTTCGTGCTAAACGTAACATATGGGTAATGAAATGTGATATAATTTCCGTTCGCTTTTTCACCTTAATGTACGTTTAAATAGCTGATCTTAATCTTACACACCTACAGTGACAATCGAAGAGTGCTGACGAAGGAAGGGTGGCTTCTTCCGAAAGCTGTCGACATCTCCACTTAGCCTGTGTTGTCAATTAATTTTTTTCAGATTTTCTCATTGCACAACAAAAATAATTATTTCTCAGAAATAATTAATATGGACTCAAACCGAAATAAATAAAAACTTCAGTTATAAAATATAAAGTCCAACAATATATAAAGACAGAATTAAAATTATTCAAATTGTGGAAAAAACTTCCTCAAATCTAAGAAAATGAACTAATTGGTAGAAAATTACGTCCTAAAACTAAAGAAGAGGAATATGTCTTAAAAATAAAGATTTTTGTCATAAATTTCTTTGGCGATAAGAATTTCTTCCATGTATTTTGGAATTTTATTTAAGGAAAATAATGGACTATTTAACAGTATATGAACTAAAATTTTTTCCTAATACTTAAGAAAATTTCCAAACTTTTAGTTAAAATTAACTAAATTGTGGGAAAATTTATAAACTATTTTGAAGAACATTTTTCCAAAGTTTAAGTTAAGCCTTTTTTTTGAGTGTGAAACCCCAATTTAATTTATCTATTTTTTAAACTATATAGCGGGAGTAATGTTTCCCCCAACGTCAGTTAATGTCTTTTTAATCTTCTATTTTCAGAAAGAACTAAGACCTCTCCTTTAAGCCTTAGGTTCCTACTCTTATATCTCCAAAAAAAATCTAAGTAAAGAGTATAAAGTTTTCGTTCTTTACCACACACATTTTATTCATAGGCAAAATTCTGGGAAATCAATTTTCATATTGTAGTGCATCTGACATATGGTATTGCATTTGATTATCTAAACAATCATAGTTTTTTTTTTTAACAATATATTGCATGTTTATTCAAAATAAAAACTTTTTTTTTTTAGTTTACCAGTATAATTCATTAAATTTTATATGTAAGTATATGAAAGGATTTCTTTTTAGTTATTTTATGAAATAAAAATCTTTATATATTTTGTAAAAGGGTTTCCAAATTAAGAGACTTTTTTGAGTTTCAAAAGAAGTTACATGATTTTATAGGTATTTAATAACAGGTTTTAGCTCCACTTCTGCTTAGTCAGTGGGGAACACCTATTCACCGCTATAAATGTTTACAAATTATTTTTTTATGATATTTACGCTTTAATAATATATTTTTTTATCGTTATTTTTAACTATTTTCTATAACCACGCCCCAAAAAGGGTGGGGGACCGAAAAAAATCGAGTTTCCTAATCCCGTTGCACAGTGCCACATTTGGCCAATCTAGGAAGACAAAAATACAATTTTAATTATATTGACTTTAAATTCGGTATAAATGTTTGATTTGACTTCGAATATAACATTATGAAAAATATGAGAGGGCCACGCCCACTTTTTTAAAAATTTGTAATATTGGTTATAATTTCTTTAAATTTGGTATATATGTATACTAGGGTGCTCCAAAAAATGAAGTTGTTAAATATTGGCCGTAACTCCCCCTAAAAATATGCATTTGGGTGTAAAAATATGTTTTGCAAAATTATAGGGTAATCGGATGTGGGTAAGGCGTGCCGCATCGGTCCTGAAGTTTGAAAAACGGATTACAAGGGGAAAATATGACTTTTTTTTCACTTTCTCAATTTTTTTGATATTTTAAGTAAAGTTTGAATTCAAATGGTCACTGAATTTTGATTAAGATTAAATTGTCTATCAAATAAGGTATTAAAAATTAAAATCGGTTTAAAATAAGCCGAGTTATTACAACTTCCCCCGGCAACTAACGTGTGGCAGACCACTTGATCAAGTAATTCGAGCCCCATTTTTGAAATTTATTGAAATTATCTACTGTAATAAATTTTTTTTATTCTTCAAGCTTCAATGTCCTAAGATGATGATTATTTGTCATATTGTTCTTTCCTAACTTGTTTTAATTTTATGCTAAAAAGGTCCGAATTTTTAAACACGGTTTTCAAATCTCCAATTTTAAATTTTTATTTTTTTTGTTAAAGAAATTTTAAAAAATCGACTATTGGAGTTAAAGGATTTGTTAAGCACATATAAAGGAATAAAAACCCCAAAAATTGTAGGCTTTGCTGTTTTCATTTGGCTATTACAGTGATGTAATTTCGGCTGATTTTAGGAAAGTAGTGATTTTTGGCACTTTTTTAGCTTTAATTAATTTTTTTTGTTTTTTTTACAAACTTCATATGTTTTGGACCGAATTATATCAACACGAGATAGTATACTTCAATTCGCAAATTTAGGGTAAAAATGGGAAATTAAAAATTGCCCCAACTAAAGGTCAAAGTTAAAATTTTAGAAGATTTTGAATTTTTAAACATTAACAGATTTTCTGAGTGGAAATATATGAAACTACTTGATGTCATTTTAAAAGGTCTTAGCATATGTCTTTTTATTTAAATTCAGAATATTAACCCTTTAGTGATGGTGGGGCCTATTCGACCCTTTGAACAAAATACACTTATATTATCTCCTTTAAATTAAAAAAATTATAGGCCCCAACAGCACTTAAGGGTTAAATGTCTAAATTTTAATTATTTTAAATTTAGTTTAGACCAACTAAAATAACATCAAGGAGATTTAGCAAAATCCGCCCAGCAAATCTGTTAATGTTTAATGTTTAAAAATTAAAAATTTTCTAAAATTTGACCTTTGACCCTTAACAGGGGCAATTTTTTATATCTCAATTTCGCCCTAATTTTGCGAATTGAAGTATTCTATCTCGTGTTGATATAATTCAGTCCAAAACATATCAAGTTTGTAAAAAAAACAAAAATAAATAAAAGCTGAAAAAGGGCCAAAAATCACTACTTTCCCGAAATCCGCCGAAATTACATCACTGTAATAGCCAAATGAAAACAGAAAACCCTACAATTTTTGGGGTTTTTATTCCTTTATATGTGCTTAACAAATCCTTAAACTCCAATAGCCGATTTTTTTAAATTTCTTTAACAAAAAAAATAAAAATTTAAAATTGGAGATTTGAAAATAGTGTTGAAAAATTCAGACCTCTTTAGCATTTACTTAAAACAAGTTAGCAAAACGCAATATGAAAAATATGTATCTTCTTAGTACATTGGGACTTGAAGAATAAAAAAAAGTTCTTACAGTAGATAGTTTCAATAAATTTCAAAAATGGGGCTCGAATTACTAGATTAAGTGGTCTGACACACATTAGTTGCCTGGGGAAGTTGTAATAACTTGGCTGATTTTCAACCGATTTTAATTTTAAATACCTTATTAGATAGGCAATTAGCTCTAGATCACAATTCAGTAATCATTTGAATTCAAACCTAACTCAAAATATCAAAAAAATTGAGAAAATCACATAAAAGTAACATTTTCCCCTTGTAATCCGTTTTTCAAACTTCAGGGCCGATGCGGCACGCCTTACCCACATCCGATTACACTAAAATTTTGCAAAACAGATTTTTATACCCAATTGCATATTTCTAGGGGGAGTTACGGCCAATATTTAACAACTTCATTTTTTTGGAGCACCCTAATGTATACTCTCAATGACTCTAGAAATAATAACATAAAAAAAAGGGGGCGGTCAAACAACTGCCACGCCCACTTTTTTAAAATATGTTTAAAAATTGTGTAAAAACATGGTTTACATATCGCCCCACTGTAGTCCGCGTCGCAGACGCTCGCAAAAGTTAGCCATGGAAATATGTACTATGGATATTGGTCAATATATCTGAAAAAGTCCGGCAACAAATGCGGACCAAAAACAAAATTTCTATTCCATCAAAAAAATTAAATATATAATTTTCTTTTTAAAAATTTGTATTTTGTTAAAAATTTAATAAAAAATTGAAACATTTCCCAGCAAAAAAAGTGCGGAGTACTTCTATTTGGAGTGCTTTAAAACTATAACAAATGTAATGAAATACAACAAAAATAACAAAAAATACAAGAAAAAAACACACAAACAGTTTTTTCTACTCCATACAAAGTTGATATTCAGCACTTAACTCATTACCTTCCGCGACACTCCCATACAAAAGTAAGTAGATATTCAGTAGATAAGAAGTACTCCGAGCTTTCAAACAACTTCCAACTACTTCCACGGAGTAGTTCTTTTCTACTGAATATCTACTACTTACATTTGTATAGAGGTGTCGCGATATGTAATGAGTTAAGTGCTGAATATCTATGTATTCTGGAGTAGAAAAAACTGTTTGTGTGTTTTTGTCTTGTGTTTTTTGTTATTTTTGTTGTATTTCATTACATTTGTTTTAGTTTTAAAGCACTCCACTGAGAAGTGGTAATGACTTTTTTTGCAGGGTTGTTAAAAACAAAAGAAAAGATATGACTTAAAGCATTTAAATATTCTTTAAAATTACCAAAAAAGAGTGGATAAATATCTCTTTTTGTTCAAAAGTTACAACTGTTTAAACTCGACTTAATTTATGCGAAATAATGTACACTAGTTACAGGATTTTACAAGATACAACTTTATGCACCCACCTGTTAGTAACTAACAGAATTATCGTTGTTATATGATTATTTCCGTGCTATTAGGAATGTTCTATAATACATACAAACATATCATGAAAATCGGGGAACTTTTTTTTTGGATTTTTGTCGTGCTAGATTGGCCAAAGGTGGTACTGTACCTTGGTCCAAGTGCAGGGCTATGAACATAATATGGCATAAAAATATTAAATTTGTAGAGCAAAAAATAATAAAAACTCATAAACAAATTGTGTTTTTCAGGGGTTGTTTTAGTTCTTCAATGGGTTACTTTTTCCCCCTGATTTTGCCCATCTTCGAACTTAACCTTTCCAGTAAGATAAGAGATATTTTTGCCAAACTTCAGGGATCTAGGGATCTATATATCTAATATATATTATATACATTGTGGGGTCCCCGACCGATATTTAGATGTGTTACACACGGAATGACAAAGTGAGTATACCCCCATACTGTGGTTGGAGGGTATAAAAATGCACAAGAAATCGTTTCTACTCCAGAACTTATAGATATATTCACTGAATATTATTCAGCTCTTAAGTGGTAATTTTCGCTACAGTCCCACTTAAAATTATAAATGGGCCATATAAAATCAGACACCTTATTTTTTTGTAGATTTTCCTACAGTTTTTAGTAACTTCTTTCAAAATGGTTCAAAATCCATTTTTGAAAGTTTTGTTATTTCATGTACTTTTAAAACACAAATCTTAAAAAAATGCTCTAGTATGCGATTTTTAAAATTTTAATCTCATTTTTGAAAATGTTTACCACATTGGATTTTTTAAATTTTTTTTATGGAAATCTTCTGTTGATTCTACAAATTTTCTTCCAATTAGATCGTGAGATAACGATTATTAAAAAATTTTTAAGTTAAATTTTGCTGCAGTTTTACGATCATTAAATCAGGTCTAGTGCTCCAATTGTGCGTCATAGAGGCGTCAACAGCAAGACCGACGCCCACTAATTTTTACCTTTAAACATTATTTCCAAACGAACTCATAGTCTTTCTACAATTCCTATGGGGGCTCCCATACAAAATTATTTAAAATTTGCCCAACCACTTTAACTGCCCTAAGAGTGCCCCTAGAACAGTCAAATGTATTTTTTAATTCAAACATTTTCTCGGAACACACCAACCATCTATCTTTGAGCATTAAGGCGTTTCCGCTGGAAATTCTTTTATTTTTTTTAAATTTCTTTTATTTAATCAGCTACTACTGGTCTAATGATTTGTTCTAGAGGGGTCATTAAAGTGACTGACACCCATTAATATTTACCTTCCAACATACCCCATATCTCCACTTCCTAAGAGGGCTCTCATACAAATTAATATGGGAGCAAATTTTATAAAAATTTAATCTTGAGTGGGAGCCTACTTAGTAACTGGAGATAGGGGGAAGGTTTGTTAAAAAAAAAATAAGGGTAATAATTAATGGGGTCGATTTCTCTAATGATCCTCAAGGACGCAAGAAGGACCAGTAGATGCTGATTAAATAAAAAAAATGATACAAAACAGAAAATAATTCATAAGAACTGCCCTAAGTGTTAAGATAGAGGGTAGAATTGTTCTGAGAAAATTTTTTAATTTAAAAAATAATGTGGTTTGTTCATAAGTACATTTGGCTGCTCTAGGGCACTCTTAGGGCAATTAGATCGGTTGAAGAAAATTAAAAAATGTCGTAAATAATGTTTAGAAGTAATAGACAAATGTTTAGAAGTAAAATATAGGACGCGCCATTGGGACAGAAAACCTGATTTAAAGATTGGAATACATCAATATATTTTTTTTTAAATCAAACAATTAGTAATAATCGTCATCCCACGAATCTTACGGAGCAACAAGTTTGTAGAATCAATAGAAGTTGTCCATAAGCAAATTTCAAATAAATCAAAGAGCACAAACATTTTTAAAAATTGTGGGACTCCTAATACATTTCACATCTCTATAATTTTATATAAAACTTTGTTACTGTTTATTTAAATTTTGGAAAACTATAGAGGTATTCAGAGTCTTGCTACCAGCCCTGGTAATGTAACAAAAGAGTACTTCTTAAATTCTCAATACCTCTAATTTATCTTTGATTTTAAATTTGTTTGCAAATTGAAAGTTGAAATTAAATAAAATTGGAACACGTTTTAATTCGAAATGACAAACATCGTCTTATTAAATGAGATTTTAATTTTAAAACCGCATACTACAATACTTTTAAGAGGTTTTTTAAAAGTACATAAAAACCCAAAAATGTTGCAAAATAAGTACTTAGATCAGAATTGATGAAGGAGAGAAAGAAGAATAATGATTACTAAAAATAGAATTTGTTTACACAAATTACAATAACAACTCTTCTGTTAGAAAAAACAACAGCAGCAACCAAACACGAATTGAAAAATCATGATTTAGTTTATACTAGAGTTTGCAAAACGATTAAAATCGTAATCATAATCGCGATTAATCGCACAAATTAATCGTAATCGTAATCGTCAAAAAAATCATGCGATTACGATTAATCATTTTCTATCAAATTATTTTTTTTGATAACGAATTTAATACATAATATGGAAAATTTCCTCCAAAAAAAATTGGAATTTAAAAAAAAAAATTTAAAAACAATAAATAATTTGCGATATATTTTATTGATTTTGGCATGCTGACTACACCGAAAAAAATCCATGCAACATATTACGAAATAAAATTTCGTACTTACTTGTTTCGTAAAATATACGAAAATTTACTTTATATTACGAAAAAGAAATTAGTCCGGACTTTCGTAAATTTACGAAACTAACGAAAATATTTCGTAATTTTGAACATTTTTAATTTCCCTGCACGAAAAGTGACCGGTCCTTGATAGGTCACCTGGTATGTCACAAGGATCGCAATGACCTATCACAAACTTTGAAACCTTTCATATAAAAAGGCCTAGGACTTACAATTAGAAAATTTTCAAAGTTTTTTTGAACTTCCAAATTTTATTTTAAGATTTATTTTTCCTTAATGCATTTTTAATAAATTTCTTAATTTCAAAACGAAAAAAAAAGAAATGCCAAAAAATGATTGTGTCCAAAAAAAAAATCGTTAGAAAATTTGTGAAAAATATTGTTTTTTTTAAGAATTTAAATAAATTTTTTTAAAATTGAACAACGTTTTTTTTTTTTAAATTTGCAAAAAAATATATTTTACTAACTTTTTTATGCTACTTGTTGTATAGGTTTTTTATATTTTGTGTTTCGTAAAAACAGAAAAATATTTCGTAGAATGTAGTAAACTTTTTCGTAAAAACTTATAATTTTTACGAAATAATTTCGTAAGCAAAAACTACGAAACTTTTCGTACAATGTACGAAACATTTCGTTCATATAAGGCATGAATTTTTTTCTGTGTACGAATATCAAAAATTTCCTGAAATCAATCGCACGGTTTTCGAGACATCGATATTTAAAATTTGTCAAAAAATATCCAAACAAGAATGCTGCTTTTATAAAACTTAAAACAAAAACTGTAATTTAAACTTGATTTGAGCTAAATCGGATTATTTAAAACCGTGCAACTTTTCGATCGATTTTTTTAATTTTTCGAAAGTTTTCCAAAAATAGAAAGTTTTGATCGAGAGGCCCCGAAGGTTCAAATTAAAATGAAAGTTCGTCTCAAGCTTAAGGGGAAAAAAATTTTGAGATTTAAAAAAAAAAAAATGGACTTATGAAAACCGAAATGTTTTGTAAATTGCGAATAATATCTTAAAACCCTCTTGACCAAAATTTTTTTTTTGTATTCATATTTTTTTCTTATAAACACCAAGATGGTATTTTTTAATTTTCAAAAATCTAAAACTTTGATCGCCACTACGGGTTAACTTAATTCGATTGACCTAAAATTTGTACCACATACATAAATATATTGTGCTCGATTTGGGGCACTCTTTCACCATTCAGCTAATTTTTAAAAATTTGATATCCTTTCGAATTTTAAGATTTTTAAATTTTTATCGTGAATTGAAAATATTAAAATTCGAAAGAACAAAAAATTTTTAAAAATTAGGTGAATAGAGAAAAAGTACTCCCAAATCGAGCACTTTATATGTTAAAAATATTAATTTTTGTATTTCCATACGTTTGGAAATTTAAATTTTAAAAGATTTTTTTAATAAATCTATTGCAATATAATTTATTTAAAAATTTCGATTAATCGATAATCGCGATTAACGGCGATTTTTTTAATCGTAATCGCGATTATGAGATATCTCGATTATTTGCAAACTCTAGTTTATACTTGCTTAACAGCCGTATCGGTCTAGAGTGATTGTAAGTTACAAGCAGTTAATAGCAAAGTATTACAGATGATGGGTTCAATCCTTGTCGGCTGCGATCTGTTAATAATTTTCACATATAGAGTTCTATTGACTATTAACTAAATAAATTTGACATTAAACGTTTTTCTGAAGATTATTATAACTGGATAATATGAAACTAGTAAGAAACAAACCAGGATGTCTTAAATTTTTAGAAAAATTTGAATTTTTCTTTCACACTTTTCTCAATTCAAAACCATATATACCAAAAATTTTATTTTTTTGTTATTTTAGAATTTTGACCATGTCTTAAGAAGTTATGAGTTAAAGAAGTCAGAGTGAAGGAACAAGCCCGAATTTTTGAAAATTCGATATCTTTTTTTAACAAGTCATCAAAAAATCTGAAAATTTATAAAAATAAGTTTTCAAAGGGTACTAAAAATTTGACAGAAAAAAAATTGGGAAAATATCCTTTGAGGATAAAACTGACAGGAACAAATAATCCATACAAACAACGACAATCGATTTCTTATTTTTTGATTTTTTGAAGGTCCTTAAAAAATATAAAACCGAAAAAAATTTTGTCTGCTTGTGGGAATTTTTTTTTATCTTGTGAACTTTATCCTCAAAGGGGCATGGGTTAAATTCATCTGATTTGACTCAAGGGTTTTATGCATTAGTATAAGACCATGTGGCACAATATTCCACCCGGGAGATGGTGGAAATCCAGAGTTAAAATTTCGCTGTCAATAATTAGAATTACTTTTAATGTACTGAATACGGCATTCCATGCTAATCGGACACATTGATTTTTTTTTTAGATTTTCCCATTTTTAACATGATAATGTTTTTAGGCTGGGGTCTAATTTTAAAAAAGTTGCAGGACGCCACCTCAGTTTGACTATATAAGCTAACGACTGACAGAAAAGAAAATTGGAATTACTGTTTGCGTTTTCTTAAAACCAAAAATTTTACTAACTTGGGTTTGTAACTTGGATAATAATTCACCTCGTGGTGAATAACAAAAATATTTACCAGCTGGTGAATAAAACGTAACATAATTATTTTCATCAATATTTTTTTTTTTCATCAATATTTTTTTTTTTCATCCATATTTTTTTTTTGCATCAATATTTTTTTTTTTCATCAATATTTTTTTTTTTATCAAAAATTTTTTTTTTTCATCAATATTTTTTTTTTTTTTATCAATATTTTTTTTTTTCATCAATATTTTTTTTTTCATCAATATTATTTTTTTTCATCAATATTTTTTTTTTCATCAATTTATTTTTTTTTCATCTATTTTTTTTTTTCATCAATATTTTTTTTCATAAATTTTTGTTCATTAAATATTTATTTTTATCAATAATTTTTTTTTTTTTATCAATATTTTTTTTTTTCATAAATATTTTTTTTTCATCAATATTTTTTTTTTATCAATATATTTTTTTCATCAATATTTTTTTTTTTCATCAATATTTTTTTTTCATCAATATATTTTTTTTTTCATCAATATTTTTTTTCATCAATATTTTTTTTCATCAATATTTTTTTTTCATCAATATTTTTTTTTTCTTCAAAATTTTTTTTTTTTTTCATCAATATTTTTTTTTTTTTCATCAATATTTTTTTTTCATCAATATTTTTTTTTTCCATCAATATTTTTTTTTTCATCAATATTTTTTTTTCATCAATATTTTTTTTTTTCATCAATATTTTTTTTTTCATCAATATTTTTTTTTTCATCAATATATTTTTTTTTCATCAATATATTTTTTTTTTCATCAATATTTTTTTTTTTCATCAGTATATTTTTTCATAATTTTTTTTTTTTCATTAAATATTTATTTTTATCAATAAATTTTTTTCATTAAAACACTTTTCTTCATCAAACACTTTTAGTTATCGAAAAACATAGACAAACAGATAGATGCATATCACTTGAATGTCTTAGAAAGCTTTACGGATCAATAATATATAAACATAATGGCGTCCTCGACCGATATTTCAACGCATTTTGCATATAATGACAAATTAATATAGCGTTATTTTTCCTAGAAAAATTTTACTTTGGAAAGAACACCTACTTGTACAGCAAAACATTATCATGATTCAATGGTTTGGGCACGAGTACAAACTTCGCAGACATTTTTTAACAGTACGCTTTCAAAACTTCTTTAAATTTTCAAAGTTTTTTGATGAAAGATATAGCATTCAAAAATTTGGAGGTTATTGCGTTTTTTAAAATGTGTTTTTTTTTTTTATATTTTAGTTGTATTAGATTGCTACAGTTTATTTTGAAAATTTTATCTGCGGGTATAACCATTTTTTTGGAGGTTTGATTCACGCATCAGAAAACGTGATTTTGAGCCGATTTTTCTGCAGGAAATCTGATTTTAACAGTTCTACAGCAAAAAATAATACAATTGAATAGTTCATGCGAATAAAGACGAATAGACCATTTGTAGAATTTTACAGGGGACAATAAAAACGCAGGAAACGGTTAAAAAATAATATTTTTGTCAACTTTTTGGTTTTAGCTTTAAGATTTAGGTCACATCTACCTATATACAAAATTTTAGTAAGGTATTCGAAAGAGAACTTGCCAAAAATTGGACTTCAATTTTTTGCTTAAATGGAAAAAGGGCGAATATCCAAAAAAATGTATTGAAATTTGAATAAAAATGTGTTATTTTGCAGCAGATTTTGACTACATTTTCATGAGACTTGCAATACTTGACGAACTATGGTTGGTATTTGTTTGTAACACTTTTTAAGGATTGCCAGGACATGCAAACAAAATTTTTTTTGTTAATTTTTTTTAATATTCCTGCCATTTGATGCAGTTGTAATTCTTTATGACATTAATACATTTTTAGGAATTATAATATTAACCCTTGACTGCATATTACGACGTAACATAAAAGGACATGAAAAAATTTTTGTTTTTTATTCCTGACATTGGATGCAGTATTAACACTAAAAGTTTGTATGTGCTAAGATTGTTTTTTTTGTGTTCAATTTCAAATTTTACCTAATATCAATTTTAAACTCGCAGCTAAATAATTTTTATATAATATTTTGTTAAGGATGGATATTCGCCCTTTTTGCTTTCCACACTTTAAAGTCTTATAACTCAAGAACGGTAAAATTTGTTGCCAATATAATAAGTGTGGTTTGTTCCTCGTAATGTTCTTTTAACACATTGTTACCGAAAGTAAAATTTTTGTATGTTTTTGTGTTGTATTTAATCAAAATTGTGCGTTAGTTCACTCCCAATTTAAACAAAAATATAAAAATATACGAATTTTTGCACTTTCAAAATAATTTTTTTAGCCTTAAAAGTCAAAATTTCCCCAAAATTTCTGCATAGGATTGTAGGGCTCTGCTAATAAAATGCATTTATGCGAAAAAACGTGTTTGCGAAAAAACGTGTTCGCATGAACTATTCAATTGACGATTTTTGAAATCTGGAAAATAGTTCCAAAAACCGACCTCCGGGGCGGATATATCAGCTTCCCATTATTTTTTTTTAAATATCCACGATGAAAGGACATTTTGTGCTTAATAAAATGGTACCAAAAGTTCCGTTAAATCATAACCTGTTAAAAAGTTATAGGCTCTCCCATATTGCCAGAAACACTTTTTTTTGATCCCAGAATATCATCGAAATATATTACAAAAAATGCTCCGCAATTTTCTCCAAAGTGGAAAACTTTGGAAACCAGATTTGGAATCAGCATTATGAGGTTAATCGAAGTCCAGACCCCTGACCCATCCAAAAATGTGTTAATAGTAGGAAATATGTTTCTTTTAGTTAGACTGCAATATAAAAAGTCTCTACGGTTTTTAGTTTTCCCCAGATCCCAAATATTTTCCCCTATGTTTTTTTATGGCACACTCTACAAACAATTGAAATATTCTTTCAAGCATGTATGCAATATGTAGATTCTGTTTATTTGTTTTGATTTAGTAGTTGAAAAATCTGATACATTTCATACACATCAGTTATTATATTTTCTATTTTTTTCTGTTTTTGTTTATTGTTATTTATTGTGGTTTATTTGAAATGCAATTCATATTTTTTTTTTTTGAAAATAAATACTTGTTAGAAAAAATAAATAATAATAAACTACTTCTTTTATAAATTTTTATGCAAAATTGGAAAATATTGAATTGGAAAATAATAATGATACTCGTAGGTTGAAGTGTTTGAAGAACAATTTTTAAAATCTGAGTGTATCAACCGATAAAGTAAAATAAGATAAAGAGGTGCATTATGATCGAAAGAATCGCCATACTATAAGGAAATAAAAGCGCCATCTAGTGCTTAGAGTTGTGACATTTCCGTAAAATTAACTACTTGTACCTAAACATTGATATTTTATTCATTTAATTAAAAAATTTATATTTTTTGATTTTTGTTTCGTCAAATTTCTAGAAATACTTCCTTGACAAATATGTTTTTTTTTTAAATTTTTGTAATTTTTAATAAATTTTTTTTTATTTATTCCCACCAAATAAAATAATAGTTAATTAATGCATAACCAGTACAAATATGACAAAGTTTAACCACTCCAAAAATTGATATTTTTGTCCATTACTTGATTGGAATTTTTAAAATATATTCCACACCCAACTACAACCAACAAATAATTCAAATTTAATTTTAATAATAATAAATAATTAAAAATTCCAGCACGCATAATTTGGCAAATAAATAATTATGTATGATATTTAAACCGCCACATATAAAAAAACTATAAAACCCAATAGGAAAATGTCAAAATAATGGGTGCAGGGCCAACGGAAACTAACTTTGCCTGAAAAAAGTTTCAAATTTTTGTACGGAAAAATACTAAAATTCATTAGCATGTTTTCCTTAAAAAAAAGTCTCAGATTCTGAGATATTTTTCCTTTAACAAAGTCTCAGGTTCTGCGACATTTTTCCAATAGAAAAAGTAACAGATTCCCAGACATTTCTCTGTATTACGAATTCCACCAAAAAAAGACAGAAAAAAATTTGATTTTCTAACGCGATTTTTTCGCGAAGTTAATATTCTTTAAAATTTTAAAAAATCAAAAAAGTATGTATGTCGCTTTAAAGAGTCATATCTTTGAAAGTATCTGTCTGATTTATACGATTCAAAAAGCATTGAACTATAACAAATGTCCTTTTTAAAAATGTCATTTTTGGATTATTTTTTCAAAATATTG
>OY992537.1:191955572-192285116 GCA_963921195.1 Pegoplata infirma | reverse complement strand
TATAATATTATTACTTTTCTCCTTTAAATGTGTTTATTATTTTAAATTTTCTTTAAATTAGTTTTAAAATTATACAGTGCAAGAACCAAAATCGGAATGGCATGAAACCAAAAGCAAATAAAAGTTGTCATTTTCCATAACAAACCCCTCAAGGCTTTTTTAGTTCCTTGCTAAATATTTAATAATAATTACTTGGAAACTGTATAAGTGGCGTATACTTAATTTTTGAATTGCCTATAAATAACAATCACAATAATTAGAAATATTTTTAAATAATTCCGTTGTAGCGAAATCAACCCAAGGGGTTTCGTGGGAATCTAACCCACAACTTACTGCTTAATAGGCTAGCACGCTACCAACTAACCCACAGTAGCCCCCTTAATATGCACAATAAAATTGAAACATAAAGAGTCTACTATTTTTTTACTTTTATAATCAAAGAAATTTAATCCCAAAAAATCCCGGAATCCCGAAAATCCCGGGATCCCGGGATTTCGATTTTCAAATCCCGAATCCCGGGATTTAAAAAAACCGATCCCGTTTGACAGCCCTAGTGCATTCACTCAGAAAAAAGTTTTTTATTCAAAATAAAATATTTCTAATCAAAATTGTTAATTTTTTCACGTTACAATATTTACTACCCTTTAAAAAAAATGCATTGTGGAGGGTATTCATAGATTCGGCAAAGTCGAATTTAACTTTTCTACTTGTTTTTAATTATTTTCTGAAAAAATCGAGTTTTTTAATCCACGTGGTCAGAGTGCAGGTCTATGAGCATAGTATGGCATAAAAATAATAAATTTTTTGAGCAAAAATTGAAAAAAAAAAAAATTGTAAAAATTGCGTTTTTCAGGGAATTTTGGCCGGATTTTGGCCGTTTTTGAACTTAACCTTGCCCCTTTAGTTTGGCCTGCATCGTGGTTTCTACAGACGGATGGACATTGCTAGAATGTCTTAGAATCTATCATGGGTCAATAATATATGTGAGGCATTCCCATCAAATGTCCAGCTACAGAAAAACATGTGTCCCGTGAATTTCTGAATAGGTTGTATGAATAGCCCTATATGTAACCAACAAAATTGCGTTTTATTCTATTTTTCCTGTAAGTACAGATCGAGCACGGGCTGTAATTATATTTGTTATAAGGGTTCAAGTTGAAAAAATGCAGAAGAAAAATTGAATTTCTGAAAATTATAGACATTTCTGGTATTTCCTATACCGGTTTCAAACACCCCAGTTAGTGTCATCTTCAGTAGGATTTTAAATGTCGTTTGTCTTGTTAATGAAAACTGTTTTTTATATATGTGAATATTTATAGTTTCTACAGAACAAATTTTGACAGTTTCCAACACTACAATTCTATTTCTAGCAATCTCAACCTCACCTCATACTTTCTTTCAACTTTTTTGTCTCTTACATTATTTCGCAAAGGTTACCAACACATAGATGGGACTAATTAATTAAAGGGACCAATTAATTGATGGTTTAATTACCATTTAATTGGTGTCAATTGTAATGAAAATTTTTTAATTACCATTGGTTGTACCAATTGTGTCAATTTAATTACTAATCAATTTAATTACTAATGAAAATTAAAAAAAAAAATAATTACCATTGGTGTGGCATCAATTAAAAAAAACAATTACCATTAGTAAAAGACGTCACAATATCGTCAAAATCGTTAATATTTCAAAATATCTGTTGATTTATGTTATTTGGTATTTTAAATTTTCACATTTTATAAACCAAACACACGTTGATTGCCTTTGTATAACACAATATTTGAAATTTTTTATTTGCGTGTTGATTTTTGCCTTTAACATTTTCATATTTTTTAAAAAACATACTTTGATGTTTAAATTTATAACTTTTCAAAACAAACAAAAAATGTGCAAACCAATGGTTTTGAAACCAATTATAATTGGTGTTTTTCAACAATTGGTGCATTTCATTACGATTAGTAATTATTTTTTTAATTAAAAAAATTTAATTACCATTAAATGGTAATGAAAATTTTTTCATTACCATTGATATCAACCAATGGTAATTAAATTTCAATGGTAATGAAAAATTCCCATCTATGTACCAACATGATCTGGAATTGCAGACACAAATGAAGGAATTTGCATTTTCTGTTTCGGAGACGTGCCTAATGGCGACATATTTTGTCAGTAATTTTATTCTATTTTTCCTGTAAGTAGTTTTAGTTTTTCAATAAGTGCGTTTTAGTTTTTCAATAAGTGGGCTTAGGAGACGTGGTTAAATATTGGAAAAATGGTCAAATTTGTGTCGAGTTACCACGTTTAAATATTTATCAAATTAAAACAGAATGCACGATAATCTCAAAAATTTGCATTCTTGTATAGTTTTGTATGGGCTATCGACTAAAATTGTTTTCTTTCAAAATTTTTAGAACCCGTTCTGAAATTTTTCATTTTTTAAAAAAGTCAATTTATCAAAAATCCGGCCACTTTTTTTTTATTTTTTTTTTTAAGTTTTGATGTTTGTCTATTCACACAAAAAAATTTTGACATGTGTTTTTTCTTTTTTTGCGAGAGAATCGCATTTGAATATTAAATTTCATAACAATTTTGTAATTTGTTTGTATTTTCTTGTTTCAACGTAGCGATTGAGTATTAAATATTTGAATGAATGTTACTATGAGTAACATTTATGCAAATATATGTTGAAACAAGAAAATATAAGCAAATTACTAAATTGTTATGAAATTCAAAATTTAAATGCGATTAGCTCAAAAAAAACGAAAAAACACATATGGGACCCCATAAAGTATATATATTCATGATCCCCTATTGATTTTAAAACATTCCAGCGATGTCCGTCTGTCTGTCTGTAGAAATGGTGATCACGGTCAAAACATCACACGGAGATGACTGAAACTTAACATATTTATTGGAAGTTCTTTCGAGAAGTTTGGTACTGCATTTGAGCGAAATCGGTTCAGCGCACAGTGGCCTAACACCCAATCTAGCGGCGCTTAATTCGGATATGTAAAATAATAAAGCCCAATGCATATTTGTGATTATAAAACTTATAAAGAATTTATATTTTAACCATATTTATTTATTTCAGTGTTTTTATGTATTTTGGGAAATTTATGTGAATATCGGGAGGGTGGTCTATATGAGGACTAGAAGTTAAAATGTTCCGATTCCGTTAAAATTTAGAGTGATTATTTATGGCTACAAAAAACAGTTACCAGTCGAATTTCAAGACGATATTTGTGAAAATAACATTGTTAGGGCTTTTTAGTTAAACTGGAAGGAGAAATTAACATGGGGGCTATGGGATAACATGGACCGATTTTGTCAAAAATTTAATAGGTTTTGTTCTTTCGATAAAAAATCTTAAATTTCAAATTTTAGCCAAATCGATTGAAAATTGTGGTCTGTATCGCGTTTATACTGTTTATTTGGACAGGCAGATAGACCCCAAAAACCGAACAACTTGCGCGAACTAGCACGCCATACTGAAACTTCACAACAAAAATAACCCAAAATAATAAACAAAACAGGAATTGGACCGAATACGATCGAATTTCAAATGTTGCAGTCCATGAAACTATAGTTTATATAACAAATGTAAACTTCTATAATGAGCTAATTATAAACTAGACACAAATAGGCCACAAACGTTTATTTTTTAGTTAAAACATACCTTTTACTTTCAATTAAAACTTTTTAGCTCAAAATGTATAAACAATTGACTTAAAAGTGTCAAGAAAAACTTACTGAGTAATTAGGCCCCAAATTCCTTTAATACACTTGCTGCAGAAAATGTATATTTGACAGCTTACAGCTGTGCGAATATTGAAAGCAAAACAAAAGTAAAAACGTAAATTTTTTCTGTAAAGTATAGGTAAACGATGCAGTGCAAAAACATTTATCGATCTTAATTTGTTAATTTTGACTTAAGCGCCGCGAGATCAGTGATTTCGGCCACAGTGCAGCTGTTCAAAAGTTATGAACGAAAATGTAAGGACACCTCAAAAATTTTAGTACATTCAAAAATACAAAATACTTTATTTCGGCTTCTGGTTGACATATGTAAATATAATTGAACACGAATTGTTATTTACACAAGTACGAACATATATATGGCTTTGAATTGAGAAAAGTGTGAAAGAAAAATTTTAATTTTTCTAAAGATTTAAGACATCCTGGTTTGTTTCTTACTAGTTTCATATTATCCAGTTATAATAATCTTCAGAAAAACTTTTAATGTCAAATTTATTTAGTTAATAGTCAATAGAACTCTATATATGAATTTTTAGAAAATTTTTAGAAAAATTAAAATTTTTCTTTCACACTTTTCTCAATTCAAAACCATATATAACAAATCAAAAAATTATAATACATAATTATAATTAGAGCCTGAGCTCGACTGTCTTTACAGAAATAATAATTTAAAGTACGAACACATTTTTTGACAAAAAATAAAAAAAAAAACGTTTTTTTTAAACAATTTTTTTTTTGCGGAAATTTTTTTTCAAAAGTAATTTCCTTTTAAATAAAGTTTTTGCAATAATCTTTTTGAAAATGGGGAGGGTATCACTACATTCGGCAAGGCCAAATTTGACTTTTTTTACTTGTTTTTAAATAATTTGGCCATTCCGTAAGAAATCGACCAATTTTTTTCAAACCTAAATTTTTACTATACTTGATAGTTTTATAATTTTTTCAACTCCATAACTATTGGAATATTTTGCTGTGTTAAAAAGTAGCAACCGAATTTTAAGTTAATGCAACTAAGAAATTTGGTTTGATTTTTTTTTTTTCAGTATGATTTCCCCTTATATAAAAGTTTAACTTGGTCCCCTTTTCCAAATTAGCATGATACGCCCGTAAATACTCGTTAAAAAATTAAACGCACTAGACACCACAACTAATAAAGTTTAAGCTTTTAAATGTGGTCATAAAAATGGTTGATACTTAAATTGTTCTTAAAAACTTGATACTCGTATGTCTGTCCATACAGTTTCTTCGGATATTCATATTTACAGTCTTTATATGGTTATTATTTCTTATATTTTGTCGGATTAAATTGTTTTTGTATTTTTGAGAGTAAAAAGTGTTTTGTTTTGTATTCACTTTTATAGTTTGACATTAAGTGTCAATGAAATCAATTTTCAACTCGTTAATCCGTTAAATTATGATCAATCGTAAAAACGGTTGAATGGTGGCACAAATAACATCATCTGAAAGGTAATCAGTAGGTGGTGGTTGTGGTATTTAATAGCTTCTTGAGTTGAGCTGAGAAGTTTCTTAATGTTACGATTTTGTTTAAATTTAGTTTTTTTATTTAAATCCTCTAATAAAAATCAAGAGTTTTGTTATAGAAAAATAAAAACTCAAGATTTCTATCTTAATCTGCTTAAATATCATTAAAAAAAAAATACGACGACCGTATTTATTTATGATTTTTTAAAGATATTTTTATTTATTTTTTTTTATTTAAACTGCCACTTGCATTAGCTTGTTTTGAAATATTGAACAAAAAAATCTATATAACGTGTTTGTTATATAGATTTTTAAAATGTTCCCTAATAGAGTTAAATAAATTTCTGATATCAAATGATTGACAGTTTGCAAATTGATTTTCATGCATATGTCAAATTTTTGACAATTTAATCCACAAAAAAAGTTGACGAGTGTATAATAAAAATAAAGTCTAACGATTTTTATTTTGAAATGTTGTATGTAAGATCTTTGCTTAAGTCATAACATATTTTTGAAAATTTAAATGAATATTTAAAGTATATGAGTGTATAAATTTGTCGTGACCAAATTTTTTGCAATAAAAATAAAAGAAGAATGCACACTAGGGTGCACCCGGGTGAAGCAAATTTTGATTTTTTTTTTCGAATTTAAAATCGTCGGGGTCAGAAAAGTTGGCTTTTTTGTGTCCATATAAACACACAAAATATATTGAACCTATTGAAGGCAATTGACTTGGACATCGGAAAGTTCCGAACAAAGTGAAAAATTTTTATTTTTTATTTTTTAAGCTTAAAATATTAGTTATTTCTTTTTATTTTAGTTATTTCTTTTTGTCTGTCAACATTTTTTTTAACAATAATGTTTTTAGGCTGGTGTCTAATTTTAAAAAAGTTGCAAGACGCCACCTCAGTTTGACTATATAAGCTAACGATTAACAAAAAAGAAAATTGGAATTACTGTTTTCATTTACTTAAAACCAAAAATTGTAGTAACTTGGGTTTGTAACTTGGAAAATAATTCACCTCGTGGTGAATAAAACAAATATTCACCAGCTGGCGAATAAAACGTAGCTTAATTAATTTTCATCAATATTTTTTTTTTTAGAAATATTTTTTTTCATCAATATTTTTTCATCAATATTATTTTCATCAATATTTTTTTTCATCAATATTTTTTTTTTTTCATAAATAATTTTTGTTTCATCCATATTTTTTTTATCAATATTTTTTTTTATCAATATTTTTTTTTTTCTTCAATATTTTTTTCATCAATATTTTTTTTCATCAATATTTTTTTTTATCCATATTTTTTTTTCATCAATATTTTTTTTTTTTTTCATCAAAATTATTTTTTTCATCAATATTTTTTTTTCATCAATATTTTTTTTTATCAATATTTTTTTTTTTCATCAATATATTTTTTTTTTTCATCAATATTTTTTTTTATCACTATTTTTTTTTCGTCAATATTTTTTTGTCTCATCAATATTTTTATCACCATTTTTTTTCATCAATATTTTTTTTATCAATATTTCTTTTCATAAATTTTTTTTATCAATACTTTTTTTACATCAATATTTTTTTTTCATCAAAATTATTTTTTTCATCGATATTTTTTTTTTCCATCAATTTTTTTTTTATCAATATTTTTTTTCATCAATATTTTTATACCCTCCAACTACAGTATGGGGGCATACTCACTTTGTCAGTCCGTTTGTAACGCATCGAAATATCGGTCGGGGACCCCATAAAGTATATTATTGATAAATGATCGATTCTAAGACATTTCTAGAATGGCCGTATGTCCGTCCGTCTGTAGAAGACGCGATGTAGTCCAACATAAAAAAGCTAGACTCCTTAAGTTTGGCAGGAATATGTTTTTTCCCCCTTGAAGAAATTAACTAACCTCTGAAAAACGCCATATTTTTACAGGTTTTTTTGTATTTTTGTTAAGCAAATGAAACAATTTGATGTCAAAAAAATTTCAAGGTCCAGCGCTTTGACCGAGGAAATAAAAAAAAAAATGTTTTTATTTTGCTTGCCCCCTTTTGTGGGCGTGGATATTAAAAATGTATTAAATAATGATAAAATTGTATTACTTAAAAAAGCATAATAAATGAATTTGTAAACATTTACAGCGTGGGTTTGTGTGTTTCCCAATGACCCCATATGACCCCCCCCCCCAACAAAAAAAACTCCCCTGCAATTTTTTTAATTTTTTTATATGTTGGAGTGAATTAAAGATTTGGCACAGCCGAATTTAACATTCTCACTTGTTTTTTTTTTTCATAAATTTTTTGTCAAAAGTGCACTTTACGGGGCACAAACATTTTTTGGGGGAAACACGATATTAAAATTTAAGGGGCTGGGTCCCGAGCCTCCGGCTTAGCTAAATAAAGTTTTTTTTTTGTGTATCAAGCCTTTTACCTGGTTAATTACTAAACGGTTAAGTTATTGAATAGAAAGATACTAAAGTGGATATAGGGGGTACAATATTGTTAAAATACCTACAAAAAAATACATATTTGCAATCGTTAGCAAATTACCTTTCATTTGAATACCCATACACACATGTTGGTGGGTGGGGCGGTTGTTTTGCTTCTTTCATCAAATATTTTTTTTATCAATAATCTTTTTTTATTAAAAACTTTTTTTCCTTAAAAAACTTTTTTTATCGACAAACACAGACAAACAGATTGATGGATATCACTAAAATGTCTTAGAAACCTTTACGGCTCAATAATATATAAGCAGAATGGGGTCCTCGAACGATATTTCGATGTGTTTTGCATGGAGTGTCAAACTAATATCGCGTTATTTTTTCTAGAAAAATTTTTCTGTAGAAAGATCACCTATTTATACAGCAAAACATTGTCATGATTCAATGTTTTGGGCAAGAGTACAAAATTCGCAGGCAATTTTTGGATCTGTTTTTGCAAAAAAAAAATATTTATTTTTTTTGATGAAAAATTAGCGTTATATTAGCACAGTATTGAAAACAGTATGAATATTTTTATACCTTCCAACCACAGTATGGAAGGTATACACAAGAGTCGTTCAAAATAAGTTTTTGAGTTCTTACCCCCTCATTTTGTGTAATTTTGTGCAAAAAGCTTTGCCTAGTTTTTTCAGATTTTTAAAAAAAATATTTAGAACTGTTACGCGCATTAATTTGCATCCGTAGTGCATGTAAAAAAAATATATATTTTTTTTATTACGGTCTCACCCCGCAATTTAATGTTATTTGGTGCAAAAATATTTACCTGATTTTTTCAGATTTAAAAAAAAAATTAAAGGTTTTTTTACCGTCATGACGCGTCATTTTGCATTTGTGGTGCATTAGGGGGGAAATTTTTTTTTTTTTTTTTATTTGTGCCAAGAAGTTTCGTTATGTGGAGTAATAATAATAATTTGATCCAATGATCAGTTTTTATTTATTTTTCCAATTTTTATTTACAACTTATTTTAAATAATTTTAATCTAACCGAGAACTGGTAACAATGACCGTCGTCTCGTTGTAGCGAAATCGACCAAGGGTTTTGGTGGGAATCGAACCCACGACCCCCTGTTTCATAGGCTAAGGGACCCCCTTATGTGGAGTATAGATAATTTTCTCTCATTATACTCCACATAAACAAATTTTTTGCCAGCAATTTAAAAAAAAAATATATTTTTTTTTCCCCACAAAAGCATCTTGGATGTAAATTGGTGGTAAAAACCAGGGTTCGAAAAAAAACTCTAACGTACGGTACGTTAGTGTTCTGTACGGAACTATGGAGCGACCGTACGTTATCGAAACGTACCGTTCCAAGAACACATTCACTAAAAAGTTTTTTAGTGGTTGTGAAGGTGTTCGCAAACAGAATTCCGAACGTTATGCCTGCGAGTTGAAGAACAGAAACTTTACGATAACGTACCGAACTAGGTTAGAAACAAAATAAAGTTCTTTTAGTGTTCTGTTTGCGAACTTTTGAGACATTTTTTAAATTTCAAATGGCGATATCTTGAAAACTAAGCAAGATAGAGCAAAACGGAGCACATTTTTGGTTCTTGGGATCTCCATAGTATCGCTAGGCCTCTACACATGGGTAGACCCCATTGGATCCTTATTTTGAATCTAAAAAAGTTAGCATTCCGGGAAATTTAAAAATGCACATATCTCGCTAAATACTGCCGACACGATGAAAGGTCTAAAAGCATTTTTGTGGATCTTGTCTCGTAGTACATGACCGCTTTTAGACTTTATGTCGTGTCGGCAGTATTTAGCGAGATATGTGCATTTTTAAATTTCCCGGAATGCTAACTTTTTTAGATTCAAAATATGGACCCAATGGGGTCCACCCATGTGTAGAGGCCTGGCGATATTATGGAGATCCCAAGAACCAAAAATGTGCTCCGTTTTGCTCTATCTTGCTTAGTTTTCGAGATATCGCCATTTTAAATTTTAAAAAAAAAAAATGTCTCAAAAGTTCGCAAACAGAACACTAAAAGAACTTTATTTTGTTTCTAACCTAGTTCGGTAGGTTATCGTAAAGTTTCTGTTCTTTAACTCACAGGCATAACGTTCGGAATTCTGTTTGCGAACACCTTCACAACCACTTAAAAAACTTTTTAGTGAATGTGTTCTTGGAACGGAACGTTAAATAACGTACTGTTTTTTTTCGAACACTGGTAAAAACACCTTTAAATTTTTTTTTAAAAAATCTGAAAAAAATCAGGCAAATATTTTTGCACCAAATAACATTGAATAGGGGGAAAGACCGCAAAGAAAAAAAATTATAATTTTTTTTATATGAGGCATTCCACACCAAATTTGTGGCGAGTTGCATTGATTAAATATTTATCACATTAAGACGGAATGCACCACAATCTCAAGAATTTATATTCTTATATAGTTTTGTATGGGTAATCGATTAAAATTTTTTTTTTTGGAAAATTTTCAGAACCCGTTCTGAAATTTTCCATTTTTAAAAAAATCAATTTATCAAAAGTGCGGCCACATTTTTTTTTTTTTATTTTTTTTTAAGTTTAGATGTTTGTCCATACACACAAAAAAACTCAAAAACACGTTCTTCATTTTTTTCGAGAAAATCGCATTTGAATTTTAAATTTCATAACAATTTTGTAATTTGCTTGTATTTTCTTGGTTCAACAGAGCGTATGATAAATATTTATGCAATTAATATTACTCATTCGTAACGTTAAAACAAGAAAATACAAGCAAATTACAAAATTGTTATGAAATTTTAAATTCAAATGCGATTTTCTCGAAAAAAACGAAAATGTGTTTCTGAATTTTTTTGTGTGGATGGACAAACATCTAAACTTTAAAAAAAAAAATTAAAACAGAAAAAAAGTGGCATGATTTTTAATAAATTGACATTTTTAAAAAATGGAAAATTTCAGAACGGGTTCTGAAAATTTTCCCAAAAAAAATTTAGTCGATAGCCCATACAAAACTATATAAGAATGTACATTTTTGAGATTGTGGTGCATTCCGTTTTAATGTGATAAATATTTAATCAAGGCACAAATTTGACCATTTTTCCAATATTTGACCACGCCTCCTAAGCCCAATTTTTGAAAAATTGAAAAACCAAAAGCGCAATTTTCTAAGTTCCATATAGGGCTATCCATACAACATATTCAGAAGTTTACGGTACAAATGTTTTTTTTTTGCTGGACATTTGGTGTGGAATGCCTCATATGTACTACGGATGCAAAATGATGCGCGTAAAGTTTTATTTTTTTTAAAATCTGAAAAAATTATGAAAAAAATTTTGCACCAAATTTCATAAAACAAGTAAGAAAATTATAATCGGTCAAGACCGACCATATAATACCTACACCAGGGTTTCCCGGAAAATGGGCCCCAAGTTAATAAATAGGCCGATTAGATCTATATTTTGTCAAATCTTTAATAAGTGTAAAAAACACTCACAAATCAAATTTGAGTGAAATACGCTTCGATTTGTTGCCAATAAACCGTTTTAAGTGAATATCGGGCGAAATTTTGATATGAGGCCTTAGTCCAAAAATGGTCCGATGGTAATCAAATTTGATAAGGTAATTAAAGTACGCGTTTAACAGACAGAAACAAAATTTTAATTAAATATTTTCTTTTTTCATGAAATATGAGAGATTTATGAGGCATTCCACACCAAATGTCCCGCTACAGAAAAACATGTGTCCTGTAAATTTCTGAATAGGTTGTTTGGATAGCCCTATATGAAAATAAAAAAATTGAGTTTTTGGTTTTTTAAATTTTCAAAAACTTGGCTTAGGAGGCGTGGTCAAATATTGGAAAAATGATAAAATTTGTGGCAAGTTGTCTTGATTAAATATTTATCACATTAAAACGGAATGCACCTAAATGTCAAAAATTTACATTCTTATATAGTTTTGTATGGGCTATCGATTAAATTTTTTTTTTTGGAAAATTTTCAGAACCCGTTCTGAAATTTTCCATTTTTTAAAAAAGTCAATTTATCAAAAATCCGGTCACTTTTTTTTTCTTTTTAAATTTTTTTTTTTTGTAAGTTTAGATGTTTGTCCATCCACACAAAAAAAATCAGAGACACGTTCTTCGTTTTTTTCGAGAAAATCGCATTTGAACTGCAATTTTCATAACAATTTGGTAATTTTCTTGTATTTTCTTGATTTAATGTTGCGAATGAGTAATATTAATTGCATAAATATTCCTTATACGCTCTGTTAAAACAAGAAAATACAAGCAAATTACTAAATTGTTGTGAAACTTAAAATTCAAATGCGATTTTCTCGAAAAAAAACGAAAAATGTGTTTCTGAATTTTTTTGTGTGGATGGACAAACATCTAAACTTAAAAAAAAAATTTAAAAAAGTGGCCGGATTTTTGATAAATTGACTTTTTTAAAAATGGAAAATTTCAAACGGATTCTGAAAATTTTCCAAAAAAAATTTTAATCGATAGCGCATACAAAACTATATAAGAATGTACATTTTTGAGATTGTGGTGCATTCCGTTTTAATGTGATAAATATTTAATCAAGGCAACTCGCCACAAATTTGACCATTTTTCCAATATTTGACCACGCCTCCTAAGCCCAGTTTTTGAAAAATTGAAAAAACCAGAAACGCAATTTTTCTAAGTTCAGAAGTTTACGGTACACATGTTTTTTTCGCGGGACATTTGGTGTGGAATGCCTCTTATATGAAAATCGGGAAGGTGGGCTGTATGGGGGCTACAAGAAGGACTGGTCCGAGTCCTTTAAAATTCGAAATGGTGATTTGCGAAGATAAAACACGTTTACCTGCCTAATTTCGAAATGATTCCTATTACAATGCGGTTATTAAAGTCATTTGACCCAAAACTAAAGAGGACCTTTGCATGGGGGCTAGGTCTTAATATGGAAAATTACGACCTGTATTGTGTTTTCACCGTTTACATGGACAGAGAGACAGACGGATGGATGGACGGACAGACGGATGGACGGACGGACAGACGGACATCACCAAATCGACTCAAAAAGTGATTTTGAGTCGATCGCTATACTTAAAAGTGGGTCTATAACCAACATTTCGGGTAGTTACAAACATCAGCACAAACTCATTATAGCCTGAACCACAGTGTGGTGTAGGGTATAATTATTGAATGAAATCAGTTTTTTAACTCTTTTGTAAAAAAAACACTAACGTGGTTCCACTACATTGTATTGCATATCATACATTTATTAAGATTTTTTCTCACAAACATTTAAATTGTTCTTGTGATTTTGATTTAATACTCCAGTTAATCATTTTGTAAATGTTTAATGAAATATTTACATTTTAATTAATTTAACACACATTTCATCATGATGTATTCATTTTTGGAACATGTTAAATCTGAGTGTGTGTGTGTATTTGATCGGTTAGACATCAAAGGCATCGACTATGATCAAAGCTGTCATTACAGATCACCGGGCGGTCTTTGATGTTGAGACCGCCAAAGCTTTGTAATATTGAAAAATAAACCAACAAAATGTTTAACCGCACTGAGTTTTCATCTATATTTGATTTTTTCGTTTGTCTATCATTCAACGCCTTTGTTGAATGTTTCATATAAAAAAGGATGTATGTTTGTAAAGTAATCGCTACAACCACATTATAAAATACATCAAATTTTGTGTTTTTTTCTGTTTTCGTTTATAAAATTTTAAATTTTCCAACATGTGTGTGTTTGTATATTTTCCAAATGTGAAAAAAAAAATTTGGAAAATCTAAAAGAAAGTGTTAAATACCATAATGTTTAACAACACATTGATTAATTTTATTCTTTTTCTTTTCAAATCGATTTTTATTGATGAAATCGTTTGATGGATCGATGGACATGTGTGTATGAATTTCTGATGTTTAAATTTTTTTTTTAGTGATAAACAGACATGTTTATTTCATTATGCTAAAATTCTTCTTTTTGATCATTTATAGATTAAAGACTAACTATAAAATTCTTAGAATTTTGCATTAGATTTTTTTGGAAAAAAGAAAAAAAATATATGGGGCATTCCATGCCAAATCACTCACTTTTAGGCCCGACCCCCTTCGATTAATTTTATTTTTGGATATGTTTTAGTACGTATTAAATGCAACTTGCAGCCAAATTTTCAGCCTTTTATACCAAGGTGGTGTTGAGTAATCAATTTTTCAAAATGGCGATTTTTTCCAAAAAATGAAAAAATTTAAATTTTCAATCAATTTTGACCAGTAAAAAATATAGATATTTTAAAAAAAGTTGGACAACGTTTTGTTGGTATTTAAATGTAGTTTTAGAAAAAAAAATGTGAAAAAATTATTCGAAGTAATTATCACTTATTTTTTGACGTTTAAAAATTAAAATCGACTTTTTGAAAAAGTCCGAAACCTTCGATTTTTTTGTAAAAAACTAAAAGAATTCTACTCTAAATTATGCAACTTTTAAGCCATAACTCGAGATGTGATCACAATTCTTTCTATTTTTTTTTTAATTTTTAAAATTGCACCTTTTATGTTTTGGCTCTGATTTATTTTATATGGAGCTCCAAAAAAAAAAAAAATGGTAGATACTGACCCTAACTTACCCTAAATATATTCATTTGGAGGTAAATATACGTCTCACAAAAATTTGGGACGATCGGACATGTGTAAGGCGCTTAGCATGGTCCTTGAAGTTTAAAAAACGGATTACAAGGAAAAATATGATTTTTTTTCTGTTTTCGCAATTTCTTTGGTATTTTAAGTTAAGTTTTAATTCAGGTGATTACAGAATTATGATGTGGAGTAAAATGCCTTTCTAATAAGGTACTAAAAACTAAAATCGGTTGAAAATCAGCCAAGTTATTACAACTTCCCCAGGCATCTAGCGTGTGCCATACAACTTGATTAAAAAATACGAGGCCCTTTTTTTAAATTTATTGAAATTTTCTACTGTAATAACATTTTTTCATTATTCATGTTTCAGTGTAATATTTTTTTGACTTTTCCAAATTTTAAAACAAAAAAAAATATTTTTTTTTTTAAAATAGAGATTTCAAAAGGGTGTGGAAAATGCAGGCATTTTTAGCACTAATTTAAAAAATGTTAGCAAAACACAATATGAAAAATACTTGTCATCTAATAACATTTGAACTTGAGGAATAAAAAAATGTTATTACAGTAGAAAATTTCAATGAATTTCAAAAATCGGATTGTATTGATTAATCAAGTTGTCTGCTACACGTTAGATGCCTGGGGAAGTTGTAATAACTTGGCTGATTTTAAACCGATTTCGGTTTTTATGACCTTAATAGAGAGACATTTTACTCTACATTTCAATTCTGTAACCATTTGAATTCAAAATTAACTTAAAATACCAAAAAAATTAAGAAAACAGAAAAAAATGCATATTTTCCCTTGTAATCCGATTTTCAAACTTCAAAGCCGATGCGGCACGCCTTACCCATGTCCGATCATCCTAAAATTTTCTGAAACGTATTTTTACACCCAAGTTAATATATCTAGGGGAAGTTACGGTCAATATTTACCAAATTATTTTTTTTGGAGCACCATATAAAATAAACCAGAGTCAAAAAAAAAAAAAGTGAAATTTTCAAAATTTGAATAAAAATAGAACGAATTACAATCACATCTCGAATTATGACTTAAAAGTTGCGTAATTTAGAGTAGAATTTTTTGACATTTTTTAAAAAAAATCGAAGGTTTCGGACTTTTTCAAAAAGTCGATTTTAATTTTTATACGATAAAAAACAAGTGATAGTTACTTCGAATAATTTTTCATATTTTTTTTTCTAAAACTACATTTAACTACCAACAAAATGTTGTCCATCTTTTTTTAATATATCTATATTTTTTACTGGTCAAAATTGATTGAAAATTTAAATTTTTTCATTTTTTGGAAAAAATCGCCATTTTGAAAAATTGATTACTCAACACCACCTTTGTATAAAAGGCTGAAAATTTGGCTGGAAGTTGCATTAAATACGTACTAAAACATATCCAAAAATAAAATTAATCGAAGGGGGTCGGGCCTAAAAGTGAGTGATTTGGCATGGAATGCCCCATATGTTTTAGTGATTTGTGGTTATTTATTGTGTAGAAAGAAGATCGATTAGTTGATTGATAGATATTTGTTTGAAGTAATTTAAGATTATTTATTATTAGTTTAGTCAGATGGAATTTAAAGAAAATCATTTCATGTGTGCAAATAAGGGTGGTCCAATAGGAAGAATGTTAAAATTATTTCTTAAGAAAAATTGGTAAGGATTTCTTTTGATTTGTATTGAGTGTTCTCAGCTAACACCGCCCGACACCCAATATTAAACATTATCCGGATGCTATACATCTGAAAGTAGTGATCAAATGGAGTAAAACAGCATTTACAGTTTTTCAATTCGTGATCCTGTTTCCTTTTAAAAGGACTTCAAAATTTTAAAGAATACATTTTGTAAAATATTTTGGAAATATTTGTACTTGTCCTAGGATGCCACTGGTGACGGCAAATTAAAGAGGAGAATTTCCCCTAATTTTTTACATATAAGGATAAAAGGATGTGAATACAGTCCCTTGAAAACTTTACCAAAGTATTTTCTTGAAAATATCAACAACAAATAAAATAGGAAAATTATGGGAGATCCTCCTCTTTCATTTGCTATCACTGGTGGCATCCAAAGACAAGTAAAACTATTAAAAACAAGTAAGAAAATTATAGTCGGTCAAGACCGACCCTACACCAGAGTTTACCTAAAAATGGGTCCCAAGTTCAAACATGGACTGATTAGATATATATTTTGTCAAATCTTTAATAAGTGTAAAAACACTCACAAATCAAATTTGAGTGAAATATGCTTCTTTTTGTTGAGAATAAACCGCTTACACTGAATATCGGGTGAAATTTTCACATGGGGGGCCTAAGTCCAAAAATGGTCCGATGATAATCAGATTTGATTGGGTTATTAAAGTACGCGTTTAACATACACAAACAAAATTTTTATAAATTATTTTCTCTTGTCATGTAATTTGAGAGATTTATATGCAAATCGGGAAGGTGGTTTGTATGGGGGCTACAAGAAGAACTGATCCAATTCCTTCAAAATTTGTGAGGACAAAACACGTTTACGTGCCAAATTTCGAAACGAAACCTATTATAGTACGGTTATTAGAGTCATTTGATTCAAAACTTAAGAGGACCTTTGTATGGGGGCTAGGTCTAAATATGGACCGATTTTTTCAAATTTCAATAGGCTTTGTCCTTGAGCCAAGAGAGGCTTAAGTTTCAAATTTCAAGTCAATTGGTTAAAAATTACGACCTGTATCGTGTTTACACCGTTTACATGGACAGACAGACGGACGGACGGACATCGCTAAATCGACTCAAAAAGTGATTCTGAGTCGATCGGTATGCTTGAATGTGGGTCTAGGACCAATATTTCGGGTAGTTACAAACATCAGCACAAACTCATTATACCCTGTACCACAGTGTGGTGTAGGGTATAAATATTTTATAAAATATTATCCTCCAAAACTTTGAAGTCCTTTTAAAAAGAAAGAGGATAATAAAATGAACAACTGTAAGTGCAGTTTTACTACATTAGGTCTTTAGTTTAAAACGTATATTATCCAGTTCGTGTTTAACAATTTTTTTTTTTCATTTTTGTTGGACGGTGTAATCAGTCTGTCTGCTCCCTTTTGTAGATCCCTAACTCTAAAAAATTATGTTTTTATAGATTTTTTTTATCATTTAGTAACTTACCCGATAGACTTTGTTTGGTCGAAACTTCAATAAATTTGCTTGTGATCGTTATATAAATTTGTGATTTGATTTATATTTGAAATCACAATCAATCCCAAGGTGTGTTAACAATCCAACGATTACATCGTGTGACAATTTTAAATTTTTTTTTTTGTAACTGAACAAGAAAGAAGAGGTAGAATATAGAAAAACTGCGTTTTCAGTATTTTATTTCGTAATCTGCTCTCTATTTAAAAGGACTTCAAAGTTTTAAGGATATAAAAATTTCTAAAAATGTTTTGAAATATTTCTACCAATCAGTTTATGTCAATATGTGAATCAAATAAAAGAGAACAATTCCTAGAAATAAAAAAAAATATTTTTAGTTCTTTAGAACGAAAAATAGTAAATAATGTCCTTTGGAAATTTGATCCTTTCATATCCTTGAGAATATCCAATACATTTTTTAAAAAAAAAATGTATGAAGGGCTTATTGTAAAACTCGATAAGCAACATTTCATTTTATGGTGATTTTTACCTTAAAACTTTTGAAATAATGTATATTTTCTACATTATTTTAAAAGTAATCTTACATACTTAAGATACTTATACGAAGGGTTTCAGCTAGACTTCTGCCAAAAATCTGTCTGTGGAACATCAGTAGAACGCGAAAAACACCAAAAAATAAAATGATGCTTATCAAGTTTTTGCAGTAAGCCCTTCATATGTTAAACCTGATGTGTACTTTATCACATACCTCAATTTTGTTGCTATACCTTTTTTTTTTGATGGTATGAAGTAAAATTGAAATAGCTAAAAATAGAATTTGATTTCGCCGTAAACATCTAAGCATCTCTCTGTGGAAATTTTTAATATGTAGATCAAACAATAGTTGAACACAAAACGGGTAATTGTCCACATCATGTTCTAACAATAAGGTGCTTGTGTAGACTAAAGTGCCTACCAATCAGTATTGTTAATGGTATGAATATTAGGCTGGGTCGTATTCAAACAAAGTGCTCAGATCAACTATTAATAGTGAAAAAAAGTTGGTACAAGTAAATACAAGCAATTTAAAACCAAAATGAACAAATCGGTCCATGGCTTCCGTTCTCGCATCGCGGGTCAAGATTGCGGGTTTTGAAAAAATGGACATAATTTTTAAAAAAAAAAATTAAATACCCGGCTAAAAATGTTGTATATAATCATATATGATATCATATATGAGACCATATACAGTATCATATATAGTATCAAATATGGTCTCATATATGAACATATTCCAAAATTGGCGCTTATATAAGACACGGTCATATATGATCCAATATATGTGATCATATATTAGATCATATATTGAATCATATATTGGATAATATATTGAATCATATATGGGATCATATATGATGTTGTTTTCAATTTGTTTTACATTCTTTTTCATATTTTTTTTTTTTATTTTTTTCATTTTAAACTATATGTAATAGATTATTATGTATATATTCACCAGAATTGCAAACGGTTTAAATAAGTATAATTTCATAACCCTTTAATTTTATGATTTTCATTTTTTAGTTACTATCGTTTGCATTTTTGGTGACCATATAAAAATAAATAATTTAACTTATAGATATGAGAATACATTTTGATAGTCAACAAAATAAATTGAACATAAAAGATCTTATATATCAAGTTTTTCAATTGATATCGAAAGATGCGAACAAAGGGCTTATTAAAGGAACGTTGAGTTTCTTTGTGTTTTCTTGTTTTAGTGTTAATTCCGATTATCTTCAGACTTAGCGTTTTTGTTATGGTATAAGCCTCTTTTTTACAATATTTATAGTCAAAATCTTAAAAAGGATATAAAATAATATTAATATTTGAGATATTTCTAGAATTTTTATTGTATTAAAGTATTACCAACGATAGCATTTGGTGCTAATAGGTTAATGATAACACGGATGTCATTTAACGAAGCAACCATCTACCTTTAAAGATTGGCTAGATACTGCTAGTTACATACATACATGTTGGAGTGTATTTTGTTAAGACCATGGTATGCTTAATCCCATTGGATGCTAAAGACTTTGGAATGCTTTTTAAGGAAAGATATATTGTCTTTCAGAAATCCATCTGAAAAAATATTAAAAATTATTACACATTTCTTTTTTATTCCAGCAAAAAATAACTTGCTACTACTAAATGCATGCATCAAAATTCATAGCAAGCTAATAATTACTTAAGACTTTGATTAAAAGCAATATATTCAGTAGTATGTATTTTATCTTGCTGGGTTATGTTTGTAAGAATATTTGTAGGATAGGGATAAAAACTATTTCTACTTACATCATGGTGACAATGCACATTGGTCTGGCAAGCCACATTTTTTGGCCAAAACTAAAATAATCACTTATATACATGAATTCAAATAAAAGACACTATTAACAACAAAAAACATAGATTCTATAAAGTTTTGAAAAATGTTTATTTTTCTTTTTAACCCATCTAGAGCCGAGGGCACATATTCTCTTCATGTTTTTCTATTTTTTTTTTCTATAACACTGTGCAAACGCTTTTTATCTTGGATGGGACCAACAAAAATTAAAGTATACCAATAGTAGACCAAAATCCAAAGGGTTTTTAAAACTTAGATCGACCTAATTTTGTATAGCCCACTGAAGTTTTCAGTGGATAAATAATGTTACAAGATGTCTTATAACATATTAACCCTCTAATTCTTCTTTTTAAAATATTCTCATAAAACACCACTAAAACGTGCGTTAAAAGGGTTAAAATGATGTACAAAAATTTTCTGCATCAAATTTCACGAGGGGTTGTAACAGACCAAAAGTTCGTGCGAAAAATGCAAAATGCTTAAAAAAGTAAAATTGTAAATTAATAAATTGTTTTTCACCAAAGTCGTGTGAAAAAAAAATTATAAATCTGCTTCTAAGCTAAATAATGTTAACAGATGTCTTCAGTGAAATTTGATGGCGGTTCTGTTCTTGTAACATATTAACCGCTATGTTCCATTTTTAGGGGCCATTTTGGACCTTCTTCGCAAATATTCTCTTAGAACACCACTAAAACGTGCGTTTAAAGGGTTAAAATGTCCTACAAATATTTTATGAATTAAATTTCACTCTGGGTTGGCAAAGGCTTTAAGTTCGTGCGAATAGTTCAAAATGCTTAAAAAAGTAAAATTGTAAAGTATCATAGTGAAGCACAATTTAACAAAATATGATAATTTCAAAATTTCCTTTTTTAAACATTTTGGTTATATCGCACTAATTTTTGGCCGTTGATAACCCGTAGTGAAATTGTATGCAAAACATTTTTTAGAACATTTTAACTCTTTAAACGCACGCCTTAGTGGTGTTCTATGAGGATATTTGATAAAAGGGCCAAAATGACCCCTAGAAATGGGATATAGAGGGTTAATATGTTTTAAGAAAAGAACCGCCATTAAATTTTACAGAAAAAGTCTTTTTGTTTCTTCGAATTTCTCCAAAAACACGTTCGGGTAGTTCTTGTTTTTTATTTCCACTCTGCCAAACTGTGAGTAAATCACAATTTTTGAAGCAAAAGTTTCCTGAAACAAAAATTGATTTCTTGAAAATAAGCAACAACTAGCAAAAAGTCATTGATGATTTTTAAGCACCAAATATCACTTTAATTTTTTGTCTTTTTAGGTCGTTGAAATCGCTTGAAATTTTATAAGTTTTATACTATATTTTCTTTTATAAAAAGCAAAAATCACTGATTTTGAGGTTATGAAAGTTTTCATGTATTTTGCTATTTCCATAATTTTTATTGAATATTTCGCTATTAAAATTTCAAATACTTATCATCGTCATTAATTTTCATAACTAATAGATTGAAAAAGTTTTTTTATTTTCGTCTAACAAGTATCCTAAGAAAACAAAAAAATTAAACCACGTGTTTCAGTTTACCACTGCACATAAAACATTGAACTTTCTCACTTCATAGAATACAATTTAATTAAAGTCTGCAAAAACAAATTATTTTTTTTGTTTATCTGAATTGTTTGCTACAATATTCCAACAACAAATCTAGAAAAAAAAGTTTTGAGTTTTGGCCAAAAAAATGGATCTTGGAGACCATTGTGCAATGTGCCAGATTGTCACTTTCGCTTATAGACAGCTTTCTTGTAATTGTATAAAAACGTTGTCCTTCCTAAATCGTTACTCAACCTTAAAACTGATCGTTCTTTTCATTTCGATTTGCTATGGCGATAGTAAGCGATTTCAAAATAGTTTGTAGTGTTGGAACCGTAGTGATAACGTTATGGTCGTGCATATGCCCTCTGCTCCAAGTTAAGCGAGCTTAACGTACCTCCGCATGGTTGAATTTTCTAGTAACTCGGCCTTCAAACTTCTTATACATACGTTCTTTCCTTTTCCAATTTGCTACAGTAAGGGATTTCGAAATAATTTATAGTGTTGGAATCGTAGTGATAACATTTCTGGTGGTGCATATGTCCTCTTCTCCAAGTTGAGTGAGCTTAACGTTACTCGGCCTCAAAACTGCTTATACGATCTATCATTTCCAATTTGTTATGGCGACATTAAGGGATTTCAAAATAGTTTGCAGTATTGCAATCGCAGTGAAAACATAATGGTGGTGCATATGCCCTCTCTACGAAGTTGCACGAGATTTACGAAGCTGCGTAGTTTAATTTTCTTCAACATCAAAGCACTCTATATTATTGTATTTGCGACATATGTTCATTTACTCATTTTAAATATGATCTTGTTTTGGAATAAAATGTCCACGCTTATACTTGTTATGACGATGAACTGGAAAAAAATAATACATATGATTTTAAAATTCTAAATTCATTTAAAATTCTAATAAAAACTTACCTTTTCCATTTTCTTTATGTAAAAGTAACTTTTTTAATCAGAATATTTTGCAACTAGGAAACAATATTTTTTAAATTTTTGATACGAATCGGTATTAAGATATAAATATGGTAATAAAATATAATTTCAATCGTACAAAACTTTTATTTTGTAATTCCGGTGGATATTTTCACACACATGCACTAAAATTTAACATTTTATGATAACATATATGTTTCCATATATCTATATATATAAAAGAGTGTGGTGACTGACTGACTGACTGACTGACTGACTGATTGGCAATAATCATCGCCCAGCCCAAACCGCTGAAGCTAGAGACTTGAAATTTGGAATGTAGGTTCGGCTCCCGACAAAACCACCCACTAAGAAGGGATTTTTGGAAATTCCGATTCTAAGGGGGGCAAAAGGGGGAAAATACGGCCATTTGGGGGATTTTGTATCTTTTGAACTAATAGTCCTAGAAACTTCAAATTTGAACTCTAGGATCCTCTCGCGGAAATAAAATTTCGGAAAATTTTTTTTTGGAAAATTCCGCCTCCAAGGGGGGAAAAAGGGGGAAATAGGGCAAATTGTTACATTTTTTATATTCTAAACAAATGCTCCCAGAAACTTGAAATTTGAAGTCTAGGACCCTCTCGCGGAAATAACATTTTGGAAAAAGTAATATTTTGAAAATTCCGTTTCAAAGGAGGGGGGAGGGGGAAAATAGGGCAAGTTGGTACATTTTGTATCTTCTGAACTAATGGTCCTACAATCTTGAAATTTTGAATATTGGATACTCTCGCGGAAATAACATTTTGAAAAAAGTACTTTTTTGAAAATTCCGGTTTTAAGGGGGACAAAAAGGGGGAAAATAGGGCAATTTGGTGAATTTTGAACTAATGGTCCTAGAAACTAGATATTTGAACTATAGTATCCTCTCGGGGAAAAAACGTTTTTTTACTAAAATTTTTTCACTCAAAATTTTTTTTCACTCAAAATTTTTTTTTCACTCAAAATTTTTTTTCACTCAAAACTTTTTCGCTCAAAATGTTTTTTTACTCAAGATTTTTTTTTACAATTTTTTTTTTTTTTTACAAATTTTTTTTCATTCAAAAATTTTTTTTACTCAAAATTTTTTTTCACTCAAATTTTTTTTTACTCAAAATTTTTTTTCACTCAAAATTTTTTTTCACTCAAAAATTTTTTTTCACTCAATTTTTTTTCACTCAATTTTTTTTCACTCAAAATTTTTTTTCACTCAAAAAAATTTTTTTTTACTCAAAATTTTTTTTTTACTCAAAATTTTTTTTCACTCAATTTTTTTTACTAAAAATTTTTTTCACTCAATTGTATTTTATTCTTCAGTTTTTTTACTCAATTTTTTTACTTAAATTTTTTACTTAGAAGGTGTTTTCACCCAAATTTTTTTTACTCAATTTTTTTTTACTCAAAATTTTTTTCGTTTAATTTTTTGACTCAAATTTTTTACTCAATTTTTTTTCTCATTTATTTTTTTATTTTTGGGAATTTATTGATTTAATCACATAAATTTAGGGGGAAATAGGACAATTTTGAACATTCGATCTTCTGAACTAATGGCCCCAGTAACCTAACATTTAGACTATAGGATCCTTTCGCGGAAATAATACTCTAAAGAAAGTATTTTTTTAAAAATAAGAAGGGGAAATAGGGGAAAAACTGCAATTTGGTACATGTTCTATCTTTTGACCTAATGGTCCTAGAAACTTAAAGTTTGGACTATAAGATCCTCTAACGGAAAAAACATTCTGAAACAAAGTTTTTTTTAATTCTGATTCTAGGGGGTTAAAAGGGGGAAAGTAGGATAGGTACATTTTGTATCTCCTGAACTAATGGTCCTAGAAACTTAAAAATTTGGACTATATGATCCTCTCACGGAATTTATGTTCTGAAGAAAGTATTTTTTGAAAATTTTTCATTCAAATTTGGGGGGGGGGGGGGGGGAAATAGGACGATTTTGAACATTTTCTATATTGTGAACTAATGGTCACAGAAACCTGAAATTTGGACTATAGGAACCTCTCGCGGAAATAATATTCTGAAGAAAGTACTTTTTTAAAAAGGCACTTCTTTGGTACATATTCTTTTTTCTGACCTAATGGTTCTAGATACTTTAAGTTTGGACTATAAGATCCTCTCGCGGAAAAATCATTCCGAAACAAAGTTTTTTTTTTTAATTCCGCTTCTAGGGTGGAAAAGGGGGATAATAGGACAATTTGGTACACTTTGTATGTTCTGAACTAATTTTCACAAAAATTTAAAAATTTTGACTATGGGATCCTTCGCGGAAATAACATTGTGAAGAAAATTCTATTTTGAAAATTTGGCTTCTAAGGGCGAAAAAGGTGGAAAGTAGGGTAATTTTGTGTCTGCTGAACTAATGGTCGTAGATCCTTGAAATTTGGACAGTACGATCCTCTCGCGGAAATAACTTTCTGAAAGAAGTACTTTTTTGAAAATTCCGGTTTGTATCTGCTGAACAAATAGGACTGCACGATCCTCTTTTTTGAAAATTCCGCTTTAAAGGGGGAAAATGGGAAGGTAGGGCAATTTTGTATCTGCTGAAAATATGGTCCTAGATACTTGAAATTTGGAGTGAACGATCCTATCGCGGAAATAATATTTTAAAGGAAGTACTTTTTCAAAATTCTGGGGGAAAATGGGGTAAAGTAGGGCAATGTTGAATCTGCTGAACTAATGGTCCTTAATACTTGAAATTTTAACTGTACGATCCTTTCGCGAAAATAACAGTCTTAAAGAAGACCTTTTTCAAAAATTCCGCTTCTACAAGGAAAAAGGGGGAAGTAGGGCAATTTTGTATCTGCTGAACTAATGGTCCTAGATACTTGAAATTTGAACTGTACAATCCTCTCGCGGAAATAATATTCTAAAGGAAGTACTTTTTGAAAATTCCGTGGAAAAAGGGGGTGAGTGGGGTAATTTTGAATCTGCTGAACTCATGGTCCTAGATACTTGAAATTCAACTGAACGATCCTCTCGCGGAAATAACATTGTTAAAGAAAAACTTTTTTAAAAATTCCGCTTCTACGGCAAAAAAGGGGGAAAGCAGGACAATTTTGTATCTGCTGAACTAATGGTTGAACTGTACAATCCTATCCCGAAAATAACGTTCTAAAAGAAGTACTTTTTTGAAAAATTCGTTTTTAAGGGGTAGCAAGGGGGAAAGTAGTGCAATTTTGTATAAGCTAAAGTAATGGTCCTAGATACTTGAAAATTGGACTCTACGATCCTTCCGCGGAAATAACATTCGGAAAGGAATAATTTTTTAAAAATTCCTCTTTTAAGCAAAGTACTCTGTTCGAGTTCACAGGAAAAAATCTGTCAAACTCCATATAAAAAAAAATAATTTTGGCAGCGCGAGGAATTATAGGGAAATTGTTAAAAAAAGTTTTCACCCATTTTTATTATACAAGACAATTTAAATTGCCGTGAAAAAGTGACATTTCAGTTTTGTTATGATCGTTTCTTTCTTATAATTGTAAAAATTTGTTGATTTTTAAATGTTTTATTACGATTTAAGGCGTTGAAAATTTAAGTGAAATTTTCACCGTAAAAAACAGAGTACTAAGCTTTAAGGGGGAAAAGAGGGGAAAATAGAGCAATTTTGAATCTGCTGAAATAATGGTCCTAGATACTTGAAAATTGGACTGTACGATCCTCCCGCGGAAATAACATTCGGAAAGAAATACTTTTTTAAAAATTGTTCTTTTAAGGGGGAAAAAGGGGAAGTAGGCCAATTTTGTATCTGCTGAACAAATAGTCCTAGATACTTGAAAATTGGACTGCACGATCCTCTCGCGGAAATAAAATTCGAATGGGGGCCTTTTTTGGAAAATTCCGCCTCTAAGAGGGAAAAGGGGGAAAGTAGAACTAATGGTCCGGGAGACTTGAAATTTGGACTGAACGATCTTTTCGCGAGAATAACATTCTGAAAGAAGTACTTTTTTAAATATTCCGATTTTGAGTGGGAAAAAGGGGAAAAGTAGGGCAATTTTGTATCTGCTGAAATAATGGTCCTATATACTTGAAATTTGGACTGTACGATCCTCTCGCGGAAATAACATTCTCAAGAAAGTACTTTTTTGAAAACTCTACTTTTAAGGGGGGGGGGGGGATATAACATTCTAAAAGAAGTACTTTTTTTAAATTCTGATTCTACGGGGGGAAAAGGGAGAAAGTAGGGCAATTTTGAATCTGCTGAACTAATAGTCCAACATACTTGAAGTTTGGACTGTACGATCCTCTCGCGGAAAGAACATTCTAGAAGAAGTACTTTTTTGAAAGTTCTCCTTCTAAAGGGGGAAAAGGTGGAAAGTAGGGCAATTCTGTATCTGCTGAACTAATGATCCTAGATACTTGAAATTTTAACTGTATGATCCTCTTGCGGAAATAGCATTTTAAAATAAGTCCTTTTTCTGGAAAGTTCCGCTTCTAAGGGGGAAAAGGCGGAAAGTAGGGCAATTTTGTATCTGCTCAACTTATGGTCATAGATACTTGAAACTTAGACTGCACGATCCTCTCTCTTGGAATTAACATTCTTAAAGAAGTACTTTTTTTAAAATTGCTGAACTAATGGTTCTAGATACTTGAAATTTGGCTGAACGATCCTCTCGCGGAAATAACATTCTTAAGAAAGTACTTTTCAAAATTCTGTGGGAAAAAGGGGGAAAGAAGGGCAATTTTGAATCTGCTGAACTAATGGTCCTAGATTCTTGAAATTTGAACTGAACGATCCTTTCGCGAAAATAACATACTTAAAGAACTTCCTTTTTGGGGGATTTTGTGTCTTTTGAACTAATAGTTTTAGAAACTTGAAATTTGGACTCTATGATCCTCTCGCGAAAAAAAAACCAAAAAAAATATTTTTTTGAAAATTCTGCCTCCAAGGTCGGGAAAATAGAGCAAATTGGTACATTTTTTATCTTCTGGACAAATGGTCCCAGAAACTTAAAATTTGTATCTGCTGAAATAATGGTCGTAGATACTTGAAGTTTGGAGTGTACTATCCTCTCGCGGAAATAACATTCTGGAAGAAGCCCTTTTTTAGAAAATTCTGCTTCTAAGGGGGAAATTGGGGAAAGTAGGGCAATTTTGAATCTACTGAATTAATGGTCCTAGATACTTGAAATTTGGACTGTACGATCCTTTCGCGGAAATAACATTCTAAAATAAGTACTTTTATGAAAATTCTGCTTCTAATGGGGAAAAAGGGAGAAAGTAGAAATACTTAAAATTGGTACTTTACGATCCACTTGCGGAAATTACATTCTGGGAAAATAAATTTTTGAATTTTCGTTTCAATTTGGTACATATTGTTTCTTATGCATTAATGTTCCTTGAAACTTAAAGTTTGAACTATGAGATCGTTTCGCCAAAATAAAATTTGTGGCGATCGTTTCGCCAAAATAAAATTTGTTGCTACTTTAAATCTACTCAAAATATAATATTTTAAAGGTCGAAACTAACAATTTTTATGTTTAATTAAAAATTAATAAGAATTTGAAGTAATAAAGTTGTTTTTTTTTGTTACAGCTAACCGGTAACGAAGTACCGGGCGAGTTAGCTAGTGATATCATATATGGCACATATTTTATATACGGCCACATATATGGGATCGTTTCTTGCATATATGGTCACATATATGTTTCCATATATTTCATATATTATCGTATAAAGATCTATATATAAGCATATATGAACATACACATTTATTTTTAGCCGGGTATTTAAAAAAAAATTATTAAAAAAGAAAAAAAAATTTTTGTATCGCATTAATTCAAAGATATTTAGAAAAATTTTGTTTGTTTTTTTCGGATATCGATAACCCACCCAAACGTGAGGCCAAAAAAACTCACATTTTTAACATGGAGTTAATGAAAGTAGTAACAAAACTACTTTTTCACTATTTAAAAATTTAGTGAAACAAAATTTTTAAATATATTAGTTTATCCACTTGATATCATATATATATACATACATCTCAGGGATTGTAGAAAAAAATTCTTAGTTAAATTCCTTCGTCCAGTTGGTGTGTGGAGCGATTTGAATTTAGCGGATTTCCAGAATATGTGTTTTTATCGACATTTTTGACTAATTTGTAGTTGTTAGCAACATTTTACTTAAATTAACCAACTTTTTTTGTTCAAATGGTTGCTTTGGACCATAGTAACTCTGCTTTTAAATAATAGGCTTTTTGGACAACGTTAACCCTTGCCGGCACGGGGTTAAAAAATTCCTCTAATGAAATTTTTGAAAATTCCTCACTCTAAAATCGTGTATGTGTTTAAATAATCAACAATTACAAATTTATACAAAGTTTTCTTGAAGGACATCTTTAACCCTTGTTGAACGAACGCCCAAAAAACAGCTGTTTTTCTTTGCTCATAGTTAAAATGGACTTTTTTGACATATTAAATAATATGTTTTTCACTTTTAGCTTTACACAGTAAAAACGACGAAGACGTAATGAAATTTCGGATTCCATTTTTTTTATTTTATTTAGTTTTAAACGCTTTCCGCTTAAGTGTGCTTACTTTAAAACGTTAATTTAAATGCGATCGTTTAAATGCATTCCCCGCTCAAACGATTCACTCGCAGATGTACATATCTTTCATTTTATAATCATAGTCAAAATGGACTTTTTAACATACTAAATAAGTTTTTCACTTTTAGCTTAACCCAGGAACAACGACGAGGACGTGGTGAAATTTCTGATCCCATTTTTATATATATTTTTTAAAGTAAGCGCACTTAAGCGGAAAGTGTTTAAAACTAAATAAAAAAAAAAAAGACATCCGAAATTTCATTACGTCTTCGTCGTTTTTACTGTGTAAAGCTAAAAGTGAAAAACATATTATTTAATATGTCAAAAAAGTCCATTTTGGCTATGAGCAAAAAAAACAGCTGTTTTTTGAGCGTTCGTTCAACAAGGGTTAAAGATGTCCTTCAAGAAAACTGGTATAAATTTGTAATTGTTGATTATTTAAGCACATACACGATTTTAGAGTGAGGAATTTTCAAAAATTTCATTGGAGGAATTTTTTAACCCCGTGCCGGCAAGGGTTAACGTTGTCCAAAAAGCCTATTATTTCAAAGCAGAGTTACTATGGTCCAAAACAACCATTTGAACAAAAAAAGTTGGTTAATTTAAGTAAAATGTTGCTAACAACTACAAATTAGTCAAAAATGTCGATAAAAACACATATTCTGGAAATCCGCTAAATTCAAATCGCTCCACACACCAACTGGAAGAAGGAATTTAACTAAGAATTTTTTTCTACAATTCCTGAGATGTATTCAATGATATCAAGTGGATAAACTAATATATCTAAAAATTTTGTTTCACTAAATTTTTAAAATTGTGAAAAAGTAGTTTTGAGCTCCATGTTAAAAATGTGAGTTTTTTTTGGCCTCACTTTTGGATGGGTTATCGATATCCGAAAAAAACAAACAAAATTTTTCTAAATATCTTTGAATTAATGCGATATAAAAATTTTTTTTCTTTTTTAATAATTTTTTTTTAAATATTTAATTTTTTTTTTTAAATTATGTCAATTTTTTCAAAAACCGCAATTTTGACCCGCGATGCGAGAACGGAAGCCATGGACCGATTTTGTTCATTTTGGTTTTAAATTGCTTGTATTTACTTGTACCAACTTTTTTTCACTATTAATAGTTGATCTGAGCACTTTGTTGGAATACGACCCAGCCTAATGAATATGAATAAAATATCCAAGGTTCGATTCTGGTTGGGGTATATATGTTAATAAAAAAAATCACATATAAGAAAAACGATGACCATTAGCGAAACAAGCCGACATTTAAGTTCTACCAAAGATAACGGTTAACTGGAACTTTTTGAAACCGGTATAGAATTACCAGAAATGTCTATTATTTTTAGAAGTTAAATTTACTTCTACATTTTTCAACATAAAACTTTTGTAGAACATTTCATTCCTGCCCACCAGGTTTTTATGGGTGTTTTTTATGAGGGAGTTAGATGGTTAACATGTCCCACAAAAATATTGGCTTTAATTTTTTTTACACTTCAGATTAGTGCCCCCCATTTCCCGGTTCTCGGTATTCCCGGGAATACCGGTATTCCAGGTTCTGGTACCGGTTTCCCGATTCTAGATTTATTCCCGGGAATACCGGTGTTCCCGGTTCTGATCCTGGAACCGGTTCTCAAAAAACAAAAAAAAACTATACCATAAAATATTTAAATTACATTATCTAATCAGTATTTCAGAAATATTTAGTTGTGTTTGTAAATTATTTAAAAATCGTGTAACTATTTTTTTCTTAAATTCATAAAAAAAATGGAAATGGTGCTTTCCACATGTTTTGTATTTTTTTGGTAAAAGCGAAGAAAAAATTGCAATTGTACAAATTATACATACCGTTAGTCCCGGGAATACCGGTAATACCGTCAGAACCGGAAACGGGAATACCGGTATTCCCGGGAATAATTCAAGAACCGGGAAACCGGTACCATTTCCCGGTAATACCGAGAACCGGGAATATCGGTATTCCCGGTACTACGGTACTGACCGTAGGCACTACTTCAGATACAAATAATACATACTTTTAAAATCAAGATTTTTCAATAAAAAAATTTGAAAACAAAATAATTAACCCTTCATGAGCAATCTTGAATTTGACTGGTATTTAGAGTTTGTGTTTTTAATTTTGAGCTTTGTATGTAGTTAAATTTGATTGCCAACATATTTGTAGAATAATTAATTCCTGTCCTTCCCTGTTTTAGAGGTATTTTTGCGATTTGTTGGAAAAGAGCAAGAGTGTTAATTTGTTTCACCAAAATATTTGAATTAATGTTTCCTATAAAGTTGCATAACATTCACCTCAGATGTAAATAAAACATACACTTAAAAATTATGTCATTAACTGTTTGTAGTTTATTTAAAAAGTTTTACCTTTTGTCGTTTTTAAAGGAAAAAAGATTTGTCTAATGTTCAGTTTTTTTAAATAACTATTTCTGTTCGTTGTTTCAAAAATAACAACATAAAAAATAAAGACTTTCATTAGCATTCAATTTTTAAAGTAATTTATTTTTGTTGAATATGTTGGTAAAATAACACAACAATCATTCATTTGTAGTGTTTTTATAGGTTATTTTTTCGAATTTGTTGGTAAAAAAACTAAAGTGACGTTATTTTTTAATGTTCAATGTTATTTATTTTAGAAAATTTTATTAACAGTAAAAAATAAATTTTGATGTTTGTTAAAACAAATGAATAATTACTGGGATGGTTTTCAAATGATTTCTCACTTGTTTTAAATAGGTTTTTCATTTGTTTCTTGCCTACAAAATATTTAAAACTGCAGCAAGAACAGGCCAAAAGGGGGAAATTTATTTTTAAATAAAAATCCGGCGCCATGAAATAACTCCCAATGAAATAAGTCCCAAGAAAAATAATGCAATAAGTCCCAAAAATTTCCATACGATTTGGGAGTTATTTCATAATGAAATAACTCCCAAATCTGCGGGGATTATTTCATTTTTTTGGAAGTTATTTCATTTTTAAGTTTGGGAGTTATTTCATTATGCAATAACTCCCAAACTATTTTAATGAAATAACTCCCAACAGTTTGAGAGTAAGTTATGAAAATAAAAATTTAACTTATTGAATTTTCAAGTTTCTTTAATTTTTATTAAAAATAATAAAAATTAGATATTTTCTTTAGTTATTTTCAGGAAAAGTTAATTTGTTACGGGGAAAGTAAATGACCTCGAACTATAATAAACTCTTTTTTAATGTTTTTTGATTTATCTTGTAAATAAATTCAGAAAACCATTCACTCAGAAGTACATCAATGTCAATCAAAATAAAAATAAAAAAAAAATAACACGTTTGCTTTAAGGCGAAATGCATGCTGCGAGTAATTGTGAAAAATTTGAGTTCTTCTAAGAATGGTTTTAATTTATGAAAATTAAGAGGTATTGTATGACAAACTGAAGATCCGCAACCGCTGTAATAAGAAGTTTTAGGATCCTGTTAGTTAGGCGGGCACATTAGATTATTTAAAGTGTAGGCGAAATGGACCTTCGGTCTTTTACAACCCACTCACGCTTTTCTTTATTTTGAAATATATGTTGTTGGAATACGATTATATGTTTGAAAAGATTTGAATGCGTATGGATGTGAAGAAAGCGCCGCAGGCGAAAAATTTTTACAAGAGATTTTAACAAAAAATTAAAAAAAAAATCGCGCGATTTTTTTTTTAATTTTTTGTTAAAATCTCTTGTAAAAATTTTTCGCCTGCGGCGCTTTCTTCACATCCATACGCATTCAAATCTTTTCAAACAAATAATCGTTTTCTTACCACATTTATTATACAGAATCCTGGAAGCTCTAAAAGGCTTCCAGGAATCTGCTTTCAAGATTTATGCGTGGCTTGTTAACTGTTTTAACCAAGATGATTTATATATTTTTTTAATTTAAGTTCATATTTTTATGGAGTTTATTTTCTGTTCTTCTCGCAGCCGCCAGAGGGACCTGCGATAAGTTAGCTATTGCATGAAATATTGTACTGATATGATTCAAACATTAAAAGAAATTTAATTAATGTGTCAGTAAGCTGCATTCCAAAAAGTTGAGAAGGGATTGTTGGCACTTCAGAGATTTGTTTTTTAAAGAGACACAATTAAAGTGTTTTTGGGATTTAAATAGAAAAATTTAATATTCAAAAAAAAAAATTGGGATTTATTTCATTTCTATTGGGAGTTATTTCGTTGGGACTTCTTTCATTTTTTGTTAGGGACTTATTTCATTTTTCTTGGGACTTATTTCATTTTTTTGGTTTGGGAGATAATTCATTTTTTTTGGGATTTATTTCATTGGGAGTTATTTCATTGGGACTTATTTCATTGGGAGCTATTTCATGGCGCCAAAAATCCGATGTGATCTTTCAACACGCCGAAACACGTATAATTTTTTGGTCTCCTCTACCAGAATCTATCGTTTTATTTATTTTTATTGTACTGTGCTCTCAAAATATTTTGTAGGCAAAAACAAATGAAAAACACACTTAACCCTAGGAGGTTCAACCAGGTCTGAGCAGACCTTTTGCGTAATAAACTGTGTATAAATCTGTTGTTTTTCGTTTTAGAGACGAATCCGTTTATGATTTCCTAGAAGCAGTTCTTGAGAACAAACTTAGCTCAACATCAGACTGCTTATATGTTTCTATAAAGTTTTATTCGTGTTTAGAAAAAAATTGTCATAAACGTACAAACTATGTCTGTGCAGACCTATGAATTTGAATGAATGGTAAGGCATGTTATTGAAATTTGTTTTGTCTTTTGTGCTCGTAAAATGCGTAAGGGGACAGTACAAACACATTGACATTCAATTTTATGAAATTCGCGTACTTTTCACTTACTTGGCTAGGTTCAAATTTTGGTCCAAAACCAAACAAAAATATAGGTCTGCGCAGACATAGTTTTCATGCTTGCCAAGGTCTAGTCAGACCTAAAAGTTATTTGAATGGTGTGGCATGCTATTGAATTTTTTTTTAAGTTTTTTGTGCTAAGAATGTGTATGCAGAACGTACAAACATATTTACACACACTTTTAGGATTTCTGCTTATGTAAACCTCTACAAATCACAATAGGTCTGCGCAGACCTAGTTGTTACGTTTGTGACTTTTTTTTTCCTGAACATCCTAGGGTTAAAACCAGTGAATAAACAATTCAAAACCATCCCAGTAATTATTCTTTTGTTTTAACAAACATCAACATTTATTTTTTACTGTTGACAAAATTTTCTAAAATAAATAACATTAAACATTAAAAAATTACGTTTTTTCATTCTTTTTTACCAACAAATTCGAAAAAAATAACCTACGAAAACAATAAAAATTAATGATAGTTCTGTTATTTTTACACTCAAAAAAAAAAGTTTGTAAAATTACAAGTAAAAGGCCTTGTAATTCTATTTTACCAATATTTTTGTCTTTTTACAAAAATTGTTGTATATTTAATAAAACGAAAACTGCAGTTTGCTTTGTAATTTTACTATTATACGTTGGTAAATTTATTTTACAAACTTTTTAGGTAAATTTACAAAAAAGTGAATTATTTTACAAATTAAAAAAATATTACAAGGTGTTTAGTTTTTTTACACAAGAAACTGTAATTGTACAACAAAATTTAGCTTGATGTTATTTAGTCTTTCTACCAAAAAAATGTTTTATTACAAGCATTTTTTTTTAAGATCGTTTACAAGGTTTTCAGTTTGAAATGTATGAATTAAAAAGTACAAAATTCCAATGTAATTTTACAAAACTTATTTTATTACTAGAATTAATGTTGTTTTACAAAAAAAATTTAATTATTCAACAATAGGACACGCAAAAATTTTCGAAGTTCAGATTTTTTTTTGCGTTTTGGAGTAAAAATTTTGCTAAAAATCATTTTTTATAAATAAAAAATTTCATGAAAAAAAATTTTGGAAATTTTTTAAGTTCCAGACACAAAAACTTTTCAACTAATTGTAAACTAAAAAAAAAAAAAAAATGTTTACACCATTTTTTGGTATATTGCGTTAAGTAAAATACCACAATTTTTATGTGTTTCTACTATATAATTGTTCTAGTTTTTTTTTTTGTATTTTTACCATTTATTGGTAATTTTACCATATATTTTGGTATTTTTTTTTTAAATTTGGCACCTAAAATGTCAATAAAAGTCTGCCAATTATGAAAAATTAAGTTTTTCTTATTTTAACAGGTTCTTAAACATCCAATCTACAATATCCAAAAATGATTTTTCTGATTTTTTAAAAATACTTGTGACAATAATTAAAAATTAAAAAAAAAATTGTTTTTTTTTGACTAATTTTTCCTGAAAATTATAAGAAATTTCTTGTGTAACCTCCTTCGCAATTCTCATATGTTCTACTTAAGAAAAACGAAATGTCGAAAAAAATAAAAAAGTGCAGTGTTATACATTAAAAAGTTTGTTAAAAGTGTTCAAGTAATAAAAAAAAAAAAAATCGTTTTAGGTTATTGAAGTGCTACTCCAGCTGCCGAAGAAGCAAAAATAAGATGCACCAATGGAAAAAAACCTTTAAATTTACAAAAAAAATATGTAAATAAACCAAATTTTTTGTAAATTTACAAAACAAATATGAAAATTTAAAAAACAAAATTGTATACTTACGAAAAAAAATGTAATTTTACAAAAATGAAGTAGAAAATACAAAAACAATACTGTTTTTACGGCAAAAAAAATTGAAAAAATGGTATATATACAATAAAAATTGTAAATTTACCACTTTTTTTGTAAATTTACAAGTTTTTTGTCATAAAAAACAGTAGTTTAACCAAACAATTTGTAAATTTACAATTTTGGTTTTTGATTTTCTACTTTATTTTGTAAATTTACAACTTTTTTTGTAAGTTTCCATTTTTTTTGAAAATTTTAATTTTTTTTTGCAAATTTACAATTTTTATTGTAAATATACGTGTTTTTCAATATTTTTTTGCGGTAAAAACAGTAGTTTAACCAAATAATTTGTTAATCTACAATTTATTTTTTTCATTTTCTATTTTTTCTTTGTAAAATAACAACCTTTTTCCGTAAGTTTACAATTTTGTTTTGTAAATTTACCAAATTTTTTGTAAATTTACAAAAAAAATTTTCACCTCGAAGTTAATATTTTACAAAAAAAATGTAAACTTACATTTTCTTTTGTTAAATCAATTTACAAATTATCCCCGTAACATTACGGGGATTCTTGCTAGTACATATTTTACAAAACCTGCCCCGTAAATTCACGGGGATTTTATGTCATTTTACAAACTTTTTTTTTTGAGTGTACCAACAAATTCCAAAAAAATAACATACGAAAACATTAAAAATTAATGATTTCGTAGGTTATTTTTTACAATTTTCTATTCAAATATTTTTTTTTTAATTTTTAATAAAATTTTGGGGAATTGATCCCGCAATCAACTACACTCAAAAAAAAAAGTTTGTAAAATGACATAAAATCCCCGTGATTTTACGGGACAGGTTTTGTAAAATATGTACTAGCAAGAATCCACGTAACGTTACGGGGATAATTTGTAAATTGATTTAACAAAAGAAAATGTAAATTTACAATTTTTTTTTGTAAAATATTAACTTCGAGGTGAACATTTTTTTTTTGGAAATTTACAAAAAATTTGGTGAATTTCCAAAACAAAATTGTAAACTTACAGAAAAAGGTTGTTTTTTTGCAAAGAAAAAATAGAAAATGAAAAAAATAAATTGAAGATTAACAAATTATTTGGTTAAACTACTGTTTTTACCACAAAAAAATATTGAAAAACACGTATATTTACAATAAAAATTGTGAATTTGTATTGTAAACTTACAAAAAAAAGTTGTAAATTTACAAAATAAAGGAGAAAATCAAAAACCAAAATTGTAAATTTACAAATTGTTTGGTTAAACTACTGTTTTTTATGGCAAAAAAACTTTTATTTACAATAAAAATTGGTAAATTTACAATTTTTATATACATTTACAAAAAAAATGGTTTATTTACATATTTTTTTTGTAAATTTAAAGGTTTTTTTCCATTGGTGCATCTTATTTTTCCTTCGTCGGCAGCTGGAGTAGCACTTCAACAACCTGAAATAATTTTTTTTTTCACTTGAACGCTTTTAACAAACTTTTTAATGTATAACACTGCACTTTTTTATTTTTTTCGACATATGAGAATTGCGAAGGAGGCTACACAAGAAATTTCTTATACTTTCAGGAAAAATTAGTCAAAAAATAACAATTTTTTTTTTTAATTTTTAATTATTTTCACAAGTATTTTTAAAAAATCGAAAAAAAAATTTCGGATATTGTAGATTGGATGTTTAAGTACCAGTTAAAATAAGAAAAACTTAATTTTTCATAATTGGCAGCTTTTTATTGACATTTTAGGTGCCAAATTAAAAAAAAAAAATACCAAAAACATATGGTAAAATTACCAAAAAAATGGTAAAAATACAAAAAAAAACTAGAACAATTATATAGTAGAAACACATAAAAATTGTGGTATTTTACTTAAAGCAAATTACCAAAAAATGGTGTAAAAATTCAATTTTTTTGCTAAAGCTTACAATTAGTTGAAAAATGTTTGTGTCCGGAACTTAAAAAATTCCCAAAAATTTTTTTCATGAAATTTTTTATTTATAAAAAATTATTTTTAACTAAATTTTTTACTCCAAAACGCAAGAAAAATCTGAACTTAGAAAATTTTTGCGTGTCCTATTGTTGAATAATATTTTTTTTTCTTAAACAACATTAATTCTAGTAATAAAATAAGTTTTGTAAAATTACATTGGAATTTTGTACTTTTCAATATATACATTTCAAACGGAAAACCTTGTAAACGATCTTAAAAAAAAAAAAATTGTAATAACACATTTTTTTTTTAAAAAGACTAAATAACATCAAGTAAAATTTTGTTGTACAATAACAGTTTTCTTGTGTAAAAAAACTAAACACCTTGTAATATTTTTTTAATTTGTAAAATAATTCACTTTTTTGTAAATTTACCTAAAAAATTTGTAAAATAAATTTACCAACATATAATAGTAAAATTACAAAGCAAACTGTAGTTTTCATTTTATTAAATATACAACAATTTTTGTTAAAAGACAAAAATATTAGTAAAATAGAATTACAAGACCTTTTACTTGTAATTTTACAAACTTTTTTTTTTGAGTGTACATTCTGCCAAAGTCACTTGATACAAACATGTTTTTATATTTCTATAAATAATTTTTTGAATTTTTTTTTTACAAAAAAATAACCTACTTGTGTAGATAAAAACTAATGATATCTCATTAAAAATACCAACAATTTAAAAAAAAATTACTTACACAAATCATTAAAAATTTAAAGAATAATCAGTAGCTTTTACTTACAGAACAAAAATAAATGACTTTAAAAATTAAATGTTAATGAAAGTCTTTATTTTTTAGTGTGTTATTTTTGAAACAAAGAACAGAAGTAAGTAGTCATTAATAAAAACTGAACATCAAACAAATGTTTTTTCTTTTAAAAACGACTAAACGTAAAATTTTTAAAATAAACTACAAATAGTTAATGACATAATTTTTTAAGTGTGTAATTGGCAAAATACCGGTTTGAACCGCACTCAAAAAATGCCTGCAAATTTTGTACTCTCGCCCAAAACATTAAATCATGAGAATGTTTTGCGGAAGATTTGGGTGTACTTGCCAAAGCAAAGTTTTTTTTGGAAAAAATAATGTTGTATTGCTTTGCTATGCCTTGCAAAACGAACTGAAATATCAGTCGAGGACCCCATTAAGTTTTTATATTATTGATCCATTTCTAAGAAACTCTAGGTATATAAATCCGTCCATCTGTATGCGGAAAGCAAGATTCAGTCCAAACCAAAAGAGCAGTACATTTGGTAAATGAGTTCAAAAAAAGTGGAAAAAAGTGTTTTTACATTTTGGAGAGTTGTTTTATTTATGACTTGTTTTATGTACATCTGATAAACAAATGGAAAATGTTTATGTGAAAAGTTGTGACTTGTAGAAAAAGTAGTTTTGGTAAAAAAAATGGGAAAAATGATTTTTGGTAAAAAAAATTGTTTGATGAAAAAAAGATTTTGATGAAAAGAAAAATTTTTTGATGTAAAAAAAAATGATGAAAAAAAATTTTTAAAAAATTTTGATTAGAAAAAATTTGATAAAAAAAATTTGATATAATAAAAAATTTAATAACAAATATTTTATAAAAAAAAATCATGAAAAAATAAAATTGATGAAAAAAAAAAAAAAAAAATTTATGAAAAAAAAAATTTTGATGAAAAAAAATTGATGAAAAAAAAAATTTGATGCAAAAAAAAAATTTTTGATGAAAAAAAAAAATTTGATTGAAAAAAAAATGATGAAAAAAAAAATTAATGAAAAAAAAAATTTATGAAAAAAAAAAAAGATTTGATGAAAAAAAAAATTTTTGTTGAAAAATAATTATGTTACTTTTTATTCACCAGCTGGTGAAAAACGGTTTTATTCACCACGAGGTGAATTATTATCCAAGTTACAAGCCCAAGTTACTAAAATATTTGGTTTTAAGAAAATGAAAATAGTAATTCTAAGTTTCTTTTTCGTTAATTGTTAGCTTATATAGTCAAACTGAGGTGGCGTCCTGCAACTTTTTTAAAATTAGACACCAGCCTAAAAGCATTATAATGTTAAAAAAATCCTAGTAATTTTACAAGCTTTTTACCAATAATTTTGTAATTTTACAAGATTGTTACTAATAAAATTTTAAATTCACACTCCCGTGATTTTACTATATTTTTTGCTACCTCCTATTTTACGAGAATTTCTACCAAAAATTACGAGCTTATTTATAATTTAAAAGCTTTTTACCAATAATTTTGTAATTTTACAAGATTGTTACTAATAAAATTTTAAATTCACACTCCCGTGATTTTACTATATTTTTTGCTACCTCCTATTTTACGAGAATTTCTACCAAAAATTACGAGCTTATTTATAATTTAAAAGCTTTTTACCAATAAAATTGTAAATTTACAAATTTTTCGGCGCAATTAAACTTACAGGGAATTCGCGTGAATTTGCTAGATTTTTCTGTAAAATTATCTTTCAAATTTGTAAAATTACAAAAAAATTGTAAAATTACAAAAAAAATGTAAATTTCGATCGAAATTTGTTTGTTAAAAAACAAGGAAAACTCTAAAATAAAGGCAAAATGGGAGTACGCGACTTTTTATAGTAATTTGACAAGGGTTTTTTTTATGCGTGGTCTCACAATGGAATTTAGAGACTTTGCATGCTGATTCGATTCGTTGGCAACTATTGGGAATCAAATGTACTTACGGATCAACAAAATCAATACCTCACCATTACTTTAATGGAAGGACTGAAATTCAACAAACCCCTATACAAAAAAAAAAAAACAAAGGAATTTTTCTACTTAAACTTTAAACAACGACGGTAGTCGGCGTTGCCTTTATAAGGATACCAAAAAGTTGGATTTGAAATCCAAATTAACAAATCCAAATCCACTTGGTGGCGCAAATCCAAAGTTTACAACACAAAATGGTGGCCTCTACATTTTGAGCATTTAGTACATTTATTTTATATTTAGTACATTTTTTGTTTTTAATGCAAAAAATGGCGTTATTAGGGGACAAATAATAAAAATAAAACAATAAAATCAATATTTTATTGTTTATTATTAATTGTTCTATTTTTTTTTTAAGAAATTAGCTGCTTTTATGAGAAAAATGTGAAAACTGAACGAAAATATAATTAACAAAAATTTAGTTAAAAATTATTATTTTGAATTTTTTGATTTATTTCACAATTTTCTAGACTTTTTTCGGACCTTTTTTCAGTTGCCCAACATTTTGTGTAGTAAACCTTGGATTTACGCCACCAGGTGGATTTGGATTTGCTAATTTGGATTTCAAATCCAACTTTTTGGTATCCTTATAAAGGCAACGCCGACTACCGTCGTTGCTTTAAATACCAAAAAATAATTGCAACATAAATTCATTAAAACATAGTTTACAGATATTTACTTTATTTCATTCAATAACTTAGATTTATCACAAAAACAATGTACCCGTATAGGTAAGTAAGTTGCCTGGATACCTTTTAATTAAGGAAACCTTAAACAAGTTACTAACTTTAAATTACAAAAAAAAAACTCTACACATATCAAATGTGTAACATAGCTCTAATCAAAAACCTGTAAAATATTGTATCTCGTTTGTTTTTGATAATAAATACTTTCATGAACAAAACTACAAAAAACATTCAACCCACATGTTGCAACTATTCATAATTTTTGTTTTGTTAAATAACCCAATAGACGCCCTCTCTTGTTGTCTTCTCGTCCTAGTATTATTGAATGGATGACTTGTCAAAAATGTCATACAAATTGCTTTGCCATAAGAGTTCTCCACTCTACAATACTTTTGGTCTGACGGGTCGGTCGGTCGGTTGGTTTGTTGATATGTTGTACTGTTGCTGTTAGCAATTGCAGTCATGTGTGAAAAATGTTATTAGAGTTGCTGTCAGTTTTCAGAATAATAAAAACACATTTTCTATGATATCTCCTCTTACATACACAAATAATCATAGATGTCAGACATACTCATGAAAACATATTTTTTTTTTGTAAAGAAGAGAGAGAAAAAAAAAAATAATAACATAAAAGAAGAAAAGTGTCATTTAATGGTTAATGTTATGTGATGATGGGGCGATGACGGGCGTTAGTGGGATACATTATTATATTTCGAACATATGTCAATAATATGATCAAAAGGTATGCAGAATTTATTGTACAGTGCGAACAAATTTATGTCACTGAAAGGTGGTTGGATACCGAAATTAACACTCGTGTTTGCTGTGGAACTTATTGACCCTGTAACATACATTGAATAGGGCCGTTTTAGTTCCTTTTCTAAAATTAAAAACATAAATTTAATAAAAGTGCATTTAATTGGTTCCATGTTTTAACTGATTAGATCCGATTGATACTGATCAAATCTATTAGATCCGAGATTTTTCCCAAATTTTGAAATCAAAAATATGTGATAAGTAATTGTACATGATCAGATTTTGGAATTTGGGACACATTTTGGATATAATAGATCTTATCAGATACAATTGATATAATTAGATCTTAAAAGATCACAAAAGAAATATCATCGTTTTTACAAAACGATTTTCCTGTTATCCGAAAAATATTGTAGTTTGAAGATTCAATGTCTAAAATTCCTTTAAATTTATTGACTATAGTTTTTGGTTCAATTAGAAAAACGAGGAAAGAACGCACCTATTCTCAAATCGTGATATGCGATATGATTCAAATTCAGAAGTTATACTTCTTTTGACCAGTAGACTTACTACCATCAACTTAATCCCTTATTTACTCTAATACCAGGCATAAGACCACAGCCAATAAAACTCCCAGAAATTGACCAAAATACTTTGAATACTTTTTTAGCTCAGTGTTAAAACTCTCAACATGCATGTTTGTACGTAAAAAAGCAAAAGATCAAAAGGAACAAGAAAATTAATTTAGCAAGCTTTCAATTATATGCCACAAACATAAAAACCAAACAACAAAAATGTAATATGGATTGTATGACATGACAGCTCAACTCTTATGTGTGTAGTAGGTATGAATATTCGTAATACGTATGTATGTAGTATAGAATATACGCACAGAAATTAGAGTGGCCCTTTCTTACTTGGCCGATTTTGTCGAAAAAAGGTCCCTTTTCTGAAATATTTCCATAAGCCACAATTTCATGGTTTTTTAAATTTTATTCACTTATGTTAAAAAAACTAAAAATTTTATTGCTAAATTTAATTTAATAAATCTTGGAAAATAAACCCTCAATTTTTGGTATTTTTCGCTATTTTCATTTAGCAAAAATAGCGATTTTATTTTAGCGATTTCATTTTAGCGATTTTCATGAAAATGCGTTATTTTAACCATTTTTTTATAATTATACTGCTTGGACCTACACTTTGGAAAAATTAAACAACGTTTTATTAAATATTGTTCTATTCGACAATAATCACCTAGTTTTCAAATCTTACTAGACCCGAACATTTTTAACCAATGTTGAACGAATGTCAAAATTGGCCAAAAAGCGAAATTTGATTTTATTACAAAAAATAACTGAAAGTAATTGCTACAAAGATTCATTTAATCATAAAGGCTCAGAATTGAATTATTTTTACTCAGAAACACCATTAACCAGTGTTGACCAAAAAGACCCATTTATCACCTGGAGTCCTACGGAGAGAGAAATTACTAAGCCAGCATAAAAATATGGTTTTCTGAGTAACAATAACTCAATTCTGAGCCTTTATGGGTCTTTGTAGCAATTACTTTCAAAAATTTTTTGTATTTTAACCAAATTTCTCTTTTTGGTCACTTTTGTCCCTCGGTCAACATCGGTTAAAAATTGCCTGAACTAGTAAGATTTGAAAACTGGGTGGTTATGGTCGAATATAACAATATTCAATAAAACTTTTTTTTACCATTTTGAAAATTTTGAAAAATGTTTAATATTAAGGGCCTTTATTCAAATCCCTTTATCTTTCATGTTCACGAAAATGACTTTTTGATGGAAAAATATTCAATACAACGGCCCTCATCTATGGTGTGAAATTCAAAACAAAAATATTATTTTTTGATATTTTATTTGCATTTTTGGTTTTCTCTATCTCTTACACAATTAATTTTTCTGAATGCAAAACCCTCTACCTTTTCAAAACTTTAATTTATAAATATATTTTTTTTTAATAATTTCATCATGCAATACATGTTTTTATACTAATTTTTGGATGCTGAACATTAATTTGTCAACAAAATTCCAGAACCATGATTTTGGTCCACTGATGCTAATTTTTTTTGAAAAATCTTGATTGACTTTTTTGAAAAATATGACTCAAAATTTGGATGTCTTGTGTTCATTATGAAACAAAAATTTGAATCTTAAAAATCGCGATGCTGATCAGCATCTGTGGACCAAAATCGCGTTTTAATTTTTTTACTATTTTTTACATAACATATTCAACAGTTTGATAACTCTTGAGATGAATTCGGAAAAAAAATAATTTTTGTCTTAAAAATCAGCACCTGTGGATTAAAACCGCGATTACTGAATTTTTTATAAGCCGTTATCATTAATAAATCACGTTAAAAATTTACCGTTGTCGTAAATGAAATCATAATAATTAATTTTTATTAAAATGCAAAACCCTCTATCGCAATGGTTCCCAACCTTTTTTACGCCACGCCCCACTTTTAAATTAAAAAATTGCCTTGTCCCCCTATACTCAAGAAAAATTTGTTAATTTTTCTAATTTTTTGTTTCTAATACAAAATTACTACAGGTTCAGCAAAGTTTTTGTAAAATAAGCATTTAAACTAAGTTTTTAGTAAAAATGTTAAGCAATTAACAAAATTTTGTAGTAAATTTAGCTAAATGATAATTTTTGTAGTTAATTTGACTAAAAAAATCTTGAAAATTTGCTCATGGAACCTTCGAATTGCCCCCCAGTGGGGCGAGAATCAAAGGTTGGGAACCATTGCTCTATCGGATCATTTTCATTCATGTACTTAATATTTTTGAGAAACAAAAACCTCTTTCTTTCATAAAATTCCTAATAGTGCAAAGTTTTAAAAACGAATTAAATGTGAGATTCAGTAGTTGATTTAAAAAAATATTGTAAAATATCGAATTTTAATTACTCTAACAATACGCGAAATAAACAGTTTTTTGGCTCTCCTGAAAAGTTGTGTTTTTTAAGATAGAGGGTTTTGAATATAGGCCCTCGATACGATTTTTTCATGAATCTTAATAAACTAAGGGAGCGCCCCGTGAAGAAATCTAACATTTTTTTAGGGACCACCCTAATATTTATTTTATGGAGTCCCCGACAAATATTTCGATACGTTACACATGGAATGATAAAGTGAGTACATCCCATACTTAAGTTGTAGGGTATTAAATCATGTTGTGATTTTCTGTGTAGTTGTAGTAGTTTTAGTTATTTAAGAGAAATCTTTTTTCCCCCCGGTCCGATTTTGCCCATATCCAAACTTGAGCAGTCTATGGCCATAGGAGAAATTCATGCCAAACTTCAAATGGTTTTTTTTAGTGCGGACTGTATCATGGTTTCAACAGACAGACGGTTGGACATTCATAGAAATTTTTTAGGATTAATGACAGATATTTCGATGAGTTTGTTTAATAAATTTTATTAGGGGTCATTAAAGACAGCAAGTTCGCCTAGCATATCGTCGGTGCGCCAACCAGAACTTGTATATGTTTTTCGAAATTTTTTCGAAAGGCTTACAAATCAGCTTAATTTTGACCTTTCGCGGTGCTTAAAAGCAATATTTCTTTCATAAATATTTAAATAATATTGCAGATTTTATATTTACATTAATTTAAATTTAAAAAACCAGCGCAAAAGTATCAAATTTAGCTGTTATTAAAGACTCTTCAAAAAATGTTAAAATACACATACCAGTTCTGGTTGGCGCACCAACGATATACAAAATGTTTAAAAATCGACTAAAGTACAAACAGATATTTAAATTTTTATATTTTCTGGCATTGATGACCCATACACCAATTTTACCAATTTTTGTCCGCAATGGTTATTATTATATTCGGAAGCTTCAAAACTTTAATAAGAGGGCTCCTCAGATTAAAATGATCTGATTTGGCTCAAATTAAGTATAATGAAAGCTTGTCTCAAGCTCTATGAAATATTAGATTTTAAAAATTCAAAATTTTTTGCCCAATTTCAAATTGCGATATTACTTAAACCTCATTTCAGAAATGTTTGATATTCGTATTCCACATATGGGTCCCAGGGCACAGAGACATTCCAGGGAATTGCAAAGCCGATGAGCTTGCAAGACTAGGAACTACCTTACAGGTTCCAACAGAATTGGAATGTGTTGGTATGCCTCTAGAAACTTGCAAGCAAAACCTACGGCTTTGTTCTGCGACGGAGACTAATCAAAGATGGGCAAATGGATGGACGTGTGAGACAACACGACTGATTTGGCCTTCTCTTAATCAGGGGCGCACAAGTGAGCTGATATCGCTTCCAAGAGGAGAGATTTCAACGGTGGTTTCTATAATTACCGTGGTTTCTATAATTAGTTGCATGGATGAAGAGGAGTTGGAAACTATCGAACACTTTATTTGCCATTGCCCGGCACTTTCTGGTCAGCGACTTGCTTCACTGGGATCTAGGGAGCTGTACGATCTTTCAGATTTGTCGGATGTCAAAATTCAACATCTAAGGAGTTTCATAAGAAGCTCAAACTGGTTTAGCGACAGGGACTAGTAGGGAAACCTATTACGATCCCGTGGTATCACAATGGACCTCAGAGTCTACGTGTGTTGACGTAAAACATCAGCAGCCACTTACAACCTAACCTATTCCACATGTCAATGTTAATAAAAAAATGGTAAGATATTTTTTTCTTCCTTTTCCATTACAAAAATCCAAAATTTTAGTGGAATTTTTCCAAAAATCCAAAATTTTGATTGGAGGACTCCACGTGTTAAAATTGTTTTAAGCAAGGTTTTTTACAAATTCTTAAAAGTAGGTAAATATTTCCATTTTTATTCAAACTTAAAGTAGCGATATTTCTAAAACCGTTCAACCGATTTTAAAAATGCTTTGATATTCGTGTTTACCGCATCATTTTGTGTATCGGAAAACAATTGTTTTTGAAAATATTAAAAAAGTTTTTTCTTGGGATGCTGGGCGCCACGGGTTCATTCAATCCGACTGTCCTCAAATAAGTTTTGGGCGTAAGGGAATAAAAATTGTTCAGGACCTACGAAGTCTAAAGAAAAAAATTTTTGCCATGCTAAAAGTAATGTAACATTATTTACGTCAAATTTTTAACAGTTCCATCGAAATAAGACAGCATTTAAGTAAAGGGACACCTTACATTCATGTTTAAATTTAACTTAAAAAAGAAATTGTATACCACATATATACTTATATATTTTCCAACATAAGTCAATGTAAGTGATGTTTATGAATATGGTTGCTAGAGCAGAAGGTGATATAAAATTTTGGCATAAATACCAGGTAAATGATAAAATGAAAATTTTTAGAAGAATTTCATGTAGTAGCTGAATATTATCAGTAAAGCCACAATCTGAGGTGAAAAATGTTTTAATGTGTTAGGATTTGTCTATAGGACAAATGTCTCGGAATGTCCAAAAAAAAAAAAAATCAAGTCTTGTAAAATTACAAAAAAAATATCGTAGTTTTTATTAGGATCTCTTGTAAAATACGAGGTAGAAAAATATATCATTAAATTAAAAGAATTTTTTAATTTACATTTGTTTGTGAACTTGAAACTTTTCTACGTAAATTTATAATTTTTCCAAAACTTTTACAACCTCCCCGAGTAAAAATTTTTATATGATGCAATATATAATGATATGTAATAAGTACAATATATAATTATACGCAATTTGATCCGAAAAATGGTGGATGTTTTTGCATTAAAAAAGATCAACTTGTATAAAATATGATTTGGTTTCATCCGAGTTTTGACCAGATTTTGGTGCCATATATTGGTGGATCTAATTAGATCTAATTGCATAAAAACATATAAAATCCTGGTGTTTTTTGGTTTGGGTTGAGATACACCACAGGTCAACGATACATTCACCAAACCATAGATGGGAATTTTTCATTACCATTGAAATTTAATTACCATTGGTTAATATCAATGGTAATGAAAAAATGTTCATTACCATTTAATGGTAATTAAATTTTTTTAATTGAAAAAATAATTACTAATGGTAATGAAATGCACCAATTGTTGAAAAACACCAATTATAATTGGTTTCAAAACCATTGGTTTGCACATTTTTTGTTTTTTTGAAAAGTTAAAAATTTAAACATCAAAGTATGTTTTTCTAAAAAGAATATGAAAGAATATGACAAAAAACAAAATGCAAATAAAAATTTCAAATATTGTGTTATACAAAGGCAATCAACGTGTGTTTGGTTTATAAAATGTGAAAAACTAAAACACCATATAACAAAAAACAACAGATTTTTCCAAATATTAACGATTTTGACAATATTGTGACGACTTTTAATAATGGTAATTATTTTTTTTAAGTGATGCCATAGCAATGGTAATTATTTTTTTTTAATTTTCATTAGTAATTAAATTGATTAGTAATTTAATTGGTACAATTGATACAACCAATGGTAATGAAAAAAATTTCATTACCATTGACATCAATTAAATGGTAATTAAACCATCAATTAATTGGTCCCTTTAATTAATTAGTCCCATCTATGCACCAAACATATAATTTTCTAAAACAAAAAAATGTTTGGGTACGCTTCGAACCAGATAGGTGATATACATAACCCTAACAAGGAAATGTTTAGGAACATTTTAAAAAGTTTTTTATACTATGCCTAAAAAACTTAGAAAATTGTTGGTTAATTAGAAACATTTATAGTTATATATGGAACAGAATGGGAAATATATAATTTTATATTAAATTATACAGAAAAACAAATTTTGTATTGACCCTCATATAATTAAATATAATTATATCAACCGTACGCATTTTAATCCGAATCATGATTAAATTATATATAACTACATATGACTGCATTTAAAAAATTTAGAAAATAGCTCACGGAATATATGATCATATATGATTCGTTAGGTTTGTATCAAGTTATATATTGTTATATATGTTTATTTTTACTCGGGTCGTATTTTAAGAGGATTTCCTTGTAAAAGTTATGAGCTTTTTAATTGGCTCTTACAACAGCATCGCCATATCGGTCCGGACCTTATGAAGTATGCGTGGATATTAGCGAATTGTGAGGGAGAATTTTTTTGAAATTAAATATCGTCGGGCGGAATATTGTGCCACATAGACCACAACTGATGTAGAACAAATTTGAGCCTAATCGGATAGTTTTAACCCGTGCCCCTTTGAAGTCAAAGGGAATTTAAATGATGAATCATTAATGTAATGCGAGCATCGTAATGATTAGTAATTTGACCTAGAAATTTATTATATTTCTATCAAAGTTTAATTTAGTAGGTTTGTATAAATCGCAGCAAACATTAAGAAAAAAAATCCATTCCTAACCAAATTAAAACCAAAACTGATGAAAATTTCATTAACAAATTTCATAAATTAATCTCCATTGTAAACAAATATTTGGATCATACTTACTACCCATATAATATAAAAAATAAATTTATAGTTTTACTTTAAAACTGGTAACTGATATCATTTCAAATTGTATTTATATATATCAATACAAAAATATGATCTATAAAATGGTATTAAAGTCATTATAAACGATCAAAATCTGTGACACAAACACCTTTTTGCATTTAATACCATATTATATGTTTTCAAGCAGCTTATAACTAAATAGTTTATATTCAACTGGTATGAAAAAAGTGAGATATTAAAATAAGTGCTTAAAGATACAATTAATTTTTAAACTTTACGATACAACATTCAAATTTAAAATGTATATCAACACTGTAAATTTTATGGTTTCATGTATGTAGGTAGTACTATACGATATAATAAATGGGCGCTTAAAAGTCAATTTGAAAATATTTTTCTATATTTTAACGGATATTTTTAAGATTTTGTGGTTGTGGAGTCTAATTTATAAAAATTTTTTTTTTAAACTTTGTGTTAAAAAAGTACACAAAAAAATCAAAATTGTTATAGGATTTCACCTAAAAAAGAAGGTAGCAAAAAAATTACGTAAAATCAGAAGAGTTTTTCGTTTTATGGCGTCTAAAAATTCTTAATTTATAATTTTATTGGTCAAAGTACTTATTAACAGCTAACAAATTTTCGGTAAAAAATTGTAAATTTACAAAAAAAGTTGTAAATTTACCAAAACAAATGTAAATTTACAAATAAAACATAATAAATATATAAATTTTATCGGACAGCCAATACTAAACATGAACCGGATAATATACGTCTGAATGTAGAGATCAAATGGAGTAAAACTGCATTTAAAGTTTTTCATTTCGGACTTCAAATATTTAAAGGATGACATTTTGTAAAATATTTTCTAAATATTTATACCTGTCTTACAATGTCACCATTGATTGCAAATGAAAAAAATCTTCGCTAATTTTTCCATTTTTTTATTTTGCCATACCAGTAAAAAGGATGTAAATAATGCCCTTTCAAAAATTTATCAAAATATTTTGTTAAAAATTTTAAATGATATTTAAGAATAAAGTTTGGAAGGACATTATTTAACTCCTTTTTCCTGATATGTCGAAACAATAAACTGGGAAAATTAGCGTAGATCCTCATCTTTCATTTGCCATCACTAGTGGCACCCTAGGGCAAACACAAATATTCAAAAATATTTAACAAAAATTTGTCCTTTAAAACTTTGAAGCTCTTTTAAAAGGGAACAGGATCACAAAATAAAAACTGCAAATGAAGGCTAACTACACTCTGGTGTCAAACGTATATTATCCAATTCGCGTTTAACGACTTTTTCTCTTTTTGTGGGACGGTGTTATTGGTCCTTGAATGTTTCTAAGACGTTCTAGTGATATCTATGTATCTGTTGGTCTGTGTTTGTCGATAAAAAAGTTTTTGAGGAAAAAAATGTTTTTAATAAAAAAAGATTTTTGATAAAAAAAAAAATTTTAAACTAAAATTTTTGACAAACAAAAAAAAAAACATAATTGAACAATATATGTAAATCTATATGAGAAAAAAAAAAAATATGAAAAAATATTGCTGAAAAAAATATTGATGAAAAAAAAAATATTGGTAAAAAAAAATATAGATAAAAAAAACTATTGATGAAAGAAAAATATTGATAAAAAGAAATATTGATAAAAACAAACAAAATTTTTTATTAGCACAAAAATATGTATGAAAAAATTTTACTTTTAATGAAAAAAAAAAGTTTTTTGAAAAAAATATGCATGAAAAAAAAAAATATTGATGAAAACAAACACTGATGAAAAAAATTATTGATGAAAAAAATATTGATTAAAAAAAAAAAAAAAATTTTTGCTGAAAACAAAAATATTAAAAAGTATGTATGAAAAAAAATTAAAAAAAAAATAAATATCGATAAATAGAAGGATTGATGAAAAAAAAAATATTGACGGAAAAAGAATATTGATGACAAAAAATTTATGAAAAAAAAAAATTGATGAAAAAAATTATGATGAAAAAAAATATTGATGAAAAAATATTGATAAAAACAAACAAAATTTTTACAAAAATATGTATGATAAAATTTTATTTTAGATAAAAAAAAAAAATTTTGAAAAAAAATATTGAAACAAACATTGACGAAAAAAAATATTGATGAAAAAAATATTGATGAAAAAAATATTGATCAAAAAAATAATGATGAGAAAAAAATATTGATTAAAAAAACAAAATATTTGATGAAAACAAAAAAAAATATTGAAAAAGTATGTATAATAAAAAAAAAAATATTGATGAAAAAAAAGTATTAATGAAAAAAAAATTATTGACGGAAAAAGAATATTGATGAAAAAAATTTATGAAAAAAATATTTATGAAAAATTATTGATTAAAAAAATATTGATGAGAAAAATAATATCATTATAATTATATGATGCAAAAAAAATATGGATGAAAAAAATACAGATGAGAAAAAAATATTGATTAAAAAAAAAAAAAAATTTGAAAAGTACACCGAAAAAAATCCATGCAACATTTTACGAAAAAAAGTTTCGTACTTTTTATTTTCGTAAAATACACGAAAGTAGACTATATATTACGAAAAACTTTAGTACTGAATTTCGTATTTTTACGAAAGTAACGAAAATGATTAGTAAATATTTTTTTCGTAATATTTACGAATGTTGACTACATATTACGAAAAAAATGCTGTAAAAACTTTTGTAATTTTACGAAAGTAACGAAAAAAATAATGTAAATGATTCTTTCGTAAAATATACGAATGTTGACTGCATATTACAAAAAAAGTGTACAGACTTTCGTACTTTTACGAAAATAATTCGTAAAAACTTCTTTCGTAAAATATACGAAAGTGGACTTTATATTACGAAAAAAAATAATCAAGAATTTTGAAATTTTACAAAACTAATGAAAAAAGAAGAAATCTTTAAATGCATGCTTAAAGAGTGTTTTTATGCTCTCCAACTACAGTATTGGGGTATAATAAAAAAATATCGGTCGGGGACCCCATAAAGTATATGTATTATTGATCCATGATAAATTCTAAGGCATTCTATTAATGTCCGTCAATATAAAACACGGATACCACGGAACAAGTCTTTTGGTCATCAGCAGGTTAAGTTCGTATGTGGGCAAAAAAGTTTTATTTCTTTAAACCAACCTCTGGAAAACTATTTTTTTTAAAGTGTTTTTTGTTGTTTTTTTAAACAAATGAAACATTTTTATGTCAAAAAAAATTTAAAGTAATGAGCTTCGACCCAGGGGATTAGAAAATGCCTTGTGGTCGTGGGTATAAAGAATTAATTTCAATAATGATAACTCTGATATTTTTTTTACATATTTGGGGTAATAAAAATTCGGCACAGCCGACTTAAAAGCTCTCTCTTGGTTTTTATTTATTTTAAGGATCAATTAAAATTTGAGGCTAATCGGATCAAATAAAATTTGAGGCTTGATGATATAAGTTTTTTTTTTACATGTGGGGAGGTGGTCCTCCAAAAAAAATCATCTCAACATATCAATATAAGTTCTTGTAGTGTGAACGTAGCCTAAAACAAAATCACTGTAAATAATGAATGAAATCTTATAAGTCTCTGTTAAGAAGAAACAATTAATTGCTTGGAAATGTTGCTGTCAAAACGTAGAAAACGTTGTTCTTATTCTCAAGAAAGAATTTTTACATGTAATTTCGTTAATTTAAGGATTTTTTTTATTTACCAAAAAATTTTCGTAAAAATAAAAATATTTCGTTTATTTTACGAAATAATTTCGTAAAACAAAAAAAATATTTCGTTTATTTTACGAAATAATTTCGTAAAACAAAAAAATATTTCGTTTATTTTACGAAAATTTTCGTAAAACACAAAAATTTATTGCGTTTATTTTACGAAATTTTTTTGTAAAATACAAAAACAATTTCGTTTATTTTACGAAACAATTTCGTGCATTTCATACATTGTACGCAAGAATTTCGTGGTGCGAAACAACGAAATTTTTCGTACAATGTACGAACGTTTTCGTACATATAAGGCAGGAATTTTTTTCGGTGTATGTATAAAAAATTTACAAAAAAAAATTTTGATGAAAAAAAATATTAATGAAAAAAAAAAATATTGATGAAAAAAAAATATTAATGAAAAAAAATATGACGGAAAAAGAATATTGATAAAAAAAATTTATGAAAAAAAATATTGATGAAAAAAATAATGATGAAAAAAAATATTGATAAAAAAATATTGATGAGTAAAAAAAAATATTAAAAATAATTATTTTACGTTTTATTCGTCAGCTGGTGAATATTTTTTATTCACCACGAGTTAAATTATTATCCAAGTTACACACACAAACAATATTGATTAAAAAAATATTGATAAAAAAAACAATATTTTTAATGAGCACAAAAATATGTATGAAAAAATGTTATTTTTGATAAAAAAAAAAAGTTTTTTGATGAAAATAAAAATATTGATGAAAAAAAATTTTGATGAAAAGAAATATTGAGAAAAAAATACTGATGAGAAAAAAATATAAATTAAAAAAAAAACAAAATTTTTGATGAAAACAAAAAAAAAATATTCAAAAGTATGTACATTAGAGTGACTCAAAAAAAAAAAGTTGATGATGTACCCCCCTCAAAATTAACTTTGACATGTTTTATGAAGATTCCCAAAATATTTGGGCTCTAGCGATAATCTCCCGTGAGCTAAACCGCGTCAAAAAAGGGTCCAAAAATGGTATTTTTCATGAATAAAAAAATAAGTAAATTTTTTTTTGTCCAATGAATGACCAAATATAATAGATATCTAGGAATTCTTTGATTCTGCATTAAAACATTTTAAAAATCTAACCACAGACTCGAGATAACGAGATGTTTATGTCAGTTTTTTGATGCTTTTCAATTCGATTTTACTGAAAACTTAAATAACTTTGTTATTTTTGTCCGATTTTCACTTCTAATACATCGTTAGAAAGGTGTTGACCACCGCTTGGGATTTTAGTCAAAAATTAACCCTTAACTGTACTGTCTTACCTTTTTATAACATTTACTTCGACATCATTAAAAAAACATTTTATAACCACAAAAAGCATATCTTTGTACAGAAAACACGTTTAATTAATATATTTGGCCACAATTAATTTAACCCATGCATGACCAAAATATTTTGGCAAAAATTTTTAAAAAAGTTTTTGCGGAAATTATTGAAAGCTAGTAGAAATACTTTAAAAAAATAAAATAAAAAAGGTTTTTGCGTTTTTTGCACGAATATATGCGATTAAGACCAAAATTTGTTTGTATTTTATTTTTAAAATTAATTTGCACATACAAATTTCGAAAAAAAATTTGACCGGGAATATGGTACACGTAATAATTATTTGATATTAATAAGCACGTCTAGATAAACAAAAACCTTATTTAATTATATTTTTTTAAAGTATTACAACTAGCTTTCAATAATTTCCGCAAAAACTGTTTTAAAAATGTTTGCCAAAATATTTTGATCATGCATGGGTTAAATTAATTGTGGCCAAATATAATAATTAAACGTGTTTCCTGCACAAAAATATGCTTTTTGTGGTTATATAATGGGTTTTTAATGATGTCGAAGTAAATGTTATAAAAAAGTAAGACAGTGCAGTTAAGGGTTAATTTTTGACTAAGATAAACAAAACCTTATTTAATTTTATTTTTTTAAAGTATTACAACTAGCTTTCAATAATTTCCGCAAAAACTTTTTTAAAAATGTTTGCCAAAATATTTTGATCATGCATGGGTTAAATTAATTGCGGCCAAATATATTAATTAAACGTGTTTCCTGCACAAAGATATGCTTTTTGTGGTTAAAAAACGGTTTTAAATGATGTCGAAGTGAATATTATAAAAAAGTTAGGCAGTGCAGTTAAGGGTTAATTTTTGACTAAAATCCCAAGTGGTGGTCAACACCTTTCTAACGATGTATTATAAGTGAAAATCGGACAAAAAATACCAAAGTTATTTAAGTTTTCATTAAAATCGAATTGAAAAGCATCAAAAAACTGACGTAAACATCTCGTTATCTCGAGTCTGTGGTTAGATTTTTAAAATGTTTTAATGCAGAATCAAAGAATTCCTAAATATCTATTATATTTGGTCATTCATTAGACAAAAAAAAATTTACTGATTTTTTAATTCATGAAAAATACCATTTTTGGACCCTTTTTTGACGCGGTTTAGCTCACGGGAGATTATCGCTAGAGCCCAAATATTTTGGGAATCTTCATAAAACATGTCAAAGGTAATTTTGAGGGGGTTACAACTTTAACTTTTTTTTTCCCATATAAGGTGAGTCGGTCTAATGTACATATGAAAAAAATTAAAAAAAAAAATATTGATGAAAAAAAAAGTATTGATAAAAAAAAACATTGATGAAAAAAATAAAGATAAAAAAATATTAATGAAAAAATTTTGATTAAAGAATATTGATAAAAACAAACAAAATTTTTAATGAGCACAAAAAATTTTTATTTTTAATGAAAAAAAAAGTTTTTTGAAAAAAATATGGATGAAAAAAAAATATTGATGAAAACAAACATTGATGAAAAAAAAATATTGAGGAATTTAAAATTGATGAAAAAAATAAATATTGATAAAAAAAATTTTGATAAAAAAACAAAATTTTTGATGAAAACAAAAAAAAAAAATATTGAAAAGTATGTATGAAAACTTTTAAAAAAAAAAAATATTGATGAAAAAAAAAAATTGATCAACAAAATTGACGGAAAAAGAATATTGATGAAAAAAATGTATGAAGAAAAATATTGATGAGAAAATAATTATGAAAAAAAAAAAATATAGATGAAAAAATATTGATTAAAAAAAATATTGATGAGAAAAAAAAATTATCAAAAATAATTATTTCATGTTTTATTCGTCAGCTGGTGAATATTTTTTATTCACCACAAGGTGAATTATTATCCAAGTTACAAACCCAAACAATATTGATTAAAAAAAATGTTGATAAAAAAACAAAATTTTTAATGACTACAAAAATATGTATGAACAAATTTTATTTTTTATGAAAAAAAAAGTTTTTTGATGAAAAAAAATATTGATGAAAAGAAATATTGATGAAAAAAATATTGATGAAAAAATATTGATAAAAAAAATACTGGTGAGAAAAAACAAGTAAGAGTGTTAAATTCGGCTGTGCCGAATCTATAATACCCTCCAACATATATAAAAAAAAATTGCAGGGCGTGTTTTTCTTGTTGGGGGGGGGGGGGTCAATAGGGGTCATTGGGGGACACATAAACCCATGCTGTGAATGTTTAAAAATTCATTTATAATGCTTTTTGAACTTAAGTAATACAATTTTATCATTATTTAAAAACATTTTTAATATCCACGCCCACAAAAGGGGGGCGGTCAAAAAAAAGTCCAAGTGCAGGACCTTGAACTTTTTCTGACATCAAATAGTTTCATTTGCTTAACAAAAATACAAAAAACCTGTGAAAATATGGCGTTTGTCAGAGGTTATTTAAGTTCTTCAAGGGGGAACTTTTTTCCCCTAGTCCGATTTTGCCCATTTACGAACTTAAACTGCCTAGGACAAAAGGACACATTCCTGCCAGACTTAACGAGTCTATCCCTTTTATTTTGGACTGCATCGTCTCTTATACAGACGGACGGACGTACGGGCGGACATTCTAGAAAAGTCTTAGAATCGATCACTGATCAAGAATATATATACTTTATGGGGTCCCCGACCGATATTTCGATGCGTTACAAACGGAATGACAAAGTGAGTATACCCCCATACCATGCGCGGGTACAAGGGGGGGGAAAAAGGGGAAATTTCCCCCCCAGACCAAATTTCGAAAAGAAAAAAAGGAAAAAAAGAAAAAAAGAAAAAAAGAAGAAAAAAGAAGAAAAAAAAAAGAAAAAAAGAAAGAAAAGGAAAGAAAAAGAAGAAAGAAGGAAATTTTCTAAAAAAATCTCGAAGTCCAAAAATTTTTCATAGAAAAAAATCTGAAAATTTTAATAAGGAAAAAGTGAATTAATTTGAAAATTTTCTGTGAAAAATATCTGTCAATCTTATTATGAGTTTTGGCATAAACAAATTACTTAGAATATGCTTTTTTGTATAGAAAATGTTACAGGATCTTAGTTTGGTTTATATAAAAAATATTTGTCTTCTACATAGCAATAGAAAAAATATCTTAAAATCTTAAAAATGTTGATAGTCGAACTTACATACATACATATGTAGAACTATTTTATTTTTTTCTCAAGAATAAACTTTTTCTTAAGAAAAAATTCTCAAAATCTAAGACTTTTTTATGTGAAAAAGGTCTCAAAACTTATATATAGGAAAAAGGTCGCAGAATAATTTTTCTATGGGGAAAAAGTCTCAGAATTTCTGAATTTGAGACTTATTTTAAGGAAGAAGGTCTCAGAATCTGAGTCTTTTTTAAAAAGAAAAAAGTCTCAAAGTCTGAGACTTTTTATTGTATAAAAAATAGTCTCAGAAGTTGAAACTAACTGAATTGGTAGAAGGTCGCAGACTTTTTTTATAGGAATAAGGTCTCAGAATCTCAGAAAAATGTCTCAGAATCTTAGGTTTTTTCTATAGGAAACAGGTCTCAGAATCTATGACCTTTCTATAGGAAAAAGGTCTTAAAGTCTGAGACGTTTTCTATAGGAAACGGTCACATAATCTCCGACTTTTTCTATAGGAAAAGTGTCTTAGAATCGGAAAAGATTTCAGAATCAGAAAAAGGTCTCAGCATCTGTCACTTCTTCTTTAGAGAAAATGTGCCAGAATTTTAAACTTTTTCTATATAAGAAAAAGCTCTCAGAATCTGAGACTTTTTCTTTAGGAAAAAGGTCTGAGAATCTGAGCCCTTTTCTTTAGGAATAAGATCTCAGAATTTGAAATTTTTTCTTTAAGACTTTTTTTTATTGGAAAAAAGTCGAAGAATCTAAGAATTTTTCTATAGAAAAAAGGTCTCAGAATCTAAAATTTTTTCAGAACGAAACAAATCTAATAATCAGAGACCTCAATAATAAGATCAATAATGCTTTAAAATATGAGATTTTTTCTATAGTAAAATGTCTCAGAATCTGAGACTTTTTCTGTGGAAAAAAATTCTTAGAATCTGAAAATTTTTCTATACGAAAAAAGTCTCAGGTTCTGAGACATTTTTCGTAAAGAAGAAGTCTTATATTCTGAGACATTTCTGATATTTTCTATGTAGGAAGAATTTCTTCTATTAAAAAATTCTCAGATTTAGACTCTTCTTATCTATACGAAAAATATACAATTTTCTTTTAAATTTCTTTTAAAAATCTGAAATTTTTTCTATACGAAAATAGTCTCAGATTCTGGGGCATTTTTCGTTAAGAAAAGTCTTATATTCTGAGACATTTTCCCTATAAAAAATTAATTTTTCACGAAAAATTTCTCAACATCTGATTTTTTCTTTGTTGGGAGAATTTCTTTTATTAAAAAATTCTCTTATGTATACGAAAAATTTACAATTTTTTTTTAAAGCAAATTAAAAAAAAAAAATTTCTAAACGATATATGATCATGAAGAACAAACCTCCTTCGGCAAAAAACTAATAAATTTGATGATTTTATAGCTTTCCCATCACTTTTTATTTGTAAAAAAACGTTTCCCTTTTTTTTGCTCGTCAACAAAGGTGAAATTATGATTTTTTTCGAAGTAAAAAAATTTTTCCCCCCCCCAAACCCAAAAGCTGTACCCGCCACTGCCCCATACTGTAGTTGGAAATTTATTAAAAATAATTATTTTACGTTGTATTCGCCAGCTGGTAAATATTTTAATTCACCACTAGGTGAATTATTAAAGTTACAAACCCAAGTTACTAAAATTTTTGGTTTTAAGAAAATGAAAAGAGTAACTCTTTTTTGTTTTCTGTTAGTCGTTAGTCAAACTAAGGTGGCATTCGGCCTAAAAACATTATGTTAAAATCTAATTTGGATATTAAGTCTCAGAATTTTTTTTTGTAAAACACACACAATTAAGATTTTTTTGTGATATTAGCCAGTGTTATTTAAATATTTTCTGAATTTTTTTTTATATTTTCTTAATTCGAAATTAAATTTTTCAAATTTTAATAAAAATTTCGTGAACTCAAACAGGGATTTTAAAATATATTTAATATAAATTCTGTTTTAATTTTTAAATTAATAAAAATTATTTATTATTCGACCTTTAAAATTCTATTTTTGAGAAAGATTATTCTAGCTCAAGGTCATATTTCTTATACTAATCATTACGATGATATTGTCAAAGTAACAATTTTCAAGAAACTTTTTATAAAGTTTGTTGAAAATTGTTACTTTGACAATATCATCGTAATGATTAGTATAAGAAATATGACCTTGAGCTAGAATAATCTTTCTCAAAAATATATTTAATATATTTAAAATTACAAGGTCTTCAAACATTTCAACTTAATTATTTAATTGATATATTCAAAACATCAGATGCATAGAAAAAAAAAATATTTTTGGCTCATTTTTAATTAAAATTTTGTCATATTTACAAAAACTTAATTGTATTGACAAGGCATACAATCGATATTTTATTTAACAACAGAATTTGTCAACACAATTAAATTGTTTGTTAATATGTCAACTTTGCAATTAAGCCGACAAAACAAGAACTTTTTCTGAAATTCAATTGTTTTTTTATAAATCATCAATGGCTGAATCATCAGAATTTGTCAATGCAATTAAATTGTTTGTTAATATGAAAATGTTTTTATTAAACCAACAAAACAAGAACATTTTCTGAAATTCAATTGGTTTTGTATGAACCATCAATGATAGGAATCATCATTCCCAATTGGAAATTATATTGATGAATACTTTTTGAACTTAGTTTGTTCAGTTATTTAAAATTATATAAAAACTGTGTTAAAATATTTAAGTTTTGTTGTGATTACATGGTTCTTTTGAATTTATTTTTTTAACCATTTACTTGCTAATTGATTTGCATTCAAAGTGTTATTTATCACAATTGTTGGTTACCTACAGGTTAATGTTTAAGCCTCTTTTTATAGCCATAGATTATATTTAATGATTTTTTTTTTCGTTTTTGTAATCATACGGCCAGCTACGGCCATTCGGTTGATGGGTGTTCGTTCGCTTATTTAACTTGACTGAAGTATAAACGTTAATTTATGCTAATTGTTTTGTAGTTTAGGTTTTTATTGAATACTTTATGTACTTTTTGTCGCTATGGCGGTTGTGTAGGTAGTGTCTGTCGTTAACATTTTTGAATTCTATTCTTGTTTAAATATCGTTGAGGTGGTCCCAGATATTTTTAAGACATTTTTCTTTATATAATTAACTACCAAACGGTTAGCTGCCTGAAGGTTTATTGTTAATGTTGTTTGTCTATTTGATTATTTTATGACATACTTTAAATTTGACGGACGTCTGTTTATAGTTTTATTATGGTTTGTTAAAATGGTAGCCAAATACTTACGTTGTGTTATAAAGGGTATAGAGTTATGACAAACAATACAAAATAATGCAAGAAAGCAAAAGATTTGAAAATTCATAAAAAATTATTTAGTTTTTACCTGGAAAAATATTGACCAGATTTGTTAAATTTTAAAAATTTAAAATTTAAATTCAGTTTTAATTTTTAAATTAATAAGAATTATTTTTATTCGACCTATTAATTTTGACTTTGTTAAAGATAATGCTACACAGAAAGAAATAAAAAAAAACATTGAGTAAATTTTTAATACTATTGAGTAAAAAATTACTCAATTTTCCACCAGTAAACGATTTAATAGTATTGAGTAAATTTTTAATAAAAATTTATTAAATGTTTGCCAAAAAAATTTGAGTAAATTTTTAATTGACACTATTAAGTGCAGGAACAGAACAAGAAGCACCACCTTTTAAAAACAGAACAAGTTTTATTTCACATCGGCGCCGGCCACCGGTTTAATCTGCCAAACCGTATGGAAAAAGTCGTGCCGGGCTTATTCTGTTTCTACTCTAAAAAAAACAAAGTTTAAAAAAATTTCATATTTTTTTACAAAGAAAAAAAACATGTTTTTTCAAACTTTACCAAATATATTTTTGTCTTAAAGACATAAAAAAAATTTATAAATATGATTACAAACTTTCATGTATATATACAAAAAACTATAAACTAAACGAGAATTAAAAAAACTAAGAAAATTCCAAAAAAAAATTAAAAAAGCTATTAAATACTTATTAAATTATTTACTCAATTTGTTTTTAAATTTTTGAGTAAATTTTTAATTGCGTCAATTAAAAAATTACTCAAAACTTTTTTTAAATTTAAACAAGTGATTACTCAAATTGTTTTTCCCCATATTTTTTTCTGTGTAGCTTGAGGTCACGTTTCTTTCCTAATCATTACGATGATATTGTCAATGCAAAAGATCATTGACCAGAGTCTTAAGCAAAAAATTAATTATCAAATAATACAAGTGATGAAGGGCATTTATATGAATATACAGTCTCGAAGCTAAATATAACAAGTAGAAAAGTTAAATTCGACTTGGCCGAATCTATGAAAACCCTCCACAATGCCCTTTTTAAGTGATAGTAGATTTTCTAACGTGAAAAAAATAAAATTTTTGGTTAGAAATATTTTATTTTGTGTAAAAAAACTTTTTTTTTATTAATTTTTGGAAAAAAAAAAAATTTACTATTTTTTTTGAGTGTAAAACTTTTTTTGAGTGTAAAATTTTTTTTGAGTGTAAAATTTTTTTGAGTGTATTTTTTTTTTGTTTTAGTGTAAAAATATTTTTGTGTGACAAAAATACCTTGTAAAATATTTTTTTGACTTACAAATGTTTTTAAAACATGTTTAACGGGTTTTCAACACATGAATTTAAGGTGAAAATAATCTGAAATTTACGGTTTTGCTAATAACTTTTGAACCGCTGGACCGATTTGGCTGAAATTTAAAACGAACCGGACCAGAGGAACGGCAAATATATATGCCACACTTCAGCACCATCAGAATTGCCGTTCGAAAGTTACCGTGTGTTTTATCTCGTAAATTCCAGAAAAACCCTTGCCGAAATTCACTCATTTGCTTATAACTTTTGAACCACTAGACCGATTTCGCTGGATTGCAATACCAACCTGACCAGGTGAATGCCCAACATATATGCCAAACTTTAGGAGCCTCCGTAAAGTCTTTCAAAAGTTAGCGTGTTTTCAACAGACAGACAGACGGACGGACGGACGGACATCGTTAGATCGTCTTAAAATCGATCGAGGAACATGAATATATATACTTTATGGGGTCCTAGACCAATATTTCGAGGTGTTACAAACGGAATGACAAACTTATATATACCCTCTATCACTAGAGTGGAGGGTATAAAAAAAATTTAAGCGTTGCACACAGGGCCAACCAGATCGATATCCGGTCAAAAGTCCTTATATTTAATTTCTCCAAAAATATCAATACCAATTTGTTGGACATATATAGGAGCTGGTTTCCTAAGCTTATCTTTATGATCCAACTACACTATTTCCTTTGACAGGTCTTCAAAGTTAAAAAAGTAAAAAAAAAAAATTGTAAGTGGAGATCCTTTTTATATTTTTTTACAGATTTCTATTGCTTATGATCAACTTTTGATTTGCAGGGCTCACCCTTATATATTAGCCTTTGTAACGAAAATAATATGGAAAAATATAACTCATTTTCCTGACAGCAATTCGCGTTTTTGTCAAAACAACTATGATTTTTTTGTTATTTACTTGGCGCCGAAAAAATCCTCAGCGATCCTCAGATCGACAACAATCAGTCTAAATTTTTTCTTATATAGAATGGATCCATATCTTTCGAAAAAAGTTTCCCAAACTTGCTCGAAATGATAAATGGCGAAATTACAGCTATATATGGGGCATTCCATGTGAAATCGGACACTTTGAAAAACTTTTTTTTTAGATTTTCCCAATTTGTGTACAGTTTTTAGTACCCTTCGAAAACTCCTTCGTGGTAAATTTTCAGATTTTTTTGATGACCCGTTCAAAAGATATCGAATTTTTAAAAATTGGTAGTTTGTTCCTTTACTCAAACTTCTTTTAATCATAACTTCTTCAATAATGGTCCAAATTTCAATTTTTTTTTTTTCAAAATTTTTGTTTTTTTCGTACTTTCTAAAAAAAAAAATCTCAAAAAACTCTTAAAAGTGCTCTAGTATGCGATTTTTAAGTTTTATAATTTAAATCTCATTTTTGAAAATGTTTGTACTCTTCGTTTTTTTTTTAATTTTTTTGTGTAAAACTTATATCAATTTTACAAATTTTTTGCCCAGGAAGATCGTGGGATAACGATTATTACTATTTTTTAAAATTTTTTTAAAAAATTATATTGTAATTTTTCGATCTTAAAATCATTTCTACTGCTCCAATGGTGCGTCATAGAGGGGTCCTTTATAAGACCGACCCCATTAATTTTTACGTCTTAACATTTCTTTGGAACAAACTAATACCCTATCTCCAATTTCTAAGGGGGCTCCCACACAAAACGACATTTTTTAAAATTTGTTCCAACCGCTCTAACTGCCCTAATAGTGCCCTTAGAGCAACAAAATGTATGACCGACCCACAATATTTTTTAGTCCAAACATTTTTTCTGAACATACCTACCCTCTATCTCTAATTTTTAAGGCGGTCCCCATACAATTTTTTTTATTTTTTGTAAATTTGTTTTATTTTATTTTTTATTTATTTTTACCCTACAACATTTTTTCAGAACATAGCTACGCCCTATCTCCACTCCCTAAGTAGGCTCCCATACAAATAAGAGTTGGAGCAAATTTTATAAAAATATAATTTTGTATGGGAGCCTACTTAGGAAGTGGCGATAGGGCGTAGGTATGTTTTGAAAAAATGTTGTAGGGTAAAAATAAATGGAGGTCGGTCTCACTAATGACCCCTCTCGGACGCACCATTGGACCGGTAGAAGCTGATTAAATAAAACAAATTTACAAAAAATAAAAAAAAATTGTATGGGGACCGCTTTAAAAATTAGAGATAGAGGGTAGGTATATTCAGAAAAAATGTTTGGACTAAAAAAATATTGTAGGTCGGTCATACATTTTGTTGCTCTAAGGGCACTATTAGGGCAGTTAGAGCGGTTGGAACAAATTTTAAAAAATGTCGTTTTGTGTGGGAGCCCCCTTAGAAATTGGAGATATGGTATTAGTTTGTTCCAAAGAAATGTTAAGACGTAAAAATTAATGGGGGTCGGTCTTAGAAAGGACCCCTCTATGACGCACCATTGGAGCAGTAGAAATGATTTTAAGATTGAAAAATTACAATACAATTTTTTCAAAAAATTTTAAAAAATAGTAATAATCGTTATCCCACGATCTTCCTGGGCAAAAAATTTGTAGAATTGATATAAGTTTTACATAAAAAAATTTAAAAAAAAATCGAAGAGTACAAACATTTTCAAAAATTAGATTTAAATTTTAAAACTTAAAAATCGCATACTAGAGCGCTTTTAAGAATTTTTTGGGATTTTTTTTTAAAAAGTACGTAAAAAAAACAAAAATTTTGAAAAAAAAAAAAATTGAAATTTGGACCATTAATGAAGAAGTTATGATTAAAAGAAGTTTGAGTAAAGGAACAAACTACCAATTTTTAAAAATTCGATATCTTTTGAACGGGTCATCAAAAAAATCTGAAAATTTACCACGAAGGAGTTTTCGAAGGGTACTAAAAACAAATTGGGAAAATCTAAAAAAAAAAGTTTTTCAAAGTGTCCGATTTCACATGGAATGCCCCATATGCAGTGGTCCGAAATTTGTTTTTTAAAAAAATTATTTAATACAAAATAATGTTTTACGGCTTGATTAGTTTTTTTATCGTGTATGAAAAAAAAATTATCTACATTTCTAGTTTTTCTTTGTAGAATTATGGAAAATATCAGTTACACCATTTCCAATTAAATTCAAAGATTATTTATTGCATTTCCAAAATACTGAAGAAAAAGTGAATAATTTGTCGTCACCATTTCCAAAAGCTTTTCTGAAGCTAAGTAAGTCATTTACACCATTTCCATATTTATATCAAAAATAAAAAAAAAATATACATAATAATTATGTGCGTAGATTTAACTTCAGACACTCTTAATATTCTTAAAACTAATTTTTAGTTAGATCAGACAAAGTTAAAAAAATCTAGCCGCCATATTGTTTCGCCATATTGAATTTTATCAGTTCGATTTTAAGATAACAGACCCGGAAATTTACTAGGCCACACTTTCAGCTAGCTTCAACAAAGAAAAGGAATATAACTGTTTTTAATTAATTGTAACAAACTTTACTAAGCATATTTAGTCCGCCATTTTGTTTTTCAAAACTCACGCCAGTAATTCTGATTCAGTAACTCCAAGACCCCCTTACAACAAAATTTGAGTTAAATTGGACAATTATTAAAAAAATTTTGTCCGCCATATTGAATGCGCCATTTTGATTTTATTAATATGTATTTAAATTTTGAACTCAACGATCTCGAAATACTCTAGAAGCACATTTTCAGCCGGATCCAACAACGGCAAAGACTTTAGGCCGGAGTTGGATAATTTTTTTAAACTTTAAGAAGCATATTTAGTCCGCCATTTTGTTTTTAAAAAATTATGAGTAACAGTTCTTATTCAGTAACTCCAAGACCCGCATAAATCAAAAATTTGAGTTTAATCGAACAATTTAAAAAAAAAAAATGTCCGCCATATTGGATCCGCCATTTTGATTTTTTTGTTTGGTTTTTAGCTAAATTTTGAAATCAGCGACCTCGAATTCCTCTAGAAGCACATTTTCAGGCGGACCCAACAACGATAAAGTATTTTTGCCGGAATTGGATCATGCTGGCCCTGTGTGCGTTGGTTCAAGTTCGAGTTAATTTTTCTGCCCATTAAAATTTGGCGTAAAAAGTATTTGTTTATTTTTTAGTATATTCTCCCAACAAATACTCCTAGAGCTGTTGCTTTCAAAAACTTGGTAACTTTCAGGGTTGAATTGGTGGCCCTTTCTATCTATGTTCGTCAGAATTCTTTAATTGTGGTTCAAACATAAAATATTCATAAAAAAATTATTTTACCAAAAAAATATCTCAGGTTCTGAAAAAAATCGAAAAAGTTTCGCAATTTTTTTTTAAAAGTATTTTATTAATAACCTGCAAAAAAATATGAACATGGTTTTGTCCATTTTGCACTACTAAATCATAGTTCTAAGTTAATATTTGTTTTCCTTTTTTTTTATTTCTACAATAAATGTCACTAATAAATACAATTTTGCCGCACATCTCTTGCATACATATGACTTATTAAAAAAAGGAAAGAAAGAAAAACAAGCAAACGTTTTATTAAACACTACTAAATCCCCCATGTTTTTTTAATGCTCTTATATACTGGCGGGATCTAAGGGGGATCCAATGGGCAAAACTTTAAAAATTTAAAATTATTCTGTTTTGATATACAAAAAGAAGATTGCAAAAGAAACTTATAATTTGAACCATATAAAAAGAAGACAGCCGATCTCAGGCTTCAAGTTAACAAAAAAAATAGACCCTGCACAAAAAAAATCCTATCCCCGCCACTGCTCCCATTTACTTATTTTGTTTCAGATCATAAAATGCCTTATGTTGGCCACATTTATGTCATCTTAGTGTGTATTTAGTGTAAGTTTATGGTTTTAATAAAAATTTCTTTAGCTATTTTCCTTGATAGTTTATTGTCCTTAATATTGTTTGTCTGTGTGTGTTTGTGAAAGTGAGTGTATAGTTGTATAACATATGTATGTGTATTGCAATTATTATTGCCAACAAACACAGATTCTTTTTATGACTTTTTGAGTTGTAATATAAATGTCCTTTTAAATAACATTTATACATATGGGTACGTGGTTGTTTAAGTAGTAGTAGGCATGATGTTATTTAAAAAATATTGTAGTGAAAAATATTATAAGAAAGAAACAGAGAACAATGAAGGACGTGTAATAGAACCTACATTCTTTAGTCCAGAAAAAATTTTAAAATTTGCTAAGAAATTAGTTAAATTAAGTTAAACAAGTAAAAACGCTAAATTTGACTTGGCCGAATCCATAATTACCCTTCACAATGAAACAAACTTTCGAATCTTCTTAGGCTGTATTACTCAATGATCCGTTTAACTCTCCGTTAAATTTAACTTTTATACACAAATTTTTAAATAAGGCTCCATTAAACCGACTGTTATTAGTTGACTGGACATTGAGTAATTCTTCCCTAGAGATTATAACACTGCGAAATAAATGGTAGGGATCAGTACGCCCTCAAAAGGGTCAGGCCGGAAAATATTTTATTTTTTTAATCCCCTGGGGCTAACAAGGGAAGTCTCCCTGGTGTCACCCTCCGATCTTCGTGAAATTTGGATATGTTGTTAAGAACAAAAATTAATTCGACACGTATTTTTTTTAGCGGCCCAAACTCATTTTTATGGGGGGTCGATTTGTATGGGGGGAAATTGACCTTTTTCAGTTTTTTACGATTTACGCCTATTTAAACAAAACTAATATAGGCATGTGTGGTATCAGATTAAAGGTATTAAAAATACCTATCTCGTGGTGCTATAAACGGGCCAAAGAAGTTAATATTTTTCGACTTATTAACAAAAATGTCCTAAAATTTTGGCATTTTACTCAATATGACTAAAATTAGTGCATGTTTGTACACGTTCTTAGCACACGTAGATAGGATTTCCAAAGACCTTTTATTTGGTATGTAATAAGACTAGGAGATAAACGAAAAAAACTGAAAAATGGCCTTGTCTTACCCCCTCCTTTTTACTCCCTAAGTATGCATTTGGGCCGCTAAAAAAAATGCGTGTCCCTTTATTTTTCTGATCTACAAAATAAAGCCAATTCCATAAAGATCCGTGGGTGACACTAGGGAGACTTCCCTTGTAAGTCACAGTACAGACTAAGCAAATAATTGTGCTTATTGCGTACTTTCCAATATGGTGGTATGATTTTTAATACAAAATTATCATCGCTGCCAAGTGTAAGTGTGCCCGTAAGTGCGAGCTTTGGTGTATGTATTTATGTTGTTTGTTTACGTTTTGTATAAAACACTAAAATTGGGAATTAGAAGACGAAAATTGTACCACCTTTGTGAAATGGTTGTGATTTAATATTTGGTTAGTCAATGATCGTTATCTTACTACGACGGTACAATTTTCGTCTTCTAATTCCCAATGAGAGTAGAGTCGAATATGTACATATTAATTTTTTAGTTTGATCAGTAACGATTGTCATTAAAGACCCTATGCTATTTGTTGTATAGGGTTTTTATTTCTTGCTAAATAATCTTGACAATGGGATCTGACAAATCCCGAAACACGTGTCGATTAAGTCTTGCAAAAAATGACCAACATTAATAAATTTAAAAGAGAAAAATAATTTTCTTGAAAATTATTCTATGAGAATATCATAGTTTTAATAAGTACAGGATATAATGACCTCGAGCTAGAATAAACCTACTCAAAATTTAAAAAAAAAAAAGTTATTTTTTAGTTATTTGACGATCGTAATCTACGTGCCAGTAAAAAGTATTCGTCGCTCAATGTTTTTTTTTTTTTAAATCTTAAATATAAATATTCCTTTTGCATAAACTGCAAATTTTTTTTTCCACAAATATTCTTTGGCTCTCAATATAAAAAAAAATTGTTATTTTTGGTGATTTGAATTTTAATCTTCTTTGCTAAAAAAGCGAAAGATAAATAAAACTCAAATATTTTTTCCAAAAAAGTATTCGTCGTTTTGCTGCATTGTGAAATTCTCCACTAGTAAAACAGCGATTTGATTTAAAAAACTTACAGCGTCTAAGGATTTTGGTAAGATAAGAATTGTTTCTAAAATCCAGATCGTTATCGTACAAATTGGAAGGATAGGGCGGAATTCTAAAAAAAGTACCAAAGAAGAAGGAGAAATCATCATCAATAGAGTCAAAAAAGAAAATTCTTTAAAAAATATAGCCGAAGCGGTTATTAGACTCATTACCACTACCAACAGCGTTTTTTATAGGTACGCGAGAACCGGGCGGTATGTAAATAATAAAAAATCGGATCTTCAACTTGTTGACTGATCAAAAAAAGAGCAATAGCCGTCAAAAATATCACAAAGGGTCCATGAAAAACTGCTGCGCAAGTATTTTACGACTATGGTAAACAAGCTTCGGTTGAAACTATTCGCAATATACTGCATAAAGCCACGTACTTCCCGTAGAAAACCCTTCATATCAAGAAAAAACATGCCGAAGCATTTGAAACACGCCAAAACTTACCATAATCATGACCTTAAGCACTGGAACCGAATAATTTTTACCAATGTCAGTATATTTAACCTAGTCAAGTCTGATGGAAAGGTTAAAGTGTGGCGAAAGTCGTAAACGGAAACGCAAGAGAATACCCTAACATGCTCTGTTAAAAATGCTGAAGTTCCCAACTAGTTAGGGGGCGTATAAAGACGAACGGGGTGTGGCAAAAAAAAATTTTGAATGTATTATGTACTAAAAGGTCTACATTTAAATCATCAATGCTTATCTCCAAGGTAGTTTAAAAACAAAGCGCTTACCAAGCAATTATATATTTACTAAAGATAACAACCCAAAGCATGTGGCTCTTTATACGGAGTTATAGTTATTATAAAATGTTTCGAAATGGATAAGACGCTTTCCGAAGTCCAGATATTAACCAAATCGAGGATATGGGTGAAATCAAAAAATGTCAACCAAACCATGTAATCGTATAAAATCTCATACATGGGTTAAAGTATTCGCATATTTTTTAATGTACAACGTCGCATAGATTGGCGTTCTACATAACTAACAACAATCCGGATACTAGTAAGCTATTTTAAACAAGTTATTTTAATTTTTGTAGGCCAAATGTAAACTCCGTCGCCAGTAACATTTTCAATTTTTAAACTTTAACCGGTTATATCTTAAAAACCAATAACCCAAACTCTTAATAATTGACTACATTTTTAAAGAGGGCATGTTGACGTTCTTAAAAAATATTTTTGTATAGTCATAACTATCTCTTTTACCCATACAAACACGGCTTCAATTGTGTAACGATTTTTCGACACTTTTTTTCGACATTATGGAACCTGACAATTTTGTTGTTTTTGACGTATTGTGTTTAGAAAAATAATAGGTTATTGCCCCATTTATTAAACGCGAGGCAATAAAGTATCATTTTGCATCATTGGTTTCAAGTTTGCTCCCTGCATATTAATTTCCCTGTATGAAAAGCTAAATCATAAATGAAAAATCGAAAAATGCTGTAAACTCCGTCTCCACGTTTACAACAAAACTACTTAGCGTGCATCTGAAATATCGTCATATTTTGACGTATCTAGTTGACATCTAATGATTTTTTTTCGGAAACCAATTTCCGACAAATAGTTTTCGAAAAAAAGGGCAAAAAGTGACGAAATGTAAACTCCGTCTCTGTAAACTCCGTCAACTTTTTTTTTTTTTTTTGCAGATTGCATTAAAAACCCTTATGAAGTTGTTAAAACCAACGCAAATATTAACACTAGTCATTAAAAAAAGTAAAAAAACTTATTTTAACAGAAATAATAATAAATTTATTTTACATTTCCTTAGAAAAATCCTATTAAAATAAAAAATAATTGTAAAATCTTTAATATCAAAAACCAGAAAAAAATCCTAATTACAAAAATTGTTAGCAATTACATAAATAAGTGTTTTAAATTACAATAAAATGTTTTCAAAGAAAATTCAAAAAATTTAATGTATTTTTCTAAGGTGAATGTAAACTCCGTCACCAAAAAAATCATAAAAATGTCGATAAAATTTGTTTGAAACAGTTTGTAGAAGAGATCTTTTATAGTTATATTAGTAGTGATGTAACATATCGATTTTAATAAAAAAATTTACCAAAAATTAAAATTTTTTGTTTGTACAATTTTGGCTCAAAAACACTGACATTTTTTTATTTCACCCATATATGGGAGGATCTCGACCAAGTCATTGAAAAAAAACACATTTCTGATAAGAAAAACTTAAGAAATGCATTAAAAGAAAAAATTGGTAAAATTATACCGGGAATAATGCTCAATTAAGTCAATTCCATGCCTCGATGTTTGACGGCTGTAATAAAGAGTAGTGTTGGTCCAAAAAAAGTTTCAAAGTCCAAATCGCGGAGTGATAATTGCAGTTCCTGAAAACAGACGAATACTTTTTTGTTTTTATTTTATGTACTTTTTCTTTTTATTAATTATGTTGCCTTCATTTTATGTATTCTTTGTTATTTTTGTTGGGATTTGGATAGAAGACGTAATAAACATTATGTATGTAAAAAAAAATATAAAAAAATTGCAGTTTCATGGCAAAAATATAGCATTTATAAAAAAAAAATAAATCGACGAATACATTTTACTGGCACTGTATCTACGATGTTACAATTTTTGTCTTCTATTTCTCAATGGAAGTAGAGTCGATTATTTAGCAGCGATTTGCTACTTGTAGTACAGGGTCTTTATATTTGCTAAATAATCTTGACAATGGAATCAGACAAATTACGAAAAAAGTGTCGAATAAGTCTAGCAAAAATGACCGACATAAATAAATTTTAAACAGAAAAATAATTTTTGGAAAATTATTCTATAAGAATATGTTAAGACTTTTTTAATTTTTGGTTATTTTATAGAGCTTCTTAAATGATTAAAAACCATATATACATATTTTTTTGGATCAATACTTTGGAAGATATGGTTAAACGATAAACACTTTTTTGATAATATTGATTTTTGACAGTTTTTTAACATCTTTGCGCCCTACGAAAAAACTTATAAAAACAATATTGTTTGTAAAATTATGAACCATATTTGAAAATCCTTTTTCCCCGGGAAAAACACCATGGATTTCCAAAAACAACATTTTCTATTGAAGTTGAGAAGGTCCTTTTACCGCTATAAAATTTTCAAAAAGGTTTTTTTTCGTATTGTTGAGCAATAAATCTTCAAAGTTTGTTAGATCGCGTCTGGAAGTGATACTAAACATTCAGCGCGTAGATATGTATCTACATCAAGAGCACAGCAGCAAAATCGGCTCTTAGGTTAAGAGAGTCACTAATGCTTAAGCAACGCTATTGGGGGCACTCGACCATATTAAGTACGGTGTGCAGGATGAAATTAGAAGGGAAACCGACAATATCTCACCGCAGACGAACTTTAATAGGAACTTTGAAGTCCAAATAACAACTAGGGAAGACTGGGCGGAAAACTCTGTTATAACGGGGAATGCGATTTCAATTTTTACGGACGGATCGAAGATGGAGATGGGTACAGGTTCGGGGGTATACTCTAAATGCCTCGAAATCAGGGCCTCAGAAAGGCTCCCGGACAAGGGTAGTGTTTTCTAGGCCGAGGTTTTTGCAATTGACAAAGCCGCGCCATTAATTTTTTTGTGGACAGTCTTGCAGCTCTGAAGGCCTTAGGGTCAAACACTGTAAAATCGTGAATTGTTAGTAATTGTATACAATCCCTTCACCGAATCAGTCAGCACACAGTCAAGCTAATCTGGGTCGATGGTAACGAATTAGCTGATGAATGTGCATGAAATTGCTCCGAGTCGGTGGGGGAACGTGTCGAACCTAATATCTCGGTTCCTATAGTGGAGTTGAACGAAATTGATAGGATATCAGCGAATAGGATGAAGGATAGGATATCGCTGACCACGTGCAGGATATCGCGAACCATGTGGCCACTGTAGAAAGTCTTCTTACCTTTGGCAAACAGACGGTTAGCCTATTAATAGGAGTACTGACAGGACACTGTATAATCGGCCAAATGGCCGTTCGTATGGGAATTTCTGACTGGGACTTTTGTAGAAGTTGGGGAGAAGTGGAGGAGGAGGAGTCAGTGAAGCACTTGTTTTGTGAATGTCCGGGTCTGATGACTAAACAGTGTCCCTTTGACATCTCTAGCAGAATACATGAGAGAATCGGGGTGGTTTGAGAGGTAGAATTTTGTATATCAGAGGGGATTAAAGAGACAACTTTAGGGGAATCACAATGGGCCTTATGGCCTCCGAGTGAATTCGCCAAATTGGCGGACGCCCATCTAACCTACACTCTAAAAACCCCATGTAAACTTACTATTATAAATTGGGTAAATTTTTGTTGAATAGCACGCATTATGTGTTAATATAAACACTAAATGCGTATAATAAATTCAAACCAATTAAACACAGCAAATTAAAAATATTATCCGTTAATTCAAATATTTTACACACAAATGCGTAAATAAAATTGTCGCACAACATACATCCACACATGTTAAATAACTAAAACGCCAGATAAAAGTATAAGCTTCCGTAGCGTAGTGGTTAAGAAGTGTACTTTCAAATCAGAAGGTGGCGAGTTCGATGCTGGCTGGTGCCGCATGTTTTATTTATTTTTTTGTTTTTTTGTTATATTTTATTCACCTCTTTTTATTTAAATTAACCACTAATGGTCAATTTATTCAATTTACACATTCAGAGTAAAATTACCCAATTTATAGTAGGAGTCCAGTTTCCTACTATAAATTGGGTAAATTTCAACAAATTTTGATTAGAGTGTAACCTAACCTTTTTAAATCGCCAAATAATTGTTTTTTTCCAAAATTTTGTCAAAAAATCAAATAGTTGGCTTTTGACAATTCTATTGTGTTTTTTACTCAAAAACTGTAAGTTGTACGAAAAAACTTTTAGTGACAATATTCTTGATAAAATTATGGAGATTTAAAAGTCGGAAAAAAAATTAAAAAAAAAAATTTAAACAATTAAAACAATATTGGAATGTACTTTTCTCCTGGCAACGGCACCATGGATTTCCAAAACCAAAATTTGTTATTAAAGTTATATAGAATTTATTTAAAATTTATAAATTTGTAGTAGATTAAAGTAACTTGCAATGATATTCTAAGTTTAGATAGCATGTTTTAGTTTGGAAAAAATTTAATATTAAAATTCTTTTTTACTACTAAGAAGAACACTTAGCATAAAACAAAAATAGAATGAACACTAAAAAAATAAAAAATCTAAACATATTATGCTAAGTATACACTCTAAAAAATGCATGTAATCTTACTACTATAAATTGGGTAAATTTTTGTTAAAAAGCACGCATTATGTGTTAATATAAACAGTAAATGCGTAACATAATTTCAAACAAATTAAACACAGCAAATTATTAATATGTCCGTTATTCAAATATTTTACGCACAAATGTGTAAATAAAATTGTCAAACAACTACAAAAAGAAAATAAACATAATACAAGTTATATCTTCAATCAATTCAACAAGTACAATAGCCTAGCTGAAGAGTGCCAGCTTTGCGTGCAGTGGGTCCTTGGTTCGTCTCCGCTGGCAATCAACTTTTTTTATTTTTTTTTTTTAATTTTTTTTTTTAATTATTCTTTTTTTTAACATTGTATTATTATTATAGCTAAATAATTAAAAAAGTTATAGAGAACACATATAGACTTTTTATATACACATTTTACATTTCTTTAGCTTTTATTATAATTACTTTGGTTTCATTCTATATACATACACAATTGTTTAATAACTAAAACGCCAGATAAAAACATAAGCTTCTGTAGGTCAGTGGTTAAGGAGTGGTGTTTCAAATCGGAAGGTGGCGAGTTTGATGCTGGCTGCCGCCGATGAATTTTTTTTTTTTGTTTTCTTGTTATTTTTTATTCACCTCTGTTTTATTTAAATTGACCACTGATATTCAAAATACACATGCAGAGTAAAATTACCCAATTTATAGTAGGAGTCCAGTTTCCTACTACAAATTGGGTAAGTTTCAACAAATTTTGATTAGAGTGTACTTAAACTATTTACTAAGGAAGTTTTTTAAAACTTTTTAAATTATACATAGTACATTTGTGCTTATAACTTTTGATAGGATAGTCCGATCAGCACCGAAATTTTACAGAATCTAAGTTAAGAAACGACGAATTTATAAATGCTACTCCCAGCAAAACATGTTATGTCGACTTAGCATGTTATGGAATGGGGCCGTCGATATCTTCCAAAGTATTGATAAAATAGTATGATTTTTCATCATATACAAGGCTCTATCAAACAACCAAAAATTAAGAAAATCGTTGATCCGTCAGTTAAATTTCCAATGGATTTGCTCATACTTTGGTCTTAATTAGTCAAGGAAATAATGACCTTTACTAATTAATTAAAAGTATTCGAGCTAGAATAAATCTACTCAAAATTTTTTCAAAAACTTTCTTTTTCTAAAATCAGTTTAAAAAAAATTCTTTTTTCAAAAACGTAAAATACCAAAAATTTTTGCAATACAATATTTTTTTTGTTCATTTTATTTTTGTAGGAAAGATTTTCGTAAAAAAAAAAAGATATTTCATTTATTTTATGAAATAATTTTGTAAAACTAAGAAAATATTTCGTTTATTTTACAATTTTTTTTGTCAAACATTAAAATCGTTTATTCCACGAAATTTTTTCGTAAAACACATAAAAAAAATCTTTTATTTTACGAAAAATTCCCGTGCATGCATTGTGTGCAAGGATTTCATAGTGAGAAACAACGAAGTTTTTTGTGCATACATATAAGGCTAGATTTTTTTTAGTTTTACAAGCTGAAAATTCAGACGTTTTCTTCTTGGAATTATTGCAACCACACAATTGGAATAAAATACCAAAATTAAATGTTAAAGTGCGCAAGGTGACAATCAAAAAAACTTATTAAAGTCTCTGGTTTCCTGTAGATGTTTAAAAATGTCATTTCCATCAAAACCATGTTTACCAACGAAATTAATGACTAAACAAATATTTTTTTTTGTATTTACTAATCATCAAGTCATAAATCCTTTATGATGACAAGTTTTTTTTTTCGGAATGCTTGTCTTTTTTTTCCTTATATTTATTTCTTGTGTCAATAATGATTTGACAACACATTTTGTAGAATGTCAAAATGACAGCTACCAATATTTAATTTTTGTCTCCACAATGACATTTCATAAAATCGTTGCCGAAACGACAACAAGAAAATAAAAATAAAAACATTAAGTTCAAGAAAACAACAACTCATCAATTTTGTTTTGGTCATTCCTTTTCAAATATAGTTTTCAATACGATTGTATTGTTTTCTTACTCAGCTGTCTTCTTAAGATTTACTTAGGATTGTTTTCTTTAGTTTCTGTTGAGCTACTGTCCATTTATTGAAAGTCTACCCTTTTTTTCTCTCGATTTTTGGGACTAAAAGAGCAACAACACAGTGTGTGTAGTATCGTTTTTCGGTAAAAATTAAGTCAACAATGAATTGTCATCAAATGAAATACAAATATTTTTGACAGCTACTGTTGGCTATCACATTTGAATGAATGAACAAATGAATGAATTGTTTGTTTGTTGTCTACTACTACTACTTCCACAAGTAGTTATATTTAAAAGTATGTTTATGCTTAATTTATAAATTTTAATTTTGTCATATCATCCGCCGTCATGTGGCATTCGATGTATCTTAGTTTTACTCATATGGGTTCCTTAATGATTCTTGGCCTTTTTTCCAGTGTTTCGATATGAATAATGATGTTGTTGATGATGCTGCATATTTATACTATGCTCATTTATGACTTCAAATGATTTATAAAATAACCGCATGTTAAGGAAAATGAAAATATTTAATTTATTGTTTCTGTAAAGACAGTCGAGCTCAGGCTCTAATTATAATTATGTATTATAATTTTTCGATTTGTTATATATGGTTTTTGAATTGAGAAAAGTGTGAAAGAAAAATTTAATTTTTCTAAAAATTTAAGACATCCTGGTTTGTTTCTTACTAGTTTCATATTATCCAGTTATAATAATCTTCAGAAAAACTTTTAATGTCAAATTTATTTAGTTAATAGTCAATAGAACTCTATATGTGAAAATTATTTACAGATCGCAGCCGCTGAGGATTGAACCCATCATCATCTGTAATACTTTGCTATTAACTGCTTAACAGCCTTCGTGGCGTATCGGTCTAGAGTGATTGTACGTTACAAGCAGTTAATAGCAAAGTATTACAGATGATGATGGGTTCAATCCTCAGCGGCTGCGATCTGTAAAAATTGGACAACGTTTTGTTAGTATTTAAATGTAGTTTTAGAAAAAAAATATGAAAAAATTATTCGAAGTAATCACTTATTTTTTGACGTTTAAATCGACTTTTTGAAAAAGTCCGAAACCTTCGATTTTTTTGTAAAAAAACTATGAAAATTCTACTCTAAACTACGCAACTTTCAAGCCATAATTCGAGATGTGATCACAATTCTTTCAATTTTTTTTTTTTAAATTTTTAAAATTGCACCTTTTATTTTTTGGCTCTGATTTATTTTATATGGTGCTCCAAAAAAATAAATTGGTAGATACTGACCCTAACTTACCCTAGATATATTCATTTGGAGGTAAAAATACGTCTCATAAAAATTAAGAACGATCGGACATGGATAAGGCGTTCCGCAGGGGTCTTGAAGTTTAGAAAACGGATTACATGGAAAAATATGAATTTTTTTCTGTTTTCTCAATTTTTTTTGGTATTTTAAGTTAAGCTTTAATTCAAGTGATTACAGAATTGATGTGGAGTAAAATGCCTTTCTAATAAGGTACTAAAAACTAAAATCGGTTGAAAATCAGCATAGTTATTACAACTTCCCCAGGAATCTAGCGTGTGTCATACCACTTGATTAAAGAATTTTTTCCACTGTAATAACATTTTTTCATTATTCATGTTTCAGTGAAATATTTTTTTGGTTTTTCCAAATTTTAAAACAAAAAAAAAAATAATTTTTAAAATAGCGATTTCAAAAGGGTGCAGGCATTTTTAGCATTAATTTAAAACATGTTAGCAAAGCACAATATGAAAAATACTTGTCTTCTAATTACATTAGAACTTGAACAATTAAAAGGTGTTATAACCAGACAAGGAAAAACAATAAAATTTAAAATTCCTTATTGATAAAATTCAAATTTAAATTTTTCATAAAATTCAAGAATGAATTTTAAATAAAATTCTTAAAAATTTTATTTTGAATTCTTAGAAGAAATAAAATTAAAAAAATTTTATTTAAAATTCTTTAAAGAATTTTATTAATAAAAAAAAGAATTTTATTTTCATAATAACAAACAAGGTAAATTCATAAATTTACCTTGATAACAAATAAATTTTGAACAAATAAATATCAAACCAAAAATAAAATTCAAACCAAAAATAAAATTCTATTCTTTTTGAGAATTTTATTTTTGGAAATAATAAAATTCAAATGTTTTTGAGAATTTTATTTAAATAAAAATTTAATTTCAAATACCTTATGAATTTTAAATAAAATTCGAATTTTTTCCTTGTCTGGTTATAACATGTACAGTAGAAAATTTCAATGAATTTCAAAAATCGGATTGTATGGCTTAATCAAGCGGTCTGCCATACTCTGGGAAAGTTGTAATAACTTGGCTGATTTTCAACCGATTTTAGTTTTTTGTACCTTATTAGAGAGGAATTTTACTCCGTATTATATTTCTGTAACCACTTGAATTTAAACTTAACTTAAAATACCAAAAAAATTTAGAAAACAGAAAAAAATCATGTTTTTCCTTGTAATCCGTTTTCTAAACTTCAAGGCCCATGCGGAACGCCTTACCCATATCCGATCGTTCATAATTTTTGTGAGGCATATTTTTACCTCGAAATGAATATATCTAGGGTAAGTTAGGGTCAGTATCTACTAATTTAATTTTTTTGGAGCACCATATAAAATAAATAAGAGTCAAAAAATAAAAGGTGCAATTTTCAAAATTTAAAAAAAAAAAATAGAACAAATTGCGGTCACATCTCGAATTATGGCTTCAAAGTTGCGTAATTAAGAGAAGAACTTTTAAAGGTTTTAAAAAAAAATTCGAAGATTTCGGACTTTTTCAAAAAGACGATTTTAGTTTTTAAACGTTAAAAAATAAGTGATAATTATTTTGGAAAAAAAAAATTTAAAAAAAAATTTTTTAATCTTTTAGTCGTTTTTTTTTGTTTTTTGAAAAAAAACATGAAACTCTTGAACATGTAAGAAAGCTACAAAAAACAAATGGAGGGGACGTTTTTTTGGCGTATGCGGGACACCTTCCCCTCTTCATAAACGTTGCCAAATAAATAAATGTCAGTTTCTGCATCTAACTAATAAAAATGTATCATTATTTCAATTATTTTTTTCTACACACGCCCCCAAAAAGGGGCGGACCGAAAAAATTGGCTTTCCTGATCCCATTGGTTAAATTCAGGTCGATGAACTTCATATGGCATTAAAATGTTTTATTTATAGAACAAATATAGAAATAAAACATTTAAAAAAATATTTTTCTGGGGTAGTTTTAGTTATTCAAGGGGGAACTTTTTCCCCCCTGGTCCGATTTTGCTCGTTCAAGAACTTAAGCCTATGACCATTATACATATCTGTGACAAGATTCAGGATTCTAGCTCTTGTTTTTTTTTACTTTATGGTGTGCTCCACAACAGACGGACAGACGGACGGACACACGGTCAGCCACAGAATGTCTTAGAATCGATCAGTGATCAATAATATACACTTTATGGGACCTATGTTTCGATGCGTTACATATGGAATGTAAAAGAGAGTATTCGCCCATTCTCTAGTTAGAGAGTACACTCAAAAAAATACGTTAGTAGATTTACTAATTTTTTTTTGCTAACGCTAGTTAGCTAACTTTTAGCAAATTTTTAGTTGAAATTAGCATGTTAGCAAAAAATTCTTGTAAACTTCATTTAGCACATTAGCAATTTTAAACAAACTTTGAACTAATTTCTTTTGCTAAATTTGAAATTGAGTTGAATACATTTTTACAAGATTTTTTGCTAATATTAGCAAAATAAATGGTAAATTTTTTTTTATTTTTAGAAAACTTAAAATGGCGCTATCTCGGAAACTAAGCCAGATAGAGCAAAATGGAGGCCATTTTTGGTTCTTAGAATCTCCATAGTATCGCTGGTCCTCTTCACATGTGTGGACCCTAATGTGCCCTAACTTTGGATCCAAAAAAGTTAGCATTCCCGAAAATTTTAAAATGCTCATATCTCGGTAAATATTGCCGACACAACAAAAAGTCAAAAAGCGTTTTTGTAGCTCTCAACACTTAGAACAAGACCGCAAAATAGTCACAAGCTCTCCGAGTAATATTTTTGAAGTTATCGAGTTTTTTAATTCTCAAGACCCCAGTGGTCCCCTATAATCACGTATCTCAAAAACTAAGCAAGGTAGAGCGAAACGGACACAAATTTTGGATCAAAAACTATGACGATTTTTAAGGAACCCAACTAGGTCTAGGCCCATCGGGGTCTGGACCTTTCGGGTCCGAACCTAATGGGGTCCTCAGATGTGTATAAAAAAAAAACTAAAAAAAAAAATTTAGTTAACTAATTATTGGCAAAACATTTTTGCTAACTTTAGCAAAAAAATTGTGGGTTCAAAATCAGCAAATTTTCTTATAGGTTTACAAGCTTTTTTTGCTAACATTACAGTTTTTTTTTTTTGAGTGTATAAACACACATATAATGGTCTTGTTTAATAAATGATACCCAGACTTTTTACACAAAAATGGGAATAAAAAAAAGGGCCGGGCATTGTCTGGACTTTTTTTCTTTTAAATAAAAGCTGATATCAAATACTTTTTTAAAATCCACAAAACTAAATCCAACTATTACTAACTTAATATTTGTGGCCCATTAAATGTGGAAAATATCCCAATTTCAGACCCTTTTTAAAAAAATTATTCAAATTTTAAGACACAATTTTTTTAAACAAAAATAAAAATACAACTAAAATACTAAAATACTAAAATACTGAAATACTAAAATACTAAAATACTAAAATACTAAAATACTAAAATACTAAAATACTAAAATACTAAAATACTAAAATACTAAAATACTAAAATACTAAAATACTAAAATACTAAAATACTAAAATACTAAAATACTAAAATACTAAAATACTAAAATACTAAAATACTAAAATACTAAAATACTAAAATACTAAAATACTAAAATACTAAAATACTAAAATACTAAAATACTAAAATACTAAAATACTAAAATACTAAAATACTAAAATACTAAAATACTAAAATACTAAAATACTAAAATACTAAAATACTAAAATACTAAAATACTAAAATACTAAAATACTAAAATACTAAAATACTAAAATACTAAAATACTAAAATACTAAAATACTAAAATACTAAAATACTAAAATACTAAAATACTAAAATACTAAAATACTAAAATACTAAAATACTAAAATACTAAAATACTAAAATACTAAAATACTAAAATACTAAAATACTAAAATACTAAAATACTAAAATACTAAAATACTAAAATACTAAAATACTAAAATACTAAAATACTAAAATACTAAAATACTAAAATACTAAAATACTAAAATACTAAAATACTAAAATACTAAAATACTAAAATACTAAAATACTAAAATACTAAAATACTAAAATACTAAAATACTAAAATACTAAAATACTAAAATACTAAAATACTAAAATACAAAAATACTAAAATACTAAAATACTAAAATACAAAAATACAAAAATACAAAAATACAAAAATACAAAAATACAAAAATACAAAAATACAAAAATACAAAAATACAAAAATACAAAAATACAAAAATACAAAAATACAAAAATACAAAAATACAAAAATACAAAAATACAAAAATACAAAAAATACAAAAATACAAAAATACTAAAATACTAAAATACTCAATACCTGTTGTTGGAGATTCCATCACAAAAGATTTTATTTTAAAAGATTTAATACTACTAATAATCGCTTAAATTGTAAAAAATTCCAATTTTTTCAGTTTTTTCAAAGACTGCAATAATTTGCTAACTTTGACAGCTCACCGAACAAAAAGCTAACAACTCAGTTGATTGATTTTGATAACTAGTGTTGCAGAATTTTATCTACTTTTACCCCATACCAAATTTTATAACAAAAACTTCATTTATAAATTTCAGTTAATCGCCACTTTGGTACCATTTGAACCCAATGTGGGTCGGGTCTAAAAGTGAGTGATTTGGCCTGGAATGCCCCATATATACTTTATGGGGTCCTAAAGCAATATCTCGAGGTGTTACACACGGCATGACAAACTTATATATACCCTCTATCACTAGAGTGGAGGGTATACTCTGTATAAACCCTCTATCACTAGAGTGGAGGGTATACTCTACACTCAAAAAAAAACTGTAAAGTTAGCAAAAAAAGCTTGTAAACCTACAAGAAAATTTGCTGATTTTGAACCCTTAATTTTTTTGGTAAAGTTAGCAAAAACGTTTTGCTAAAAATTAGTTAACTGAAATAATTTTTATTTCAACTTAGTTCAAACACATTTGAGGACCCCATTGGGTTCGGACCCGATAGGTCCAGACCCCGATGGGCCTAGACCTAGTTGGGTTCCTTAAGAATCGTCATAGTTTTTGATCCAAAATTTGTGTCCGTTTCGCTCTACCTTGCTTAGTTTTTGAGATACGTGATTTTAGGGGATCACTGGGGTCTTGAGAATTAAAAAACTCGATAACTTCAAAAATATTACTCGGAGAGCTTTTGGTTATTTTGCGGTCTTGTTCTACGTGTTGAGAGCTACAAAAATTCTTTTGGACTTTTTGTTGTGTCGGCAATATTTACCGAGATATGAGCATTTTAAAATTTTCGGGAATGCTAACTTTTTTGGATCCAAAGTTAGGCCCCATTAGGGTCCACATATGTGAAGAGGGCCCGCGAAAGTATGGATATTCTAAGAACCAAAAATGCCCTCAATTTTGCTCTATCTGGCTTTGTTTCCAAGATAGCGCCATTTTAAGTTTTCTGAAAATAAAAAAAAATTTACCATTTATTTTTGCTAATGTTAGCAAAAAATCTTGTAAAAATGTTGTCAACTCAATTTCAAATTTAGCAAAAGAAATTAGTTCAAAGTTTGTTTAAAATTGCTAATGTGCTAAATGAAGTTTACAAGAATTTTTTGCTAACATGTTAATCTCAACTAAAAATTTGCTAAAAGTTAGCTAACTAGCATTAGCAAAAAATAATTAGTAAATCTACTAACGTATTTGTTTGAGTGTAGTGATAGAGGGTATATACATATAAGTTTGTCATTCCGTGTAAAAGTAATAACCACACACAAAGAACTTGAAACGAATTTCAATCAACAAAAACGCGGATTCAATCAATTTTTTAAATTGAAATTCCTCCAATAAAGAAAATTGTTATACCAATCATCAAATTGTAGGTGATTGATTGAAAATTTTTTCAACACTCAGAAAATTATGTAAGTTAGAACATGTTAGTTGTTTGTATATTTTACACTAGTTAGTTATTTTCAACTACAAAGTCAGTTGTTTTTGTATGAAAAATATCAAACAACTATTTCTGTTAGTTATTTAAAGTACTTTTTTGAATAACTAAAAAAAAAGTACTGTGATGAAGTAACAGTTATTTAAAGTAGTTAATTGTATTTTTAATCTCCGAAAAATTTTCAAAGTTTTTTTCCAAAAATTAAAAATGCATTTTTTAGTGTTTTTATCGGCGTATGCCATTTCTGTTTGTTATTAACCCTTTGACGACCATACATTTTCTACCGAAGCGATTTTGAGTTTCTGTTCATGAAAACAAAAAACAAAAAATTGGACCCCCAAGTACTCTCCTTCCCCCTTATTTTTCTTGGTGAAAAAATTTGCTCTTTGACGATTCCGCTATTTGTTGCTTGCTGTGATTTTTAAGATCTTCGACTCAATAATAGATACCCTACAAGAATTTGGACCTCTAAGCCCCCTTCTTGCCCCCGATTTTGCTCTACAAGTAAAGATCCTTTTGTCCCTAAAATAGAGAAAATTATTTTACAAACTTTGAGGTCTTACAGTGCGTAAGTGGATCAAATTAGAGACTTACTGTGACCTAGACTTTTGTTGCCCAAATAATACTCTACAATTCATCTTTTATGACATTTACCCTATCTTTCTTTTGAACAAAAATAATAGCCAAAAACGATTTGGCAAGTATACTTGCCTGTGGTCGTTAAAGGGTTAAGGGTTTTGTGGTTGAAGAAGAAAACATTGTATTTCTAAAGATTATTTTGAATGTGGATTTATTCCAGACCATGGTTTCTGTAGCCACCTCTACGTCTTCAGTGGAGAAAATTTTAAATTTTCGTCTTTTTTATTTTTCACAACTTTTTTTTGAAAAAAAAAAACTTTGAAAAAATTTGGTCTTCAATTTTTTTCTGAAAAATTTTTTGAAAAAAAAAATTATTTATAGATTTTTTATTTTTACTACATTTTAGTTGTGTTGACTACAAATGTAAGTTGTTATTATTACATAAGTCAGTTAAAAAATTTAAAGTACTTTTTTGTCAGTTAAAATAACTAACATTGTTAGTTGATTTAACTGAAAAAGTAGTTGACCCCAAAACAACTTACAAAGTAGTTATTTTAACTGACATTTTCAGTTAATTTTACTAACATAATTTTTTAAGTGAATCAAACATTTTTTCGATTTTAATCAAAAATTTGATAAATTTTTTATTTATAGTCAATCAAAATAATGATTGATTTAACGAATAATTTGTACGCTTTTGCCAAAATTATCAAAAAGTTCATCTTTTTCGCTTTCCATTATGTTGCCAACAATAGAAAAAGTAAAACCCGATTGTTTTGTATATTTTTGAATAAATCTATTTAAATAATACATATATAAAGGCCGAATAAATACATTTTATTTTTATGTACCTTTTGGTACTAAAATTAAAAAACAACATCTATTAAAATAAATTAAAGCGACAAAAAAAAAATTGTATGTTGAAAATTTGTAATTCAACAGTTAAAGAAAATAACAAAAAATTTAATCAGAACATTGATTGACTCATTTAAATTTTGTTGAACAATAGACTAAATTGAAAATTTTAAGCCAATAATTTTTTGTGTGCAGTTCTAGAACCCTTTTATGCCTAACAATAAGCGGGTATTTAAATACCCATGCCATAAAGTGTAACCTGTAGCCCAGAGAAGTGGACCTCTTCGGGTGGGTTTTGTTTTGTAGATAGAAAACATGGCATACTATAAGCCACAAATATAGTTTTTGCGAAGTCCAATCGCCAAACTTCCCAGATCCATCTATGTTGAAATTTGTTTACTTTGTTAAATTACACTGCGCTAGCGCAAAAATTAACGAGCTGGGCACCCTGCTGTTAAAGCTAATTCGGGTACTTTGAATTCAATGGCGCTAGCTGTTTTTCGAAGTTGGCGCTCGTATTCGCAATATTCCCGATTTAAAATTTTAAAGCCCAGGTACTACACAAATTAAATTTGTATGCTTTTGGGATACTTTTTAAATCTAAATTTAGAAAATGAATTGCATTTTTTCGCAAAAAAAAAAAAAAAATCCGCGAAAAAAAAAATTTCATCGATTTTTTTTTTTTTTTTGCGAAAAATTTTGTGTCTGTTATATATTGTAGTCTACTCATTTCATAAATTAATAGCAAAATAAAAAATTCGGAAAAAAAATTTCGCGAAAAAAAATTCCGCGAATAATTTTTTTTTTTTTTTAATATTCAATAGAGATAAGATAATAAACATTTAGCAATTGTCTAAATAATATAAAAAAATAGTTTTTTTTTACTTAAAAACAAAAAAAAAATTAATCGCGAATTTCGCTAATACTTACGCTAACTTTGAAAAAAACTGATATTACAATGGGATTTAGTGTATACGAACTAGCTTTACCACACGGCTGTCGTAAATTCAAATCAAACTTAAAATATTTGTATTGAACCAATTGTTTTACAAAAATAAAGATTTTTCGCGAACAAAAATTTTTTTCACGAAAAAAAGATCACGGTATTATGGTTTGTTATGTTAGTTTAACATACTTGAATGGTTTTCAATTTAAAAATTATCGCAAAAGTTTAAAAATATCGTTTTTATTGTACTTGAGCATCAACATTTTAAATAGCGAATATCGCGAATATGAGCGCTAAATTCGAAAAACGGCTGGCACCATTGAATTTGGCGTACTCGAATTAACTTTACCAGTAGGGTGCCCAGCTTGTTAAAAAAAATTTTTAAATTCGAGCACAGTGTTATTATTCTTTTACGTGAAAAAAAGAATACGTACATTAAAATTTTACAACTATTAATAAGTAGACGTATGAGTGATATTTGACTTCATTATTTGAGCTTTCTATAAATCATACGCCTTATATTTTATTTTTCTAGTAAAGTTAATATTCATCATACGCCTAGGTTTTCGTAATGCAAATTTTCTTAAAGCAAATTTTTAGAGCATAAAATGAACAAGAACGCCACGGCCATTATGAATTTCTCAAAATTACTCAAAATTACAGTAGAGCCTATTTTGTAGTGGTAGGGTTATCAGGGCAGTAGTAGTGGCGTTATCAGGGCAGATTTTTTAAAACCGTTTTTTATAGTTTTCAAAATTTTTTATTTTTTTAAACTTAACTACACTAAAGTCGATAAGATCGGTTTTTTTACTGTCGAAAACTGGAGTTTATCAACGCCTATTTTATTCAAACTAACCACGGAAGTCTCTCTTGCAACACTTCAATATCGTAATGAAATTTTATTGCGTTAATTTGGAAGAAAAACTATGGAACAAAGTTGTTTTAGAAGCCCACATTTATTTCAAGAGAGCTCCATTTGTGTAGGAAAAATGGACCACGTTTTGTTGTTTTACGTTTTATCAAATTTAATGTATTGGTATCAAATTAAATGTATTAGAAACATAAATCCCGAAATATTGCAGTTTATACCGGTTATAGCTAACGTATTTTCAGCTTAAGTTTAGACGAAGCACCTCATATGTCCAATAGGGGCACCTCCAGTAGTCCCTAAGCTTGAAGTAGTCGTTATCTCTATTACTCTCCGATTTATAGCCATTTAAATTGCGAAAGTTAAATTTTTTTTTGTCCAGTTTTTTGGGAATAGGTTGATTTTTTTAAATTCTAAAATTTTTATTTAGCTAGATAAGTTTGTGATATTTTAAAGCCATAACCAATAAAAAAGCTTTTTTGGTTAAAAATGCACACTTTTTTAAACAAAAAAAAAATTCCCAAAAAATTTGTAATTTTTTGAACAAAAAAAAAACACTCTTTTGCTTTCAGCTTAAAGCACTTGTTCAGAACATGACAGTTTTTTCTTCTGATCTGAAAGCCAATATCACGTAGATAAATAATTTCAACTTTACCCCAGTGGGTCATACATTTGACGCGTTTAGGGTCAACCGTGGGGCAATTAGAGCGGTGGTAGAAAATTTCATAAAAATAGCATTTTGTATGGGAGCCCCTTAAGGAGTAGAGTAGACAGTTAGAGCGATGGGATCAAATTTCATAAAAATTTAATTTTGTATTTGAGTCCCTTAATTAGTGGAGGTAGGCAGTAGTTTTTTTCAAAACAAATGTTGGGGTGTAAAAATTAATGGGAACCGTTCCCCACTAATTTTTACACCCAAACATTTGTTATGAACAAACCAACTTCCTACCTCCACTAATTATATATATATATTTTTTCTTTCTATCCCAACTTTTGTTTTTTATGGCCCTTAACTAAAATTGCTTTTTTTTCACATTTAATCTACCTTAAAGGACTGATCATAATTCATAAAGTAGGCGTAAGTGTCATAAAACTTAATAAAACATAATAATAAACAACAGACAACAATATATGAGCAACATTACAAACATTAATATACAATAAATAAGGATATACCTTCCATGTCCAAAAATAAAAGCCAAACAAAAATAATTCACACTTTTATCACATTTATCACAAATGATGACTGCTAAGTAGCCATGAAGTATTTAGGAAATAAATGATGCTACAAACACATATAAACTTATGTATGTAGTGGAGGGGTCAGCATAACACGTACGGTCGTATGGTCGATACGTATGTTGGTCTACATGGGATGTATTTAATATTTTATATACTTACATCCTTAGGACAATATTAAAACACACACGCCTATTGTTGGCTGCTGTTCATTTTATAGGAAAAGTACAACAATGAAACAAAACGATGACAACGACCACAAAATTTATGACAATAATGAAAGCGAAAAATTGGACAAGAGATGAAAAAAAAAAACAACATATTAAGGAAAAGGAAAGGGTGTCAGACATTAATTTCTACTTATACTAACTTGATGCTGTTTACGTGTTACAGGATATTAGATACATAAACAAAAATACACATAAATGTTTTTTTTTTGTCTAGAGTCTTTGCAAAATAATAAAGTTTATCAAATAAACGTATGTTACAATAAATGATTTTTATATACTAACAAGGAAGGTATTTCACAGGGCACCCAACGGTTATCCTGAAACTAGCATATAACGAATTTCACCAAAGAACACAAAAAAATTTAATTTGTTGTCCTTAGGTCTATTAATTTTCTGTATATTAACAGCATGCGTTCTCTTTAAAGCGAACTAAACATATTATTTTTCAGTAGTATAAATTTAAAAAATAGCGATTTTTTCTCGAATTTTATTTTCTTCAAAAATTAAAAAAATTAAAAAAGTATGATAATTTTAAGAAACGTATCTTCGGAAGTATTTATCGGAATTCTACCATTCAAAAAGCATTCGACTCTAACTATCGTCCTTTTTGATACCAATTCACTCAGAAAAAATATTTTTTTTAAAAAAGTACGTTTTTGATGCATATGCAATTTTAAGATGCATTTTTTAGAATTTTATCCCCCATCGATTTTTCTAAAACCTGGATAAATCGAAAGAATGCCACTTTTTACATAAAAGTAAATGCCCCTTTTTTCTGCCTTCGTTTTTTCTCCTTTCGTGATTTTTTTAAAAACTGCTTATGAGATTTTTCCATACAAAAAATATATTTTATGTTTATTCCGTATTTTATCAAAAAAGTATGTAACTTTGAAGAGCCATATCTTTGAAAGTAGTTATTTGATTTTTATGATCCAAAACGCATTTGACTCTAACAATTGTCCTTTTGTTTATTTTTTTATTTTTTTTTTTAATGCATTTTTGATGCAAATGCAATTTTTAAATGCATTTTTTAAAACTTTATCGGCCCTTATCTTTTTGAAGCCTACAAAAATCGAAAATACAATTTTTTTTTACATAAAATTAGGTACCGATTTTTTTGGGACAGGCTTTTTTTTAATTTTTTGGTGATAATTTTAACAAAATACATAAGTATTTGTTTTTTTCATACAAATGAAGGGCTTATTGCAAAAACTTGACAAGCAACATTTTATTTTTTTGTGTTTTTCGCCTTCTAATGATGTTACATTGAAAGATTTTTGCCAGAAGGTTTGTTTAAACCAATGGTTCCCAACCTTTGATTCTCGCCCCACTGGGGGGCAATTTGATTGCTTCACACAGAAAAAAATAAAAAAAATATTTGAGTAAATTTTTAATACTATTGAGTAAAAAATTTCTCAATTTTACACCAGTAAACGATTTAATAGTATTGAGTAAATTTTTAATAAAAATTTATTAAATGTTTGAAAAAAAATTTGAGTAAATTTTTAATGGACACAATTAAACATTTACTCAAAATTGATCTATTTATTTTTTTTTTAAGTTTAAAAAAGTTTTAAATTTTTTTACAAAAAAAAAACAAAAAACTTGTTTTTTCAAACTTTACCAAACATATTTAAGTCTCAAAAACATAGGAAAATTTTATAAAGACGATTACAAACTTTCATATACATACACAAAAAACTATAAACTAAAAGAGAATTCAAAAAACTATGCGAGTTTAAAAAAAAAATAAAAAAACTATTAAATTTTTATTAAATTATTTACTTAAATTGTTTTTAAAATTTTTGAGTAAATTTTTAATTGCGTCAATTAAAAAATTACTCAATTTTTGTTTTTAAATTTAAACAAGTGATTACTCAAATTAGTTTCCTCCATATTTTTTTCTGTGCAGGGGGGCAATTTGAATGCTTCAGGGGGGCAACGAGCAAATTTTTAAGATTTTTTTTGTTAAAAATGTAAAGAATAATTATTTTAGTTAAATTATTTAGTTGGTTTTTGAAAGCTTTTGCTAAAAACTTTGTTTAAAAGATGATTTTAACAAAAAGTTTGCTTAACTACAAGTAAATTTTGAATTTTAAAACAAATTTGAAAAATTTATACATTTTTCTTGAGTGTAGGGGGGACAATTTGGTTTTTTTTTACTTAAAAGTGGGGCATGGCCCAAAAAAGGTTGGGAACCATTGGTTTAAACCCTTCGTGCAAGTATCTTGAGTATGTAGGTTCTTCAAAAGATATAATTTTATCATTATTTCAATATTTTAAAGGCAAAAACCACCATAAAATGAAATGTTGCTTATCGCTTCAAATACCCAGCAAAAAATAAACGAAGTTGTTCAAAAAGAATTAGTAGTTTCACTACATACAAAGTAGCGATAGGTGCAGAACTTCATATTCCGTAGGAAGTACTTTTAAAATCACATCCAAAAATGCTACAAAGTAACAATAAAAACATCTTTCACCATTTCTTTACTTAATTTTTTTTTAAAGTACGTCTTTCATATGTTCTTAGAAATCAAATCACCACAACATATGAACTTCTTTTTCAACTGAAACAATTAAAATGAGGGTGATACACGAAGTATGCAATTTTTTCTACTTCCAGCTTTAAATAGATTTAGGTTTTGCAAAAATGGTGATAAAATTTGGTAATGGCATTTCATTTCTCTTTATTTAGAGCTTAAAAATCGAAAGACGAAAATCGATTATTGATAAATTTTTCAAATTTCATATCTTATATCAAAAAAAGTTAGTCCTAAATTAAATAAATACATTTACGAACTAAAGCCGATGTTGCTGCATCACATTATTAAAGATTGTTTAAGCTTTTTAGAAAATTGAGGTATAGGCTTGTGGTCAAAACAAACTTGTGAATCAATTCGCCGTGAATTTTTATAGTTTTGTGATCTCTATAATTACTCCTTTTTTAATTCGAAGTATATACGTTAGATTACACAGGTTGACAAAAGTTTAACTTTTTCAATTTGCCTGACCTTTGACAACTGATTTATATGGATTTAAGTGTGCTGATTCCGAATCTGTTATCCAATTTTTTCCATCAGCTAGCGTTTGCGAGCAAATCGCCGTTAAAGAGTCGAAAAAGTGCGAATTTTACCAACTTTGCTTGGCTATAATTTCCAAAACTTATTTTAGAGCCTCCGTTTTAAACACGAATTTAACTATATTGGATGCGAGGATTCCAAAAGTGGTATTCGTTTTTTTTCTGACAGCTTCAGTTTTCGAGGTATTAAAAAGGGCATAAATATTCAGACAAAATTAAAGAGGGCATAAATTTAAAAATTTTATTTTAACGATATCTCCAAAACTAAAGATGATTCAACAAAAGTAAGAGCATTTTTGGAATCAGCATATCCAACATATCTAAAATCGTCATTCACTTTTTGGATATAAGACAAGTGTTGGTAAAGCTGTGTTTATATCATACCACTGAGTATTAAGACCTGTCAAAAAATCGTGTGTAATATGATTTTATTGACAGTCCAATAAGACTTTTGATTTTATGAAATATTTCAAAAAATGGCTGTGTGTTATTAGATTTGCATACAAACAGCTGTTTTTAAAAATGTCTTTTGATTTTGTTTATGATTTTTTTGGCAGTATTAAGACTTTGGTAATATTTTACTTTCTTAAAATCTAAAGACTCGGTGGGATGATATAAACACACCTTAAATATGAGCCCTGTTTTTTGCAGACAGGATTAAGATTAGGATTAACTCTATTTAGTTAAAAAATGTGTCAAATCAAGTCCAGAAATTTTTTTTAATTTTTTTTCTGAATTTACATCCAATTAGTTAATATAAACAGGGGAAAAATTAAGCGTTGTCCAAAATGTAAAACGGTATAAATAAATTTGAGTTAATCCTAGGATTTAACTTCAAAAATTCCTTAGGCTATATCTTAAAAACAAGAACCGAACCGAACCGGTTTCGGCCGATTATTACTTTTTCGGCCGAATATTCGGTTCGGTTTCGGTTCGGCCTCGAAAACTGGTTTCGGTCGGACTCTACAAATCTGTCATTCAAATTTTTCTATCGCGTACTGTTTTTGAACATGCTTGAAAATTGTGGATTGCAGTTTTGGAATCAGGTCCATTTTATATAAAATCAAGTCCTATTTCGTGGAAGCAACATAAGAATACGTAACAGTGGACCCCTAAAAGTGCTTTATTTACTTTTTAACAGCGAATATCTCAAAAACGGTACGTGCTAGAAAAATTTGGACGGTAGATTTGGAAGCAGGAGACCAAAATTTATAAGGACCAGTTAGAAATTTCACTGGAAGGTTTTTGCTGTCGAACAGTGTTTTTAGTGTAAATATTACAAAAAAATACTCTGTCAATCAATCTTACAAAAATAAGTGAAAAAAGAACTTCTAATTTAGAAGTTCTAAATCACCAAATAAAAATGACATATCACACCCAAAATGCCAAGAAATATGTACTTCTAAAGAAGTGATGAAAAAAGTGCTTCCAAAAGGTCAAGTTATATTAACATCCGGATCACTTCTTCAGAAGTTGTGATAAAAACACTAGTGATATATGTTATACTTAAGTGTCAATCTTTCGCCACTGAAAAGTGGCGATAAAAAGAACATACTTTGTGTGTCACGCCCATATTAAATTCATCAATGTTTCAGTTGAAGAAGAAGTACATCTGGTTCATAAGTTGTGGTGAATGGTAAGCTCTTTTTTTGCTGGGATAATATATGTTTTTTTTTAAGGGTATAAAGTTTTAAAAAATGCATTAAAAAATTGCATTTTGCATCAAAAATGCATTTGTTTAAAAAAATATTTTTTTGATTGCTTTCGTATACAACAGGAAAACTTTTAGAGTCAAATGCTTTTTGAATCGTAAAAATCAAATAAATACCCAGACAGAAATTACGACTCTTCTAAAAATACAATACCATTGTAACATTGGATATACAAAAATACGACTTTAAAAATTCAATACCTTGAAAACAAAAAAATAATTACCATTACAACATTGGATTTTAAAAGAACCAACGTTACATAAGAGTTTAAAATTATAATCCGAAAAGGTTTACTATGGTAAACTTTTACAAAATTTCTGACTTTATTGTATTTAATTATTTCTTTATATCATTAAACTATATTCAATTTCAGCTACCTGCTTATTTTAAGAAAATGAGTTTTTGATGGCAAAATGTTCCCGCAAATAGGCGTCATCAATGGTATTAATTTCAGAAAAAAAAATTATTTTTAGACTGTTTTTTTTTTTAAATGAGCTATGTGAAACAATGATTTTTTCCAATAAAAAATTGAGCTATCTACAGTATTTTTTATGATAAAAAAGTTTAAAGTAAACTTTAAAGTTAAGATTTTTTGATATCATTACATTTTAAAAGGCTTATGCATCAATAAAAATAATGGCATATTTTTTTTTTTGGGTAAAATTCCAACTTGTTCCCGTGCCTTCCGCGGTTAAAAACCCGGATTTTAACCCCCTTTTTGGTGCGGAGCAAAAACGGCTTTACCTCTTGCAAATTTTATTTCACCATTTGATTCTAGAGCAAAAACTACTGATACTACAATATAAAGCGCGAAAAAAATCAATGATTTAAAAAAAATGTTTTTAACACCTGTAATGAAAGGGAATTAAAAATAGAATAAAAATCACATTTTTATCACAATCCGTTAAAAAGTTATAGTCTAAATATAGTTTCAGAAGGAAATATAGGTTTAACCCTAATTAACATTACCAAACACCCCCCCCCCCCCCCCCCCAAAAAAAAAAACGCCCCTGAAATTTGTTTGCATGTTGGAGGGTATAAAATATTCGACACAGTCGCATTTAACGCTCTTACTTATTTCCGTTACAGAAATAAAGACTTCTCCAATATTTCCGATTATCAAAATACTGTTACTGTTAATTCGGTTCTATAAATAAAAAATTTTCGATTTATTTTTATTTATTTTCGGTACTGAATCTTGATAAAAATATTTAAATTTTAACTTACAAAAATATCGGCTTTTTACAGGTTGGAAAAAGTCGGCTTTTTAAAAACAGTCGAATTTTTAGAAAAGTCTAATTTTTGTTGCGACTGTATAACCCGGGTATTATAAAAAAAATGTATTTTGAAAAATGTCTATTTATTTAAAATTATTTTTATATACTGTAGTTCTAATATAAAACACCCCAAAATAGCGCCAAAAATATGTTGAAATAACGTTATCCAGTGTTGTCTTTGAACACCATCCTAAGGTCATAAACTTATTATTACACTCAAAATAATTCTACAGTAAAAAAATTAGTAAGTGCGTTGGTAACCCAAATCTACTAATAAATTACCAATTACCAGTATTACAGTAGTTTTTTTAGTATCTTCAAAGTGCTAAAATTAGTATTTCTTACTGTTTATGAGTAATTTTTGTTGGTAGTTGGTTTTACTAATTTTTTTACTATTTTTAGTTCATAAAAGTACTAATATATAGTAATTTATTAGGTTTTTAATTTATTTTTGTTAGTAATAATTCCGTAAGGGGGCGCTTGTTTACAAGCAGAGCTACCAACTGTTTTTTTTTTGCAAAATCTTTAAATTTAAATTCAGTGTTGTCACTATGTTACATTTCGGGTATTTGCTGGTGCTTTTTTGGTCTTGCCGTTTTTTAAATACGCGTTTTTAAAAATAAGGTATTTATGGTGTATTTCCATTTTTTCGCGACATTTTTTTTTTAATTTGTGATTTTTATATTATCAATTTTTATATTATACTTACGCCTTAGACCTAATGTAATAGGAAAAAAACAGTCCCCTTTAAATTTGACTCAAGGTATCCTTTCAAAATTGCAGCTAAACGTGTTTTGTGTTCACAAATCAAGATCCCAAATGTTCTCTCAAAATTCATGAAAATAAAAAATAGTAGTAATTGATTTATACTTTATTAGTATGCGTGAGCAGGTTACCAAGCCGACTAGGAATTTTTTGCGGTGGCGGGCCGCTGGCCACTGGCCCATTTTGCTTGCCGACGGCGGATTTCTTATGGAGTTGTATTTTTCTAATGATGCAATTAAAATATGTATTTTTGACAGATTTAAATAAAGAAAATTTGGGTTTATTTTCGAAAATTGTGTAACAGGCAAAACGCGCAAAACAGTGACTCAAAAAGCGCTAAATTTGAATAAAGTAAAAAGCGATAAAAAAATAATTTTAATTCAAGATTAAAAAAAAATTAGAAAATCATAAGACCTATTCACAGAATAAGTCTAAAAATTGTGAAATATATTTTTTTAAAAATTTTCAACAAAGTTTTCCATTTCTTAGATTTAAAAAAATGCGCTTTTTGGGTGGTCGGATAGCTTTCAATCCAGCACGAAACGCGCTGAATTGGCATCGCTGTTTTTGGTTGTTATTTGATTCAAAACTTAAATAAGTTTTGTACCGGTCGTACAAAAATTAAAATTTTTCGCAATTTATTTTTTTTTGTTTCATTTAGCAAATTTAGTTTTTGGATTATATTTTTTTTGCTTCATCAAGACAATTTAGTTTTTGGATTATAACATTTAAATATTGGGATTCCCCACGAAAGATATGAGTACAATATTTTACTAAACTACCTGTATAATATCACTTCATACGGATTGGAAATACTAACAATATTTTTTAAAGAAAATGTATTATATTATATAATATTTTTTAATGAAAATGTATTATAAACTTTTTGGTACATATTTTCTACATTTTTTTACAACTACGTATTTTTTAAAATATTTAATGACTGTTGTTTTTTGAAACAATTTTGTTTACTGTCAAAATGATGTAAAATGCATAAAAATTAAACTGATAAAATCCAAACATTTCATTAAAAAAGATCTGTGGCGTGTTGATTGAATGTAATACAAAAGTTTGTATTAAATTTATTGTTTTTTTAAGTAATATGAATGTAATATTATTTTTACTCGTGATTGTATCAGCTTATTTATTTAATTTATGATAAAAACAAATACTTTTATTATCGTTTTTTCCGCTTTTTATCCTTTTAACCTTAAAAAGCACATTTTCCATTTTTTTTTAATTTTCTCTTTTTTTTCTTGTAGCTGATTTTTTTTTTTGTAAATTTTTACCCTTTTCTTACGATTTTTGCGTTTTTTTATTATATTGGTAGTGGCAACACTGTCTGTAATAGCCACCAAATGCTTCTTCACAGTTCAGCAGCAAGCAGCAGACAGAAAAAATGATGTGTACTCTATTTAATTATAATTTCACTAAAATGACGCATTTTTTATTTCTTAACATTAAAAGTGCATACCCCTAGCTGCAAATACAAAAAGTACTTATTTTTTAAATGTATAATTTATAATTAAACACAGTTCTTTATATTTCTTGCCGTCTGCTGCTTGCTGCTGCAGTGTGTGCGACCACCACGTTTTCTCGCATTTAACTGCAGTGCTACCAACAGATTTTTCTGTTTGTTTAGTGCGAAAAAGAATTAAAACCGAAACAACGCGATACCCGGTGACCGGGTCCCGGTCACGGAGTGTTTGTAAAAAAATATATATGTATTATAAATTTATTAAATTAAATTGTGTTAAAGTAATTGAATATATGTTTTTTTATTTATTTCAATATGTTCATTAAATAAAATAACATTTCTATGTCAGTTTTTTGTTTAATCGTTTTTTATTTCAATGGCTGTGTGAAAAAAACTCAAGATGAAGAGAATATTATGGATACACACACGAATACAAAAAAATGTATGTAAAAAAAGCACCCTCTGTGGTAAAATGTTTGTACATACATTTGAACATGTATTGATATTATTTCTTTTTTATATTTTTAGCGATCGTTTGCAAAGTAGATTTCAATGGTATGGCGACATCAATCATTTATTTTTTCAAATGTGGTACAATCAACGCTAAAATTTTTTTTTAAGAGCTTAAGAAGACATGTAATTAATTATATCTTAAACCCGAAGTGAAATAAAAATTGTTTACATATATATAATTTTTTTCTGATTTTTATTTACTAAAATTGATATAGGTAGTATTTTTATTCACTAAAATTAGCAATTTTATTTACTAAAATTAGTAATTTTTTTTACTAAATAGGACACAAATTTAAAATATTTATGATTTTTTTAGTAATTATATTTACTAAAACTGTAGTAAATTGCAGTAATATTTACTGTTTTTTTAGTATTTTTCATGTACTACATATTAGTAACAAATTTTAGTATTGATTACCAATTCCTGCACTAGGTCCTTTTGGACTAAAACATTAGTACTCGTAGCTAAATTTTTAGTATTGAATACCCACGTTTTTTTTTGAGTGTACAATGTAATTTTAATCCAGTAAATTTGATTTTTGGTGTTGTGACGACGTTGGAAACAAAAGTCAGGCGATTGTTTTTTGGCGTTATCATTTCAATGTTAAAGTAAAACTATAAATTTTGTAAATAGGATCTCACTTTGGTGTTGGAATGCCCTCCGCCAACTCTATTCTGACGTTATTCCGATTGAATTTTTCTGTCTGGGTACTTTCAAAGATATCGCTCATCAAAGTTACATACATTTTTGATAAAATTAAGAAATAAACAGAAAACTTATTTTTTGTATGGAAAAATCTCATTAGCAGTTTAAAAAACATAAAATCACGAAAGGTGGAAAAAAACAAAGGCCCGAAAAAAGCGGCACGTAGTTTTATGAAAAAAATTTTATTCTTTCGATTTATGCAGGTTTCAGAAAAATCGAAGATGGATAAAGTTTTGAAAAATGCATCTAAAAAATTCATTTGCATCAAAAATGTACTTGTACTTTGACTGCATTAGCATAAAAGAAGACAATTGTTGAATGCTTTTTGAATCGTAGAATTCAGATAAATTCTTCCGAAAATTCTTCCGGCTCTTCAAAGAATCATACTTTTTTGATTTTTTTTTTAATTTTTGAAGAAAATAAAATTCGCGAAAAAATCGCAATTTTTTTAAAATTTAAAAAAATGAAATTGGATATGTTTTGTTGGCTCCATAGCACTATGGTTCCAAATGCATATTTTTTGGCAGAAATTAAAAAAAAGAATTTAACAAATTTCCAAAAGCTTATACAGTTTCTCAATGGCAACACTCCAAGCCATTAAGAAAGTATAATGAAAAAAATTTGATGGCAATACTGTCTACCACACTCAAAATAATAACTCTGTTAAATTACAGAGATACTCTGCTGACCCAGCAGAAAATACCATAGATTTCCAACCAGCAAGATTTTTTTGTTATTTTACGAAGAAAACTCTGTAAAATGGTTTGGACAGTTAATAAACTGTAAAATTACATAGTTGCTAGTAAAATATTAGTTAAATGGGATCACAATTTTACAGAGAAATACTCTGTAAATTTACATATATTTGTAAAAACTCTGCAAAACTATTTCGATAAAAAAACTGTAAATTCACAGAATAATCTGTAAAATGTTGATATGAAACCAGAAGTTTTTCAAAAAACTTCTAAAAAATTAATAACTTTTTGTTAAATTTATTTGATCAAAAACTTAAAACATGAAATAATTGGGAACAAAAATAACAACATACTTATTTATAATAAAAAACCTTCTTAAAGTTGTCATTTCAACGGCATTATTAATTTTGTTTAACTTTGAGTGCATGAACTCCAGAACTTCTCTGCTTCCAAAACATTAACAGTCTGACAAGCCATCAAAATTATTCCTTACGTATTACGTATATTTTAAATTATTAAAACTCACATATTTAGTGATGCATTTAAGCGGTAGATGTTTCCCGATGTTTTTATAAATTAATAAATGACGATTTGAGCAGGGGCTATTTAAATGTCAAAATTGCGTTTTTTTTATAATTTTCATAAACTTAAAGAAAAAACTAAAATTTAAATGATCCTGATTAAATGCGTTTCCCACTTTAATGGTGCGCACTAGGGTTGCCAGAATTTTATTTCGAAAATGCGGGACAAACTCCTAAAAATTACAAAAATGGCGGGATTTTAAAAATTTTCGCGGGACAAAAATAGTTTTATGAACAAAACTAAAAAATTTAGCAACATGTTGTCGAGTTTTATTGTTTTAAATAGAGACTACCAACCTCTAGTGCATTTTGAAATAGAAAAAATGTTTTTGTTTTTCAAAATAATTTTTTTCGCGCTACTTTAGAGACTAATTAAGCTAAAGCAAATTTTAGTACACACAATTCCATTTTGAAGATACAACGCTGGACCAGAATTACTCCATGGAAATTTTATAAATATTTTTCCCGGAATGTACTCTATATTGTGCAACTTTTGGCGTAAATTTTTTGGAAAATATTTTTTTTTTCAAACAAACACTAAGATTGTAATCTTTTTTGTTATACCCAATTCACACCTGAGATGAAATCTCATTCGAACAAGATTTCGATCATATGGTTGTGTATGAAATGATGCAGATCATATGATCAAATCTTGTTCGATCGAGATTTCACCTCAGGTGTGAATAGACCTTTATTTGTTTCTTAAAAAGGTTCTAAATCCACATCATTTGGGCGACAAGGCAAAACCAATTTAACAAAAGCTTTCAAATAAGCCTTTTAAAAACTTAGGCTTTTATAGTAAAAAATAGTTGTTGTTAACAAAAATTGCAAAAAAAGCGGGAATATGGAATCCCGCGCGGGACGCGGGAATCGGTTATGAAAAGCGGGACAATCCCGCCAAATGCGGGACGTCTGGCAACCCTAGTGCGCACGCAAAACGTTGTATTTTAATTTCTTGTTTAAATTCACTTTATAATTGTAAGTGGCAACTATAAGAATTCATATCGACAGTATATGCAAGAAGCATGGATAAGTAATAACTTGACACAAAATAAAGGAAATTGCCATCATTTAAATGAGCCCGCTTAAATGTTTCGCACGCGAATGTTTAATTTTGTAGAAATTATTTATAAACTCGCTAGATATTCTCACGTTTTTTTTTTTTCATATACTTCTCATTTTCAGTGCCACATTTGTGCGGTGACATTCTAATAAACACTTATAAAATTAAAAGGAAATCGTTTAAGAATGTCTTGACTTTCCTATATGTATATTTTTTAATGCGGTTGATATGGCTTTTACACAACGGTCACTTTTTGATTTCTAATCAACTTCTCATTCTCAGTAGTGTTGACAATTGGCAAAATCGTGTAAATTTCCCCACTTTAATGCTTCCAAATTGTTAATTTTCTTTTTTTATTTTTGTGAAGATTACGAGTTTTTTACAAGTACCTCCAATTTTACACGACATCCTCGTAAAATTTACCAGCTTTTATTGTAATTTAAGACGCTCTTTAAAGAGGGATTGCAATAATTGGAAGTTTTTTGAAGAGATTTTTATTTGAAAACTGAATTACAAAGCAATATGTAAAATTACAGATGAAATTTAGTATTTTGTTTACCAGAAAAACAAAGTATTTTTCTAAAATCTATATTTTAACAAAAAACTCTGTTTATTGTCTGCAAAATAAAGATTACAAAGTAAAAAGTTAAACTACAGATAAAATTTAGTTTTTCGCTCAGAAGAATATACAAAGTATTTTCCTAAAATCTGTATTTTAGCAGATAACTTTGTCAAATATCTGTCGAATTGAGATTACAGTCACTTTACAGAGTATTTAACAGAGTAATTATTTTGAGTGCAGGGTTTCAAAGTTGATAGTTTTAAGGCGTATTATTAAATCGGGATCAAAACCATATTACAATTATACTAACAGCAAATGGAAAAAAATAAAATTATAAAAAGGCTAAAAAGGAAAATTGAAGCCCAAGGAAGTAGTTCTTATTAAAAACTCCAATTTAAAATTCCATGCATCTTTGGCGTTATTCTTGGGGGTTGCGGTTTTAAGGATTTTGAAGCCAAAATAGCCTATATCTTCGTGGACAAAAAGTTTTGTTTGGGCACGAACATACATGCGTCTTTAAATGTAAAAGTATTTTCTAGATGGTCTATTTAATACTAAAATTAATATCTAGCCAGCATTTTTCGGCAAACTCTCACAATTGCCATTTTAGTTTAGCACAAACTTTGGCAAAATTTTCGGTTTTTTGCTTGACATATCTTTAAATTTTTTTTAACTATAATTTTTTTGCCTTTGGCCGTGCTAACTGACTACTAGAAGTATATTATTGTTGATAATTTTTTTTTTTCAAAAAAAAAAAAAAAAAATTTCCGAAAAATTTTTTTTTTTTTAATTTTTTATTTTTTTTGAAAATCATTCTTTGATTGCGTTAAGAGATTAAAAAGCATTCCAGATTCAAAACTAGCGACTTTGCTTCATATATGGAATTTTTGCAAAAAAAAATTGATTTGGAACCATAGTGCATAGTACAAATATGTACTAAAAATTAAACAAATTTGAAGACCCTCGGTCAGATTTTATAAAATCTCTGGTGGAATTCGTGATATAGGAAATACGGGAGAAAAATAAGAGTTACCTGTTTTTCATAGCTGCTTAATCTCACATTTAGCGGTGCAGTGGGGAGAGGGGAAAATGGGATATTTTAAGTTTTTGAGGATTTTTCACATTTCTTTAAAAGAAACTATATGAACATTTTTTACATATCGAAAGGGTTTTTTAAGCCAATGGTGTACAGGTCGTGTCCAAGTTCGGCTTCGATAACTTCTTATTTTGAAAAATGTGAAAACTTTGGGGTAGTATGTATGGAGAGATATACAATACGTACGACCGTCAAAATCACATACACACTCAAAAAATTATGTTATTAACTGTTTGTAGTTCATTTAAAAGATTTACGTTTTGTTGTTTTTAAAGAAAAATCATTTGTTTAATGTTCAGTTTTTTAAGTGACTATTTTTGTTATTTGTTTCAAAAATAACAACATAAAAATAAAGACTTTCTCTAGCATTCAATTTTAAAAGTCATTTATTTTTGTTCTGTAAGTAAAAATAAGTTATTCTTATTTAATTTTTAATGATTTGTGTACGTTATTTTTTTTTAATTGTTGGCATTTCTAAAAGAAAAATCATTAATTTTTACCTACTTGTGTGGGTTATTTTTTTTTGTAGAAAAAAATTCAAAAAATTGTTTTAGAAATATAACAACATGTTTGTATCAAGTGACTTTGGCACGATGGATAGAGTGTCTACCCGGGTAAAAATGAAATATATATGATCATATATGAAGATATATGGATCATATATGAATTTATATAACCATATATTATCATATATGCCTCCATATATGTTTATATATGATCGGATCCGTAAATTGGCCCGATATGGGCTCATATCAGGCCAATTTTCGGATCAGATCATATATAAACATATATGGAGGCATATATGATAATATATGGTTATATAAATTCATATATGATCCATATATCTTCATATATGATCATATATATTTCATTTTTACCTGGGTAATCAGAATGTAGTTGATTGCAGCATAGATTTTATTAAAAATTTTTTAAAATATAATTCAATAGAAAAATTATAAAAATAACCTACGAAATCATTAATTTTTAATGTTTTAAGCAGGTTTTACATTATTACACTTTGTATTATGGATTTTGTATAATTTTTTGAAATTTTTCAAAAAAATAATATTTTGCTTTCGACTTTTCAATTTTATTGAGTTTATTTAAAATTAAAACAAAATAAAATAAATTGAGAAAAGAAAATTTATGTTTTTGTGTGTTTTGCAAAACATTTTAATAAAAATTATACAATTTTTAATGTGTTTTCGTTTGAATCCCAGCAAAACTTTGGTAATGGGTAGTGATTATATAACACATTACCAGGTAATGTATATACCTTATTTGTAGCATTATTTTAGGATGTCTTACCAAACATTTGTTCCACAACGTATTATTTTAAAGTGAAAAATAATGCATTACTAATAATTTGCTACGTAATGCATGATTATTGGAAAAATGTATTTCCTATTTATTATTTCTAAACATTATATCATGGATGATTTATATTTGGTTACATTATGTATTATTTGAAAGTTTAAAATAATGCATTATTTATAATTAAATGCATAATGCATTACAATAACATAAAAAATAATTATTTTATAAAAAAATGCATAAGTTTAAACTAGAGATGGGCTCACGACAAGAAATTTCTAACGACACACACTCACTAGCATATTATATCTACTTACACTTACTTACAATCACGTGAGTAAATTTAATACAAAATTACTTTTTCACTACTCGTAACACCTTATATTACGTTCTGGTATGCTATATTATATACCTTACTTGTAACCTATAAAATATCATATATTTTACACCTTACTGGTATTCTTCGTTATAAATTTATGACTTATTTTATACCTTACTGGTATTCTATGTGATAATGTGGATGCATTACTTTGAGTCTCATCGCCTGTTAAAATCATCAATGCTGCAATGTATAAAATAAGAGATCATATACCTTATTTTATACCTTATTTGGTAATCTAAGTTTTGCTGGGATAACACATTTCAACACACAAAGCATAACAATGTAAAGGCCCTTTTAGTAGGTAATAATACCCTACACCACACTGTGGTACAGGGTATAATGAGTTTGTGCTAATGTTTGTAAATACCCGAAATATTGGTCCTATACCCACTTTTAAGTTTACCGCTCGACTCAGAATCACTTTTTGAGTCGATTTGGCGATGTCCGTCCGTCCGTCTGTCCGTCCGTCCGTCTATCTGTCTGTCCATGTAAACGTTGTAAACACGATACAGGTCGCATTTTTTAATCAATTGACTTGAAATTTGAAACTTAAGCCTCCCAAGGACAAAGCCTATTGAAACTGGAAAAAAAATCGGTCCATATTTATCCCTAGCCCCCATACAAAGGTCCTCTTTAGTTTTGGCTCAAATGACTCTCATAACCGCATTATAATAGGTATATTTTGAAAATTTGGCAGGTAATCCTGTTTTATCATCACCATTCCAAATTTTAAAGAAATCGGGCCGGTTCTTCTTGTAGCCCCCATACAAACCACCTTCCCTATTTTCACATAAATCACTCAAATTTCATGAAAATAGAAAATATTTAATTAAAATTCTGTTTGTGTATGTTCTGTTTGTGTATATTCTGTTTGTGTATGTTTACGCTTTTTATAGATTTGACAAAATATAGATCTAATCAGTCCATGTTTAAACTTGGGACCCATTTTCCGGGAAACTCTGTGTAGGGTATTGTATGGCCGGTCTTGACCGACTAAAATTTTCTTACTTGTTTTTTTTTTTTAATTTGTTGGTAAAAATAACACAACAATCATTAATTTTTAATGTTTTCGTAGGTTATTTTTTTCGAATTTGTTGGTAAGAAAATGAAAGTGACGTTATTTTTTACTGTTCAATGTTTTTTATTTTAGAAAAGGTTGTTAATAGTAACAAATAAATGTTGATGTTTGTTAAAACAAATGAATAATTACTGGGACGGTTTTCAAATATTTTATCACTTGTTTTAAATATGTTTTTCATTTGTTTTTGCCTACAAAATATTTTGAGTGTGGTGTCCTATCTCCTTTGTTGTGGACCTTGGTCATAGATGAGCAGCTGTAGGAGCTTAATGACTTTGGTTTTGCGGCTACGCTTAAAATCTTGTTATTGCTATTACCGGCTGTCATGAGCCAACAATTTCGGACCTCAAGCTTTAGGCTCTCTATATAAGAAAGAAATGCTGTCAATCAATGGGGTTCTCCATTAATCCATCCAAGATTATATTAATACAAATTATGGAATGAATCCAAGTTCATGTCACACTGGAACTTTTGCGCTGGCCAAGGACAAGCGAAAAGATTCATAACTCCATCCAGTTCGGTAGCAAAACTAATACTATGTTTAGATAAAAAGGAAAAAGGATTCTAACATCCCACCTAACTGGACATTGTAACCTACGCTGATCATAAATTTGATCAATTTTTTATTTATAATCAAACAAAATAATGATTGATTTAAGGAATGAATTGTAAGTTTATGAAAAAATTATGAAAAAAATCATCTATGTTGCTAACAATAAAAAAATAAAAACCTATTATTTTGTATATATTTTTTTTTAATTAATGTGTTCAAATAAATTAAAGCGAAAATTTCTAGTATGTTGAAAATTTGTAATTCGACAGTTAAAGAAAATAACAAAAATTTTAATCAAAACATTGATTAACTCATTTAAATTTTGTTGATCAATAGATTTAATTGAATTTTTTTAGCCAATAATTTTTTGTGTGTATGTGTGTGGAAATCATTTAGTCTGTCTTTAGCGATAAGATCTTTTAATATAAAAACCTGAATCATTTCCAATTTTTAAATATCTAATACTCACAAAATATACAATTAAAAAGACTCTTTAATTTATACTTTTTGTTCACTGACATTTCTACCTTGACATATGTCAATTAGCGGTATAATAACTGTCAACACACAATGTGATATATCAACTCGTTTTGGCAGAGTGAAATAACAGTGTAATACAGACACTCCAAAATCAACCTAACAAACCAGCACACGCAAAAACATAACTGAAAACATGCATACGATGTACGATTCCAAAAGATATAAAATGATTGGAATACTCAACTTGTATTCAGTCTCGTATATGAGAAAAACAAACCCTTGATGCAAATAAACATGACAGGTGTACGTACTACGTATACGTACATATACGAGTACGAGAGTACAGTTTTTTTAAAAGTAAATGTATGCATTTGTAACTCAACATGATGATGGTGTTATTGTTGTAATGCAAAAAATAAAAGCAACAAAATTGTATTAATGACATGTAGAGTGAGTAGAGTACGTGCTACTGTCATTTTGTATGTAACAACAACAAAAAAATAAGATGTACTACATAGTACATCAGAGTCAGAGTTGATGTGTAGATGATAATAACAGACCTATAACATTTTAAACCATACATCCATATATGAGGCATTCCACACCAAATGTCCCGCTACAGAAAAACATGTGTCCCGTAAATTTCTGAATAGGTTGTTTGGATAGCCCTATATGGAACTAAGAAGATTGCGCTTTTGGTTTTTCAAATTTTCAAAAACTGGGCTGAGGAGGCGTGGTCAAATATTGGAAAAATGGTCAAATTTGTGTCGAGTTGCCTTGATTAAATATGTATCACATTAAAACGGAATTCACCACAATCTCAAAAATTTACATTCTTATATAGTTTTGTATGGGATATCGATTAAAATTTTTTTTTTGGAAAATTTTCAGAACCCGTTCTGAAATTTTCCATTTTTTAAAAAGTCAATTTATCAAAAATCCGGCCACTTTTTTTTTTTTTTTTTATTTTTTTTTTTAAAGTTTAGATGTTTGTCCATCCATACAAAAAAATTCAGAAACACGTTCGTCGTTTTTTTCGAAAAAATTGCATTTGAATATTGAATTTCACGACAAATTTGGAATTTCCTTGTATTTTCTTGTTAAAACATGGCGTATGAGTAACAAATTTTTGCGAAACCAACGAGTTGATCCCATTTTAATTATTTTTTCATTTGTGGTGCAATATAGAGATGGGCGTGAATGCGATTTGACCCGCGCAAGAAATATTAAAGTCACTGACGACTCGTTATTATTTTTAGTTTACTTGTACAATCACGTGAGTCAATTTACTGTTACTCACGCAGTTTTTGATTACGCTCACGGTTGTTCACTCACGCTGATGATGATTTTACAAAAATAATAAAAACAACAAATTTTCTATGAAAAAAGCACTGAAAACGGAAACTCAAAAAAACAGTAAAATTCCAAAAAAAAAAAATAGTTAAAAATCACAAAAACTTACATAAGAAAAATTTTAAGCATTCACTCATCTCGCAAAAATTGGACTTCCTAATCACTCACGAAATGTTCTACTCACGCTACCTCTTTAATATCGTGAATAGCTTAGTACGTGACTCGCGAGTCAATTTTTTCAAATGTTGAACGTTAAAGGATATGTACCTATAAATGAGCTTATCCAAAATATTAAATAAATCAGAAGGATATTGATGCATTTACATAAAAAAACTCTTATAAACGCACATCAAGTGATCTTAAGATTTTAAACTCATTTTAGTGTTGATATTTCAGTAAAATTTGTATGAAACTACTCTTACCAGTTTTAGGCATTCAAGCGAGTAATTCTGTATTTTTTTTTAATTTAAATTGAAATCTTTATGAAATCTTAAAACAAATTTTTTTAACAATTGACTATCTGTTTTCGATATAAACGGTCAGAGGGACATTGATGCATATCTAAAAAAAAACTCTTATAAACGCATCTTATCAGTTTTACGCATTTTACGCATTTAAGCATTTACGCATTTTACGCATTTACGCATTTAAGCGAGATGAGTGAATGCTTAAAATTTTTCTTAAGTAAGTTTTTGTGATTTTTAACTATTTTTTTTTTTTTTGAATTTTACTGTTTTTTTGAGTTTCCGTTTTCAGTGCTTTGTTTTCATAGAAAATTTGTTGTTTTTATTATTTTTGTAAAATCATCAACCGTGAGCGTAATCAAAAATTGCGTGAGCGTGAGTAACAGTAAATTGACTCACGTGATTGCACAAATAAACTAAAAATATTAGCGAGTCGTCAGTGACTTTAATATTTCTTGCGTGGGTCAAATCGCTTTCACGCCCATCTCTATATTGTACCACACATGAAAAAACAATTAAAATGAGATCACCTCGTTGGTTTCGCAAAAATTTGTTACTCATACGCCATGTTTTAACAAGATAATACAAGGAAATTCCAAAATTGTCATAAAATTCAATATTCAAATGCGATTTTCTCGAAAAAAAACGACGAACGTGTTTCTGATTTTTTTTTGTGTGGATGGACAAACATCTAAACTTAAAAAAAAAAAAATGGCCGGATTTTTGATAAATTGACTTTTTTAAAAAATGGAAAATTTCAGAACGGGTTCTGAAAATTTTCCAAAAAAAAAATTTAATCGATATCCCATACAAAACTATATAAGAATGTAAATTTTTGAGATTGTGGTGCATTCCGTTTTAATGTGATAAATATTTAATCAAGGCAACTCGACACAAATTTGACCATTTTTCCAATATTTGACCACGCCTCCTGAGCCCAGTTTTTGAAAAATTGAAAAACCAAAAACGCAATTTTCTTAGTTCCATATAGAGCTATCCATACAACCTTTTCAGAAATTCGTGCGACACGTGTTTTTTTCGCTGGACATTTGGTGTGGAATGCCTCATATACATGAAATTGTATTTTTGTATAAAAGTGCATCTTTACAGGGTGCATATCATAAATTTTGGTTAATATTATTTTTTTATAATCCAGAAAAATGGCCATTTGCAATTTATAGTGTTTTAGACAGATTCGTTCATTGGGTTTTACCAACGGTAATGTTTCCAATACATCGTACATCGAATAACTTCAATGTACAATCAGAAAAATCCAGTCGGCAAAAAAAAATCACACCTGACATACTGCTGACTGTTCCTTTATAAAATTTCTGACATATTCATACAATTTTCCAAACTGTCATCAATGACATGTCAGCAGTTGGTCAGCGATTGTTTCAACGAATTGTTAGTGGCCACCAATACTGGTGTACACTGCTGACCAACTACTGACATGTCATTGATGACATTTTGAAAAATTGTATAAAGATGTCAGCGATTTCATAAAGGGAGAGTCAGCAGTATGTCAGGTGTGATTTTATTTTGCCAACTGGGAATACTTGTCTGTTGATTTTCCCTCTTCTACAACTATTATAATTTTTATGAATACCTAAGCATGCTACAAGAGCGACCTTCTTTTATTTGAGGTCTGGTTTAGATTTTTTTTAAATAAGATTGATTTCTAAAATGATTGTATTTTTGGAACTTTAAATAATCATATACTCAAAAATGATTTAAAATCACACTTTTTTAGTGCCTCAATAAAAAAAAATCTGATACCGTCCACAAAGTTTGAAGACAGAGGCATTTTGAACAGCAGCCCCACGTTTAGTTAAGGGATGAGGCTAGTTCATTGTTCTTTGGTTGTAACGTGCTCTAAAAAAATCAGCGATATTCGCTGATTACGTTTACGATATCGTAGACCCCATGGCCGCTGCTAAGTCACGAAAAAGAGGACGAAAAGTTTTCTAACATTTGGAAAGCGGAAGGTCAACCTTCTGGTGGAAGTCTTGACAGAACATTGTAGAAACTCTGGCAGCGACTATCATCGAAATTGTGGAGAACTGGAAGTGGAGGAGTCAGTGCAGCACTTGTTATGTGAAAGAAAGAGGGAGCAGTGTTTGTGGACATTAAATTTGAATTTTTCTAGATTGAAGTTGACTGGGAAGACTTCTGCCGGGAGCAGGCGCGGATCCAGCTCTTGGGGGGGGAGGGGGGTAACATTTTTTTACACAAAATTTTTTTTTGGGAACTTCAGGTCGGATTTTAATTATTTCCTAATGTTTTTTAGTGTTTGTTTATTGTGATTTTTTCCAAATTTTTAAAAAGTGTTCCTATAGAAAAGGTTTAAGAAATTCTCAGGTTCTAAAGCAATTTTTTGACAGCGAAAGACCCAGATTCTGAAAAATTTTCTTTTATGATATACATATATCATATTTGAGACATGTTTTACCCAAAAAAGTTTCCTGATTTTGAAATTGTTCTGAGTCATTTCCTTAAAGAGAAATGTTATGATTATGAGACATTGTCCTAATAGAAAAATTCTGAGGTTCTGAGGCATTTTGCTACAGAAAATCTTTAAGAATTTATGAAACTCTTGCTATAGAAAAATTTTTTGATTCTCATACACTTTCATATAGAAAATTCTCGGATACTTAGGCAATTTTACCACCAAAAATTCTTATAAAAAAAAAATTTCTTCGTATAGAAAATTTCTCAGATTTAGTGACTTTTTCCCCACAGAAAACTTCTTAGGTTCTGAAATATTTTTCTCTACTTTTCTACAGAAAAAGCCTAAGATACTGAAACGTTCATTCTACATCAAAATTTTCAGGTTTTGAAAAACTATTCTATAAAAAGTACCTAAATTATAAAAATTAAAGACTTAAATGCTTTTAAAATTTTTTTTAAGAGAAATTCACTTTTTCTCAGACATACATATTTCTAATTAAAAATCTGTGAATCTAAAACATTTTTCCTACAACACAATTTGAGATTCTGAGATATTTTAACTATAGGGGTCAGACTTAGTGAAATCAATCAAAAATAGCTAAAAATTTTTGTGACCCCCTTCGATTTTGATGAAATTTGGTTTAGTTGTCACACTAAGTGATAAACTAATGCACACTTATTTTCAGCCCTCGAAGTAAACAGTGGGCGAAATCACGGAGGGTCAAAATTTCCCCCAAAATCCCCCAGTCGCGACACTTTGCACCGTAAAAACTTAATATCGTTGGTTCTATTATAGCTAGAAAGTCCATTTTTGGCTTGTTTTAAGCTCATAATATGCTCTACAAGACCTACCATAACCAAAAAAAATTTTCGAAAAAAAATAAGGGTTACCTCCCTTATTTTAAGGTCGTGATATACGGAGGAGAAAATAGTGAGGATGGTATCCCCCGATTTTTTTTTACTTGATAATATTATAGAGAAAGTACTAAAGAATATATTCTAAAATTTTTAAGTTGGGACAACAATGGGATCGCTCAAAATCAAAATTTTTCACAATTTTCTTCTCTTTAACCTTAAAAAAATAATATCATAAGTGCTTTTGTAGCTACAGAGCCCATTTTTTTTGTTTTAAAGCTTATAATACGCTTTACAAGATATACCAAAACCAAAAAAATTTCCAAAAAAAGGAATTGGTGCCCCCCTTATTTGAAGGTCATGGCAAAGGGTGGCGGAAATGTGGGGAAAGTATCCCCCTATTTATTCCCAAAGTGCAAGTCCTAATGAACATACTCTACAATTTTTATGTTGGGACAACAATGGGATCGACCAAAATCAAAATTTTTAAAAATTTTTCCCCAAAAACAACAAATCGCGACATTCTTGCGCCTCCCATTGGAGTCCCAAGATAAAAATTTCAGGATATGCTCTCTAGAACTTACGCTTAAAAAAAAAAAACAAGGTAAAAAAAAATTGGGGGATACTATCCCCCGATTTCCCCCACCCCTTGCCACGATCTTTAAATACAAGACGCACCCCTAATTTTTTTATTTTTTTTTGTGATAGTAATATTGAAGAGCATATTAAGAGCTTTAAAACAAACCAAAAATGGACTCTGTAGCTACAATACAGTCCACGATATTAAATTTGTAATGTGTAAGAGTGTCGCGATTTGGAGATTTTGGGGGAAATTGTGAAAAATTTTGATTTTGGTCGATCTAATTGTTGTCCCAACATAAAAATTTTAGGATATGTTCATTAGGACTTGCACTTTGAGAATACCAAGTAAAAAAAAATCGGGGGATACTTTCCCCCCATTTCCTCCACCCTTTGCCATGACCTTTAAATAAGGGGGGCACCCTTCCTTTTTTTCTAAAATTTTTTGGTTAGGGTAGGTATTGTAGAGCGTACTATAAGATTTAAAACAAACAAAAATGGACTCTGTAGCTACAATAGCACATATGATATTAAATTTTTAAGGTTCAAGAGTGTTGCGATTTGGAGATTTTAGGGGAAATTTTTTGAAAAATTTTGATTTTGAGTGATCCCATTGTTGTCCCAACTTAAAAATTTTAGAATATATTCTTTAGGACTTTCTCTATAAGATTATCAAGTAAAAAAAAAATCGGAGTATACCATCCTCCCCATTTTCTCCTCCCTTTATCGCGACCTTAAAATAAGGAAGGTAACCCTTATTTTTTTTCCAAAATTTTTTGGTTATGGTCTTGTAGAGCATATTATGAGCTTCAAAACAAACCAAAAATGGGCTTTCTAGCTATAATATAACCAACGATATTAAGTTTTTACGGTGTAAAGTGTCGCGACTGGGAGATTTTGGGGGAAATTTTGACCCTCCGTATTTTCGGCACCTGTTGACTTAGAGGGCTGAAAATTTGCATTTGTTAGTTTTTTACGTAGTGTAAGAACTTAACCAAATTTCATCAATATCGGAGGGGGTCAAAAATATTCATGATTGATTTCACTAATAATGACCCATAGAAAAGGTCTTAAATACTTTTTTCTATGGGTCTTGAATACGTTTTTTTTTTATAGAAAGTCTTAGAGTCTGAGTCTCACACATTTTCCTACAGAATAAGTCTTAGATTCTGAGATATTTTTCAAATTGAAAAAATTTCAGAGTCAGACCAACTTTCTCAGATTCTGGGACATTTTTCCAAAAAGTCTCAGATTCTGGGATATTTTTCCTAAAAGTATAGATTCTGAGACATTTTTTCTAATAAAAAGTCTCAGACTCCGCGTTATTTTTCAGAAAAATCTCCGAAAAAGTCAAGAGATTTTTTAGGATTTTATTCCTTCGGAAAAGGGTCTTAGATTCTTAGTATAGTCTTAGATTCTTAGAAATCAAATAGAAAAAATCTCAGATTTTGAGAAATTATTTTCTTAAACAAAGTCAGATTTTGAAACATTTTTTCTATTGGAAAAATTACACTGAATCTGTGATTATTAAGCGTTCTTATATATTGTCAAATTCTTCCTAAAAAAAATTATTTTTCCTATATAAAAATTTTAAGATTTCGAAACTTTTTTCTTACAAAAAAATTCTAAGACTCAAAAACATTTTTGTAATAGAAAAATTTTGAGATTCTTGGTAAATTTTCCTAAAAAAAATTCTCACTTCATCTTTTCAGATATCTGCGAAAGAAACATAATTAGATTTTACCTATAGATAACTCTCAAATTTTTCCTATAAAAATTTTCTCACATTTTTCCTATAAAAAAAAATTGTCAAAATTTTCTTCAAAAAATTGTCTAATTTGTTTATAGAAATTTTAGAAAAATTTGCAAATTACTTGTACAGAAAAATTTTCAATTTTCTCCTATATATAGAAAAAACTCTTGATTTTTCTCTTTAGAATAATTCCCAAATTGTTCGAAATTTTTTATCAAGAAAAACTTCAAAATTTTTCGTAAATTTTTTCCTACAGAAAAATTCACAAATTTTTATTTAGAAAAATTGTAACATTTCGAACAACATTTTTCCTTTAGAAAAATTCTCAGATTATATCCTTTTCTTTATAACTTTCTTTTTTCCCTCTCCTTTTCTTTATAACTTTCTTTTTTCCTCTCTTTTTTCTTTTTCTTTATTTTTTTTTCTTTTTCCTTTCATTTCCCTTTCTTTTTTTTGGATTCGGTTTGGGGGAAAATTTCCTTTTACCCCCGTGGATCCGCGCCTGGCCGGGAGCCTATTCCACATACGACTAGTTCGACTAAGAAACGAATCTGTTTAATGCGTTGTGCAATATATCAGACAGATCGACAACGAACGTATGTGATGTGCTGGTAAGGCGAGTACTACTGGAATGCACTAGCGTCTCAGGCATGAATTCGCCCATTTCAGCTGAACAATAACCGTGATAATATCGATAGAACAATGACGCAATACCCACATTCCGATGATTCTTCATAGAGTCAACAGAGCTGGATACGCTACTGTTACTGATGAGTGTTAACGCACACCTGTCAAGGTAGTCCTTAAAGCACCTGCCCAGATATGGGAGTTGTATTCCATTTTCGATCGACTATAGGAGGTATAAAATGTCAGGAGATCATTCGGAGTGAAGTAATTCTTACACCGTTTTAAGAATCGAAAACACTTGAATGCTGCTTTCGACACTTAAAAAACATGTTAGTTCTAACAAACACCACATTGGATTTTCAGACCTAGAACATCAGGAGTGTCAGATTCCTAAATAGCTATACCACCCATTGGTACAGATGACGCTGATTCCACAATCCGTCTGTGGTTAAACATACAACATTGGGTCTTACGAACATTAAAACGACCCTATTAGAAATACCCCACTCGGAGATTGTTGTTAGGTCATGCTGGAGTGTGTCATTCGTGTTCTCTTAGCTTCAATTTCATTAAGGCTTGGTCTATGATTAAAGGAAAATGAATGACAAACATTGCTGTCATCTGCGAAATAATAGTTAGTATTGGTAGTTAGACCCAGAAGGTCATTATGAAAGAACATATCCTTGCGGAACCCCTGGATTCCCATGAAACTCATCCAATGAGAACCCATCTATACCAACACTCATAGAACGGTCTCAAAGAAAGCTCATATAAATCGAGAGAATAAGCAATAAGCTTCGAAATAAGTGCACCGTGACACACACGATCAACCGCCTTGGAATTATGTAAAGCAACCACTTTGCCTTCATCAAATTGGTGAATTGAATGACTCCAACGTTTCGAAAGTAATGCTAGCAGGTGTCCTGTAGAACTACTTTTACGAAAGCCATGCTGTCGATTGCACAAGAGTGAATTAGAATCCAGATGAATTAGACTCCAGAATTCATCATGCCCTCCATGACTTTGCAGAGCTTAGTGAAATTGCTTTTGGGCGGTAGTTTTCGGGATTTGTAGCCTCATTTTTTTTGGGATATGCTGGACGTTGGATACCTTCTAGCAAAAACGCCTAACCGGTGCGAGTATCTAAACAATGTTGCCAAAGGACGAGACATCGACAATGCACACTGTTTCAGGCCGTAATAGCCGTAATATCATCCACTGGTACTTGTTGTACTGTAGGTTTGTGGCAACTGGATTTTTTTATTAGTGTAGTTTGAATCGATCCTGCTACAATGATTCATTGACCATTGAAAACTTTACCAAGCAAATATTGGCACAGGACTTCTTGTCTAACCTACAATTTATTTTTAAATAACATGCCGAATTAAAAAATAACTCTTTTAGTTAAAACTGACGAATTTGTATGGATCAAGAAAAGGAGAAATCAATCGAACAATCGATAGAATTTGAATATTCTCACTGAGTCCTATAAGTCGAGAACTCCATAAAGTATATGCAATATGTTTTGGCCCATGATCCACATTCTAGCGATGTCAATTGGACTGTGGCCAGTATGGAATAGCCCCAAACCACTTTAAAAACTAAAGAAAGACTCGATACAGAAAAAATTAATACTCCCATTTGTTTTTATTTGCGATTGATATATTTCCTGATCTTTTCGATTTGGTAGATATCGGAATCCAACACTTTAAGTAATTTACAAAAACTCAAATAACCTTAACGCTAGGGCTAAGGTACCCACCTAATCATCTCGTAGTGTCACAATGGATCCCAGAATATGTATGCTAATGTAAAACGTCAGTAGTCACTTCTAAACCATCGTGTTTAGACCTGTAAAAATATATCTATATATCACCCTGTTTTATTAAAGCTGTATTTGTGATATGCACTCCTCTCTGTCAGATCATGTATCATTCATTTTATTTTAGTTTTGTTTTTCTGTTCCTGTAGACTTGTTCATTTATCTTCATTCTGTTAAACTTCAACTACTAACAAACCATTCAAGCGTATGCTAAGGGTTTTAAATGAATGCATTTGTCGTACTTCCTATTTGGAACAATGTATACAATACAGACATATGGAGATATACATGAAGGATACCTTTTATCCTTGTCGTTGTTGTACTTTAATTTATTTACTCAAACCAAAATTTTTGGGTATTTAAAAATTTACACAAGTCTTGTAAACTGTTGGAATATACAAGTTCTCCCAGTGGCTGAGGCTTTCGAGTGTGTGCGTATTTTTAGGAAATTTTAACATACGAATGAACTGATGGACACTGGTCTGTCCTGTAATGTTAGGCTAACTTTTTTTTGTGCACTTCACTAACAATCCCCATTCTCAACTGGATGCACTGAATGTGCAGGCATATATGCAATTTGTACATATTTCAATCATCTAATACCTAATGAAAGTATCCACAAAAATATGTTCATGTTACTTATGATGTTCGTTAGTAGTTTCATGTAACTAGAGTAAAACAAAATGTGTAATCTTCAACTCAAGCTACACCATATTGTATAGTTTTAAATTACATAGCACATACATAAATTCAAACTAACAACGGAAGACTCCCAACCGTTATACATCGATTTGCTGGAAACTTAAATTAAAACAAGTAAGAAAATTATAGTCGGTCAAGACCGACCATATCACACCCTACACCAGTGTTTTTCAGAAAATGGGTCCCAAGTCCAAACATGGACCGATTGGATCTATATTTCGGTAGATCTTTAATTAGTGTAGAAAACACACACAACCAAATTTGAGTAAAACAGTCTTATTTTTCAAACAATTTTTTATCAAATACTTTCTTTTTTCATGAATTTTGAGAGATTTATGTGAAAATCGGGAGGGTGGTTTGTAAAGGGGCTACAAGAGGAACTGGTCCGATTCTTTTAAATATAGAGTGGTGATTTGTGAATACGAAATGTGTTTACTTGTCACATTTCGAAAGGTTACCTATTAAAATACGGTAATTAGAGACACTTGAGCCAAATTATAAAGGGAAGTTTGTATGGGAGCTATGTCTAAACAATATGCTTTGTCCTTGGGCCAAAGGACCTGTATCGTGCTCACAACGTTTAGATGAATAGACGGACGGACGGACATCGCCAAGTGGTGTGACTAGGCAATTTTAAGGTTGGGGCTTCTCGTGATTTTTTGGATTTCTAAGCTATTTCTTCTTAAGAAGCTGCGGGTTTTTAAATAAATATGTCTCATCTGGGAGTAAAGCATGTGATCGTTTAAATGGTGGAAAATCTATTTGCCAATTGACGTGTAACGCATTAACTGGTAGCGTCTATCATAACTCGATTTGTCAATAAGAGCGCAACACAGGAAGGCTCGACGAAAAAAAAAATAATACGGTGCCATATATCATTTGATCCCAAAATTGGATCCAAAAATATATGATTTTAACTATTTGATATAATTAGATCCCAAAAATGGAACGGTAAATATTATCTAATTTGATATTATAAAAAATTTGATCTAATAAAATCTAATAATATCTATTTATATCTTATTAGATCTAATATCATCTTCAATATCAAATCAGATGAAATTTACCGTTCCATTTTTGGAATCTAATTATATCAAATTTGATAGAATTAGATATAAGCATATATTTTTGGATCCTCCATTTTTGGGATCAAATGATGGATCTTTTTATATATAAATTTGTAAAAAACTATATAATATATCAAAATTTTTTTACTCGGGGGTGTTCTTTCGCCACATCTTTAAGACCTGGGACTGAATTCAATGCTGACCTCTCTAAAAGTACGTTGGGTTCATGCTGTCGCATATGCTGACGATGTCACGATAGCGGCAAAGGGAGTGCATAAAGGACATTGTTCAGGGTTTTTTGAAAAATGCGTCTATATGGGAAAGAGACTGTAGTCTTGGAATTCTTGTTTGTTTCTGGACGGCTCTGAAATCACCTTCATAGATGGAGCCAAGTATCTTGGAGTATTTTTAGAAAGGAAGTGGAATTTCATTCTTAATATTGAGGAATTGGTAAGAAAAGCAACGATTGCTTTATATTTCTGTAAAAGGGCCATTGGAAAACGATGGGGCTTTAGGCCCGAAGTCGTTCAATGGACTCATACATCAGTGGTGCGTCCAATTCTGCTGTATGGAATCATTGTTTGGTGAGGTAACAAGAGGGAACTGTGTCTTAATCACGAAGGCACAAGGAATGCATCACTGGTGGTCTTCGTAATACAGCTGCATTAGAAATCCTTCTTCACCTGATACCTTTGGAGATATTTAGTAGGCACTATGCGGCTACATCAGAAATTCAACTGAATAACACACTGCAATGGAAGAGCAGCGATTGTGAATATAGCGCTTGAAGAAGATAACAATAACATAATATGTGGACTATGCTTCATTTATGAGCTTTTTTTGCGGCACTTTACCACCGTGATACCATACAGGACGTCTTAAATGAGGAGCCTTCTGAGTAGTGAAGCCTCCATGCATTTTTACATAGATGGATCGAAGCTAAACGAACAAGTGGACTTTGGAGTCTGTTCGGGAGAGCTAGGATGGAGCCAGGCTTGAAGATTGCCAGATCATTGTAGTGCGTAACAGGCAGAAATGTTGGCAATAAAGGAAGTGGGTGACTGGTTGAGCTTAAATGTCTTGTATACAACCGGAGTCAACATCTAAGTATTCTGATAGTCAATAAGTTGTCAAGTTGCTGGACTCAAAGTTTCTGAAAACAAGTTCATCCGTTAAGTGCATTGCTTCTTTAAACGAGATGGTTAAGCAGTTTGACATACGGCTTAAATGGCTCCCAGGGCGCGGAGACATTCCACTGAAGTAAAAAGCCGATGAGCTTGCAAGACTTGGAACTACTATACAGGTTCCAATAGAATTGGAATGAGTTGGTACCCCTCTCAAAGTTTGCAAGCAAAATCTACGGTTTTGATACGTGACGGAGAATTATCAGATGGGCACATGGATGGACGTGTGAGACTGCACGGCAGGTTTGGCCTTCTCTTAATCAAAAGCGCAGAAGTGAGCTGATATCGCGTCGAAGAGGAAAGATTTCGACGGTGGTTTCTGTAATAACCAGAAAATGTCTTTTAGGAAAACACGCAAAGCGGTTAAACGTAATGTCAAATGACTTTTACCAGAGTTGCATGGCTGAGGAGGAGTTGGAAACACTTTATCTGTCGTTTGCCCGGCACTTTCTAATCAGATATTTGCCTCACTGGGATCTGGGGAGCTGCACGATCTTTTTGATTTGTCGGATGTTAAAATTCAATATCTTTGGTGTGTTGGGAGACTTCCCCTGTGTGGTAGAAATTTCGTACACAAGTCATATTCAAATATTGCTTATTGGTTGGTATTTGCATTATCCATACCTAACTAAGTAGTTACCATCTAGTCAACCTTTGCATGTCAGAATTTTTAAATTTTGCTTATGGAGTCAATCATGTTGTCAGAAACATGTAAATAAATTGTTTGCTCTAGAATTCACTCTACTCTTACTCTTGAAAGGATATACTCTCGTTGTGTTGTAGTATGTAAGTTATAATTCAGCTTTCATTAACAAAGCCCTATAGTGGTAATATCCTATCAGTCATTCTGGGAGTCGACTACATTATGTATGCGTTGATGTACGTAAATTTGATAAGGAACAAAATTATAATTGAAAAATATATATAAAAAAAAATAAAGGAGTTCTTTAAACAAATTTGTAGTACATTTAACATTATTTTTGGGGGATGGTGATAAGTGGGGAAGCTTTAAGAATCTAATTTCATGTTTTTAACTATGAATTGCAATGGTAAATGGATGGGAATTAGACTGAAGGAATCATTGGGGATTTAAGAATGTGGCTAGTCCAATTACTAATAAGGAAGGTCTCCTTGGTGTCAACCGCCGATCTTTATGCAATTGGTTTAATCGTAAAAAAACTGAAAAAAGTCAACTTTCCCCCACACAAGTCGACACTCCTAAAAACGAGTTTGGGCCGCTACAAAAAAATACGTGTCGAATTATTTTCCGTTCTGAACCTTATATCCAAATTTCATTGTCTCTTGGCAGGTTTTACAAAATAGCTAGGTGGTTGTAAATAAAACGAATGACAAGGAAAGTCTACCTGGTGTCACCCTCCGCTCTTCACGAAATTTGGATATGTTGTTCAGAACGAAAATTAATTCGACACTTATTTTTTTAAGAGCATTTAGGGGTGTCGATTTGTACTGGGGAAATTGACCTTTTTCCGTTTTTTACCATTTAAGAATTTGGTATCATTGGCACATTGTTGCCAAAAAAAGTCCTAAAATTTTGGGTTTTTTCTCAATATGACGAAAAGTTGTGTATGTTTGGACACTTGCTTTTTGGGACATTGGATTTGTGTTGAATGAATTTGGGTTATATGGTATGCAGACACATTTTGACTCAATGGACAAGTAGTGAAATTTACAATCGAAAATTTTCTATAGAAAAATTTATTATCAAAAATTTTCTATAGAAAAATTTACTACCGTAAATTTTCTATAGAAAAATTTACAATCGAAAATTTTCTATAGAAAAATTTACTATCGAAAATTTTCTGTAGAAAAATTTACTATCGAAAATTTTCTATAAAAAAATTTGCTATGGAAAATTTTCTATAGAAAAATTTACTATAGAAAATTTTCTATAGAAAAATTTTCTATAGAAAAATTGTCTATAGAAGAATTTACTATCGAAAATTTTCTATAGAAAAATTTACTATCGAAAATTTTCTATAGAAAAGTTTACTATCGAAAATTTTCTATAGAAAAATTTACTATCGAAAATTTTCTATAGAAAAATATACTATCAAAAATTTTCTATAGAAAAATTTACTATCGAAAATTTTCTATAGAAAAATTTACTATCGAAAATTTTCTATAGAAAAATTTACTATCGAAAATTTTCTATAGAAAAATTTACTATCGAAAATTTTCTATAGAAAAATTTACTATCGAAAATTTTCTATAGAAAAATTTACTATCGAAAATTTTCAATAGAAAAATTTGCTATCGAAAAATTTACTATCGAAAATTTTCTATATAAAAATTTGCTATCGAAAATTTTCTATAGAAAAATTTACTATCGTAAATTTTCTATAGAAAATTTACTATCGAAAATTTTCTATAGAAAAATTTTTTTATCGGAAATTTTCTATAGAAAAATTTACTATCGAAAATTTCTATAGAAAAATTAACTATCGTAAATTTTCAATAGAAAAATTCACTATCGAAAATTTTCTATAGAAAAATTTACTTTCGAAAATTTTCTATAAGAAAATTTACTATCGAAAATTTTCTATAGAAAATTTTACTATCGAAAATTTTCTATAGAAAAATTTTCTATAGAAAAATTTACTATCGAAAATTTTCAATAGAAAAATTTGCCATCGAAAATTTTCTATAGAAAAATTTGCTATCGAAAATTTTCTATAGAAAAATTTACTATCGAAAATTTTCTATAGAAAAATTTGAATATCGAAAATTTTCTATAGAAAAATTTACTATCGAAAATTTTCTATAGAAAAATTTACCATCGAAAATTTTCTATAGAAAAATTTACTATCGAAAATTTTCTATAGAAAAATTTACTATCGAAAATTTTCTATAGAAAAATTTAGTTTCGGAAATTTTCTATAGAAAAATTTACTATCGAAAATTTTCTCTAGAAAAATTTACTATCGAAAATTTTCTATAGAAAAATTTATTATCGAAAATTTTCTATAGAAAAATTTACTATCGAAAATTTCTATAGAAAAATTAACTATCGAAAATTTTCTATAGAAAAATTCACTATCGAAAATTTTCTATAGAAAAATTTACTTTCGAAAATTTTCTATAGAAAAATTTACTATCGAAAATTTTCTATAGAAAATTTTACTATCGAAAATTTTCTATAGAAAAATTTACTATCGAAAATTTTCTATAGAAAAATTTACTATCGAAAATTTTCAATAGAATAATTTGCTATCGAAAATTTTCTATAGAAAAATTTGCTATCGAAAATTTTCTATAGAAAAATTCACTATCGAAAATTTTCTATAGAAAAATTTGCTATCGAAAATTTTCTATAGAAAAATTTACTATCGAAAATTTTCTATAGAAAAATTTACTATCGAAAATTTTCTATAGAAAAATTTACTATCGAAAATTTTCTATAGAAAAATTTACTATCGAAAATTTTCTATAGAAAAATTTACTATCGAAAATTTTCTATAGAAAAATTTACTATCGAAAATTTTCTATAGAAAAATTTACCATCGAAAATTTTCTATAGAAAAATTTACTATCGAAAACTTTCTATAGAAAAATTTACTTTCGAAAATTTTCTATAGAAAAATTTACTATCGAAAATTTTCTATATAAAAATTTGCTATCGAAAACTTTCTATAGAAAATTTTACTATCGAATATTTTCTATAGAAAAATTTACTATCGAAAATTTTCTATAGAAAAATTTACTATCGAAAATTTTCTATAGAAAAATTTACTATCGAAAATTTTCTATAGAAAAATTTACTATCGAAAATTTTCTATAGAAAAATTTACTTTCGAAAATTTTCTATAGAAAAATTTACTTTCGAAAATTTTCTATAGAAAAATTTACTATCGAAAATTTTCTATATAAAAATTTGCTACCGAAAATTTTCTATAGAAAATTTTACTATCGAATATTTTCTATAGAAAAATTTACTATCGAAAATTTTTAATAGAAAAATTTGCTATTGAAAATTTTCTATAGAAAAATTTGCTATCGAAAATTTTCTATAGAAAAATTTACTATCGAAAATTTTCTATAGAAAAATTTACTATCGAAAATTTTCTATAGAAAAATTTACTATCGAAAATTTTCTATAGAAAAATTTACTATCGAAAATTTTCTATAGAAAAATTTACTATCGAAAATTTTCTATAGAAAAATTTACTATCGAAAATTTTCTGTAGAAAAATTTACTATCGAAAATTTTCTATAGAAAAATTTACTCTCAAAAATTTTCTATAGAAAAATTTACTATCGAACATTTTCTATAGAAAAATTTTCTATCGAAAATTTTCTATCGAAAATTTTCTATAGAAAAATTTATTATCGAAAGTTTTACTATAGAAAAATTTACTATCGAAAATTTTCTATCGAAATTATCTATCTGTAGAAAAATTTACTATCGAAAATTTTCTATAGAAAAATTTACTATCGAAAATTTTCTATAGAAAAATTTACTATCGAAAATTTTCTATAGAAAAATTTACTATCGAAAATTTTCTATAGAAAAATTTACTATCGAAAATTTTCTATAGAAAAATTTACTATCGAAAATTTTCTATAGAAAAATTTACTATCGTAATTTTTTTATAGAAAAATTTACTATTGAAAATTTTTTATAGAAAAATTTACTATCGAAAATTTTTTATAGAAAAATTAAATATCAAAAATTTTATATGGAAAAATTTACTACCGAAAATTTTCTATAGAAAAATTTACTATCGAAAATTTTCTATAGAGAAATTTACTATCGAAAATTTTCTATAGAAAAATTTACTATCAAAAATTTTCTATAAAAAAATTTACTATCGAAAATTTTCTATAGAAAAATTTACTATCGAAAATTTTCTATAGAAAAATTTACTATCGAAAATTTTCTATAGAAAAATTTACTATCGAAAATTTTCTATAGAAAAATTTACTATCGAAAATTTTCTATAGAAAAATTTACTATCGAAAATTTTCTATAGAAAAATTTTCTATCGAAAATTTTCTATAGAAAAATTTACTATCGAAAATTTTCTATAGAAAAATTTACTTTCGAAAATTTTCTATAGAAAAATTTACTATCGAAAATTTTCTATAGAAAAATTTACTATCGAAAATTTTCTATAGAAAAATTTACTATCGAAAATTTTCTATAGAAAAATTTACTATCGAAAATTTTCTATAAAAAAAATTTACTATCAAAAATTTTCTATAAAAAAATTTACTATCGAAAATTTTCTATAGAAAAATTTACTATCGAAAATTTTCTATAGAAAAATTTACTATCGAAAATTTTCTATAGAAAAATTTACTATCGAAAATTTTCTATAGAAAAATTTACTATCGAAAATTTTCTATAGAAAAATTTACTTTCGAAAATTTTCTATAGAAAAATTTACTATCGAAAATTTTCTATAGAAAAATTTACTATCGAAAATTTTCTATAGAAAAATTTACTATCGAAAATTTTCTATAGAAAAATTTACTATCGAAAATTTTCTATAGAAAAATTTACTATCGAAAATTTTCTATAGAAAAATTTACTATCGAAAATTTTCTATAGAAAAATTTACCATCGAAAATTTTCTATAGAAAAATTTACTATTGAAAATTTTCTATAGAAAAATTTACTATCGAAAATTTTCTATAGAAAAATTTACTATCGAAAATTTTCTATAGAAAAATTTACTATAGAAAATTTTCTATAGAAAAATCTACTATCGAAAATTTACTATCGAAAATTTTCTATAGAAAAATTTACTATCGAAAATTTTCTATAGAAAAATTTACTATCGAAAATTTTCTATAGAAAAATTTACTATCGAAAAGTTTCTATAGAAAAATTTACTATCGAAAATTTTCTATAGAAAAATTTACTATCGAAAATTTTCTATAGAAAAATTTACTATCGAAAATTTTCTATAGAAAAATTTACTATCGAAAATTTTCTATAGAAAAATTTACTTTCGAAAATTTTCTATAGAAAAATTTACCATCGAAAATTTTCTATATAAAAATTTGCTATCGAAAATTTTCTATAGAAAATTTTACTATCGAATATTTTCTATAGAAAAATTTACTATCAAAAATTTTCAATAGAAAAATTTGCTATCGAAAAATTTACTATCGAAAATTTTCTATAGAAGAATTTACTATCGAAAATTTTCTATAGAAGAATTTACTATCGAAAATTTTCTATAGAAAAATTTACTATCGAAAATTTTCTATAGAAAAATTTACTATCGAAAATTTTCTATAGAAAAATTTACTATCGGAAATTTTCTATAGAAAAATTTACTATCGAAAATTTTCTCTAGAAAAATTTACTATCGAAAATTTTCTATAGAAAAATTTATTATCGAAAATTTTCTATAGAAAAATTTACTATCGAAAATTTCTATAGAAAAACTAACTATCGAAAATTTTCTATAGAAAAATTCACTATCGAAAATTTTCTATAGAAAAATTTACTTTCGAAAATTTTCTATAGAAAAATTTACTTTCGAAAATTTTCTATAGAAAAATTTACTATCGAAAATTTTCTATATAAAAATTTGCTACCGAAAATTTTCTATAGAAAAATTTACTATCGAAAATTTTCTATAGAAAAATTTACTATCGAAAATTTTCTATAGAAAAATTTACTATCGAAAATTTTCTATAGAAAAATTTACTATCGAAAATTTTCTATAGAAAAATTTACTTTCGAAAATTTTCTATAGAAAAATTTACTATCGAAAATTTTCTATATAAAAATTTGCTACCGAAAATTTTCTATAGAAAATTTTACTATCGAATATTTTCTATAGAAAAATTTACTATCGAAAATTTTCAATAGAAAAATTTGCTATCGAAAATTTTCTATAGAAAAATTTACTATCGAAAATTTTCTATAGAAAAATTTACTATCGAAAATTTTCTATAGAAAAATTTACTATCGAAAATTTTCTATAGAAAAATTTACTATCGAAAATTTTCTATAGAAAAATTTACTATCGAAAATTTTCTATAGAAAAATTTACTATCGAAAATTTTCTGTAGAAAAATTTACTATCGAAAATTTTCTATAGAAAAATTTACTATCAAAAATTTTCTATAGAAAAATTTACTATCGAACATTTTCTATAGAAAAATTTTCTATCGAAAATTTTCTATCGAAAATTTTCTATAGAAAAATTTATTATCGAAAGTTTTACTATAGAAAAATTTACTATCGAAAATTTTCTATCGAAATTATCTATCTGTAGAAAAATTTACTATCGAAAATTTTCTATAGAAAAATTTACTATCGAAAATTTTCTATAGAAAAATTTACTATCGAAAATTTTCTATAGAAAAATTTACTATCGAAAATTTTCTATAGAAAAATTTACTATCGAAAATTTTCTATAGAAAAATTTACTATCGTAATTTTTTTATAGAAAAATTTACTATTGAAAATTTTTTATAGAAAAATTTACTATCGAAAATTTTTTATAGAAAAATTAAATATCAAAAATTTTATATGGAAAAATTTACTACCGAAAATTTTCTATAGAAAAATTTACTATCGAAAATTTTCTATAGAAAAATTTACTATCGAAAATTTTCTATAGAAAAATTTACTATCAAAAATTTTCTATAAAAAAATTTACTATCGAAAATTTTCTATAGAAAAATTTACTATCGAAAATTTTCTATAGAAAAATTTACTATCTAAAATTTTCTATAGAAAAATTTACTATCGAAAATTTTCTATAGAAAAATTTATTATCGAAAATTTTCTATAGAAAAATTTACTATCGAAAATTTTCTATAGAAAAATTTACTATCGAAAATTTTCTATAGAAAAATTTACTATCGAAAATTTTCTATAGAAAAATTTACTTTCGAAAATTTTCTATAGAAAAATTTACTATCGAAAATTTTCTATAGAAAAATTTACTATCGAAAATTTTCTATAGAAAAATTTACTATCGAAAATTTTCTATAGAAAAATTTACTATCGAAAATTTTCTATAGAAAAATTTACTATCGAAAATTTTCTATAGAAAAATTTACTATCGAAAATTTTCTATAGAAAAATTTACCATCGAAAATTTTCTATAGAAAAATTTACTATTGAAAATTTTCTATAGAAAAATTTACTATCGAAAATTTTCTATAGAAAAATTTACTATCGAAAATTTTCTATAGAAAAATTTACTATCGAAAATTTTCTATAGAAAAATTTACTATAGAAAATTTTCTATAGAAAAATCTACTATCGAAAATTTACTATCGAAAATTTTCTATAGAAAAATTTACTATCGAAAATTTTCTATAGAAAAATTTACTATCGAAAATTTTCTATAGAAAAATTTACTATCGAAAATTTTCTATAGAAAAATTTACTATCGAAAATTTTCTATAGAAAAATTTACTATCGAAAATTTTCTATAGAAAAATTTACTATCGAAAATTTTCTATAGAAAAATTTACTATCGAAAATTTTCTATAGAAAAATTTACTATCGAAAATTTTCTATAGAAAAATTTACTTTCGAAAATTTTCTATAGAAAAATTTACCATCGAAAATTTTCTATATAAAAATTTGCTATCGAAAATTTTCTATAGAAAATTTTACTATCGAATATTTTCTATAGAAAAATTTACTATCAAAAATTTTCAATAGAAAAATTTGCTATCGAAAAATTTACTATCGAAAATTTTCTATAGAAGAATTTACTATCGAAAATTTTCTATAGAAAAATTTACTATCGAAAATTTTCTATAGAAAAATTTACTATCGAAAATTTTCTATAGAAAAATTTACTATCGAAAATTTTCTATAGAAAAATTTACTATCGGAAATTTTCTATAGAAAAATTTACTATCGAAAATTTTCTCTAGAAAAATTTACTATCGAAAATTTTCTATAGAAAAATTTAATTTCGAAAATTTTCTATAGAAAAATTTACTATCGAAAATTTTCTATAGAAAAATTTACTATCGAAAATTTTCTATAGAAAAATTTACTATCGAAAATTTTCTATAGAAAAATTTACCATCGAAAATTTTCTATAGAAAAATTTACTATTGAAAATTTTCTATAGAAAAATTTACTATCGAAAATTTTCTATAGAAAAATTTACTATCGAAAATTTTCTATAGAAAAATTTACTATCGGAAATTTTCTATAGAAAAATTTACTATCGAAAATTTTCTCTAGAAAAATTTACTATCGAAAATTTTCTATAGAAAAATTTAATTTCGAAAATTTTCTATAGAAAAATTTACTATCGAAAATTTTCTATAGAAAAATTTACTATCGAAAATTTTCTATAGAAAAATTTACTATCGAAAATTTTCTATAGAAAAATTTACTATCGAAAATTTTCTATAGAAAAATTTACTATCGAAAATTTTCTATAGAAAAATTTACCATCGAAAATTTTCTATAGAAAAATTTACTATTGAAAATTTTCTATAGAAAAATTTACTATCGAAAATTTTCTATAGGAAAATTTACTATCGAAAATTTTCTATAGAAAAATTTACTATAGAAAATTTTCTATAGAAAAATCTACTATCGAAAATTTACTATCGAAAATTTTCTATAGAAAAATTTACTATCGAAAATTTTCTATAGAAAAATTTACTATCGAAAATTTTCTATAGAAAAATTTACTATCGAAAATTTTCTATAGAAAAATTTACTATCGAAAATTTTCTATAGAAAAATTTACTATCGAAAATTTTCTATAGAAAAATTTACTATCGAAAATTTTCTATAGAAAAATTTACTTTCGAAAATTTTCTATAGAAAAATTTACCATCGAAAATTTTCTATATAAAAATTTGCTATCGAAAATTTTCTATAGAAAATTTTACTATCGAATATTTTCTATAGAAAAATTTACTATCAAAAATTTTCAATAGAAAAATTTGCTATCGAAAAATTTACTATCGAAAATTTTCTATAGAAGAATTTACTATCGAAAATTTTCTATAGAAAAATTTACTATCGAAAATTTTCTATAGAAAAATTTACTATCGAAAATTTTCTATAGAAAAATTTACTATCGAAAATTTTCTATAGAAAAATTTACTATCGGAAATTTTCTATAGAAAAATTTACTATCGAAAATTTTCTCTAGAAAAATTTACTATCGAAAATTTTCTATAGAAAAATTTACTTTCGAAAATTTTCTATAGAAAAATTTACTATCGAAAATTTTCTATATAAAAATTTGCTACCGAAAATTTTCTATAGAAAATTTTACTATCGAATATTTTCTATAGAAAAATTTACTATCGAAAATTTTTAATAGAAAAATTTGCTATTGAAAATTTTCTATAGAAAAATTTGCTATCGAAAATTTTCTATAGAAAAATTTACTATCGAAAATTTTCTATAGAAAAATTTACTATCGAAAATTTTCTATAGAAAAATTTACTATCGAAAATTTTCTATAGAAAAATTTACTATCGAAAATTTTCTATAGAAAAATTTACTATCGAAAATTTTCTATAGAAAAATTTACTATCGAAAATTTTCTATAAAAAAATTTACTATCGAAAATTTTCTGTAGAAAAATTTACTATCGAAAATTTTCTATAGAAAAATTTACTATCAAAAATTTTCTATAGAAAAATTTACTATCGAACATTTTCTATAGAAAAATTTTCTATCGAAAATTTTCTATCGAAAATTTTCTATAGAAAAATTTATTATCGAAAGTTTTACTATAGAAAAATTTACTATCGAAAATTTTCTATCGAAATTATCTATCTGTAGAAAAATTTACTATCGAAAATTTTCTATAGAAAAATTTACTATCGAAAATTTTCTATAGAAAAATTTACTATCGAAAATTTTCTATAGAAAAATTTACTATCGAAAATTTTCTATAGAAAAATTTACTATCGAAAATTTTCTATAGAAAAATTTACTATCGAAAATTTTCTATAGAAAAATTTACTATCGTAATTTTTTTATAGAAAAATTTACTATTGAAAATTTTTTATAGAAAAATTTACTATCGAAAATTTTTTATAGAAAAATTAAATATCAAAAATTTTATATGGAAAAATTTACTACCGAAAATTTTCTATAGAAAAATTTACTATCGAAAATTTTCTATAGAAAAATTTACTATCGAAAATTTTCTATAGAAAAATTTACTATCAAAAATTTTCTATAAAAAAATTTACTATCGAAAATTTTCTATAGAAAAATTTACTATCGAAAATTTTCTATAGAAAAATTTACTATCGAAAATTTTCTATAGAAAAATTTACTATCGAAAATTTTCTATAGAAAAATTTACTATAGAAAATTTTCTATAGAAAAATTTACTATCGAAAATTTTCTATAGAAAAATTTACTATCGAAAATTTTCTATAGAAAAATTTACTATCGAAAATTTTCTATAGAAAAATTTACTTTCGAAAATTTTCTATAGAAAAATTTACTATCGAAAATTTTCTATAGAAAAATTTACTATCGAAAATTTTCTATAGAAAAATTTACTATCGAAAATTTTCTATAGAAAAATTTACTATCGAAAATTTTCTATAAAAAAAATTTACTATCAAAAATTTTCTATAAAAAAATTTACTATCGAAAATTTTCTATAGAAAAATTTACTATCGAAAATTTTCTATAGAAAAATTTACTATCGAAAATTTTCTATAGAAAAATTTACTATCGAAAATTTTCTATAGAAAAATTTACTATCGAAAATTTTCTATAGAAAAATTTACTATCGAAAATTTTCTATAGAAAAATTTACTATCGAAAATTTTCTATAGAAAAATTTACTTTCGAAAATTTTCTATAGAAAAATTTACCATCGAAAATTTTCTATAGAAAAATTTACTATTGAAAATTTTCTATAGAAAAATTTACTATCGAAAATTTTCTATAGAAAAATTTACTATCGAAAATTTTCTATAGAAAAATTTACTATAGAAAATTTTCTATAGAAAAATCTACTATCGAAAATTTACTATCGAAAATTTTCTATAGAAAAATTTACTATCGAAAATTTTCTATAGAAAAATTTACTATCGAAAATTTTCTATAGAAAAATTTACTATCGAAAATTTTCTATAGAAAAATTTACTATCGGAAATTTTCTATAGAAAAATTTACTATCGAAAATTTTCTCTAGAAAAATTTACTATCGAAAATTTTCTATAGAAAAATTTATTATCGAAAATTTTCTATAGAAAAATTTACTATCGAAAATTTCTATAGAAAAACTAACTATCGAAAATTTTCTATAGAAAAATTCACTATCGAAAATTTTCTATAGAAAAATTTACTTTCGAAAATTTTCTATAGAAAAATTTACTTTCGAAAATTTTCTATAGAAAAATTTACTATCGAAAATTTTCTATATAAAAATTTGCTACCGAAAATTTTCTATAGAAAAATTTACTATCGAAAATTTTCTATAGAAAAATTTACTATCGAAAATTTTCTATAGAAAAATTTACTATCGAAAATTTTCTATAGAAAAATTTACTATCGAAAATTTTCTATAGAAAAATTTACTTTCGAAAATTTTCTATAGAAAAATTTACTATCGAAAATTTTCTATATAAAAATTTGCTACCGAAAATTTTCTATAGAAAATTTTACTATCGAATATTTTCTATAGAAAAATTTACTATCGAAAATTTTCAATAGAAAAATTTGCTATCGAAAATTTTCTATAGAAAAATTTACTATAGAAAATTTTCTATAGAAAAATTTACTATCGAAAATTTTCTATAGAAAAATTTACTATCGAAAATTTTCTATAGAAAAATTTACTATCGAAAATTTTCTATAGAAAAATTTACTATCGAAAATTTTCTATAGAAAAATTTACTATCGAAAATTTTCTGTAGAAAAATTTACTATCGAAAATTTTCTATAGAAAAATTTACTATCAAAAATTTTCTATAGAAAAATTTACTATCGAACATTTTCTATAGAAAAATTTTCTATCGAAAATTTTCTATCGAAAATTTTCTATAGAAAAATTTATTATCGAAAGTTTTACTATAGAAAAATTTACTATCGAAAATTTTCTATCGAAATTATCTATCTGTAGAAAAATTTACTATCGAAAATTTTCTATAGAAAAATTTACTATCGAAAATTTTCTATAGAAAAATTTACTATCGAAAATTTTCTATAGAAAAATTTACTATCGAAAATTTTCTATAGAAAAATTTACTATCGAAAATTTTCTATAGAAAAATTTACTATCGAAAATTTTCTATAGAAAAATTTACTATCGAAAATTTTCTATAGAAAAATTTACTATCGAAAATTTTCTATAGAAAAATTTACTATCGTAATTTTTTTATAGAAAAATTTACTATTGAAAATTTTTTATAGAAAAATTTACTATCGAAAATTTTTTATAGAAAAATTAAATATCAAAAATTTTATATGGAAAAATTTACTACCGAAAATTTTCTATAGAAAAATTTACTATCGAAAATTTTCTATAGAAAAATTTACTATCGAAAATTTTCTATAGAAAAATTTACTATCAAAAATTTTCTATAAAAAAATTTACTATCGAAAATTTTCTATAGAAAAATTTACTATCGAAAATTTTCTATAGAAAAATTTACTATCTAAAATTTTCTATAGAAAAATTTACTATCTAAAATTTTCTATAGAAAAATTTACTATCTAAAATTTTCTATAGAAAAATTTACTATCGAAAATTTTCTATAGAAAAATTTATTATCGAAAATTTTCTATAGAAAATTTACTATCGAAAATTTTCTATAGAAAAATTTACTATCGAAAATTTTCTATAGAAAAATTTACTATCGAAAATTTTCTATAGAAAAATTTACTATCGAAAATTTTCTATAGAAAAATTTACTTTCGAAAATTTTCTATAGAAAAATTTACTATCGAAAATTTTCTATAGAAAAATTTACTATCGAAAATTTTCTATAGAAAAATTTACTATCGAAAATTTTCTATAGAAAAATTTACTATCGAAAATTTTCTATAGAAAAATTTACTATCGAAAATTTTCTATAGAAAAATTTACTATCGAAAATTTTCTATAGAAAAATTTACTATCGAAAATTTTCTATAGAAAAATTTACTATCGAAAATTTTCTATAGAAAAATTTACCATCGAAAATTTTCTATAGAAAAATTTACTATTGAAAATTTTCTATAGAAAAATTTACTATCGAAAATTTTCTATAGAAAAATTTACTATCGAAAATTTTCTATAGAAAAATTTACTATAGAAAATTTTCTATAGAAAAATCTACTATCGAAAATTTACTATCGAAAATTTTCTATAGAAAAATTTACTATCGAAAATTTTCTATAGAAAAATTTACTATCGAAAATTTTCTATAGAAAAATTTACTATCGAAAATTTTCTATAGAAAAATTTACTATCGAAAATTTTCTATAGAAAAATTTACTATCGAAAATTTTCTATAGAAAAATTTGCTATCGAAAATTTTCTATAGAAAATTTTACTATCGAATATTTTCTATAGAAAAATTTACTATCAAAAATTTTCAATAGAAAAATTTGCTATCGAAAAATTTACTATCGAAAATTTTCTATAGAAGAATTTACTATCGAAAATTTTCTATAGAAAAATTTACTATCGAAAATTTTCTATAGAAAAATTTACTATCGAAAATTTTCTATAGAAAAATTTACTATCGAAAATTTTCTATAGAAAAATTTACTATCGAAAATTTTCTATAGAAAAATTTACTATCGGAAATTTTCTATAGAAAAATTTACTATCGAAAATTTTCTCTAGAAAAATTTACTATCGAAAATTTTCTATAGAAAAATTTGATTTCGAAAATTTTCTATAGAAAAATTTACTATCGAAAATTTTCTATAGAAAAATTTACTATCGAAAATTTTCTATAGAAAAATTTACTATCGAAAATTTTCTATAGAAAAATTTACTATCGAAAATTTTCTATAGAAAAATTTACTATCGAAAATTTTCTATAGAAAAATTTACTATCGAAAATTTTCTATAGAAAAATTTACTATTGAAAATTTTCTATAGAAAAATTTACTATCGAAAATTTTCTATAGAAAAATTTACTATAGAAAAATTTACTAACAAAAATTTTCTATAGAAAAATTTACTAACAAAAATTTTCTATAGAAAAATTTACTATCGAAAATTTTCTATAGAAAAATTTACTATCGAAAATTTTCTATAGAAAAATTTACTATCGAAAATTTTCTATAGAAAAATTTACTATCGAAAATTTTCTATAGAAAAATTTACTTTCGAAAATTTTCTATAGAAAAATTTACCATCGAAAATTTTCTATATAAAAATTTGCTATCGAAAATTTTCTATAGAAAATTTTCTATAGAAAATTTTACTATCGAATATTTTCTATAGAAAAATTTACTATCAAAAATTTTCAATAGAAAAATTTGCTATCGAAAAATTTACTATCGAAAATTTTCTATAGAAGAATTTACTATCGAAAATTTTCTATAGAAAAATTTACTATCGAAAATTTTCTATAGAAAAATTTACTATCGAAAATTTTCTATAGAAAAATTTACTATCGAAAATTTTCTATAGAAAAATTTACTATCGAAAATTTTCTATAGAAAAATTTACTATCGGAAATTTTCTATAGAAAAATTTACTATCGAAAATTTTCTCTAGAAAAATTTACTATCGAAAATTTTCTATAGAAAAATTTATTATCGAAAATTTTCTATAGAAAAATTTACTATCGAAAATTTTCTATAGAAAAATTTACTATCGAAAATTTTCTATAGAAAAATTTACTATCGAAAATTTTCTATAGAAAAATTTACTATCGAAAATTTTCTATAGAAAAATTTACTATCGAAAATTTTCTATAGAAAAATTTACCATCGAAAATTTTCTATAGAAAAATTTACTATTGAAAATTTTCTATAGAAAAATTTACTATCGAAAATTTTCTATAGAAAAATTTACTATCGAAAATTTTCTATAGAAAAATTTACTATCGAAAATTTTCTATAGAAAAATTTACTATAGAAAATTTTCTATAGAAAAATCTACTATCGAAAATTTACTATCGAAAATTTTCTATAGAAAAATTTACTATCGAAAATTTTCTATAGAAAAATTTACTATCGAAAATTTTCTATAGAAAAATTTACTATCGAAAATTTTCTATAGAAAAATTTACTATCGAAAATTTTCTATAGAAAAATTTACTATCGAAAATTTTCTATAGAAAAATTTACTATCGAAAATTTTCTATAGAAAAATTTACTTTCAAAAATTTTCTATAGAAAAATTTACCATCGAAAATTTTCTATATAAAAATTTGCTATCGAAAATTTTCTATAGAAAATTTTACTATCGAATATTTTCTATAGAAAAATTTACTATCAAAAATTTTCAATAGAAAAATTTGCTATCGAAAAATTTACTATCGAAAATTTTCTATAGAAGAATTTACTATCGAAAATTTTCTATAGAAAAATTTACTATCGAAAATTTTCTATAGAAAAATTTACTATCGAAAATTTTCTATAGAAAAATTTACTATCGAAAATTTTCTATAGAAAAATTTACTATCGAAAATTTTCTATAGAAAAATTTACTATCGGAAATTTTCTATAGAAAAATTTACTATCGAAAATTTTCTCTAGAAAAATTTACTATCGAAAATTTTCTATAGAAAAATTTACTATCGAAAATTTTCTATAGAAAAATTTACTATCGAAAATTTTCTATAGAAAAATTTACTTTCGAAAATTTTCTATAGAAAAATTTACTTTCGAAAATTTTCTATAGAAAAATTTACTATCGAAAATTTTCTATAGAAAAATTTACTTTCGAAAATTTTCTCTAGAAAAATTTACTATCGAAAATTTCTATAGAAAAACTAACTATCGAAAATTTTCTATAGAAAAATTCAATATCGAAAATTTTCTATAGAAAAATTTACTATCGAAAATTTTCTATAGAAAAATTTACTATCGAAAATTTTCTATAGAAAAATTTACTATCGAAAATTTTCTATAGAGAAATTTACTATCGAAAATTTTCTATAGAAAAATTTACTATCGAAAATTTTCTATAGAAAAATTTACTATCGAAAATTTTCTATAGAAAAATTTACTATCGAAAATTTTCTATAGAAAAATTTACTATCGAAAATTTTCTATAGAAAAATTTACTATCGAAAATTTTCTATAGAAAAATTTACTATCGAAAATTTACTATCGAAAGATTTATTATCAAAAATTTTCTATAGAAAAATTTACTATCGAAAATTTTCTATAGAAAAATTTTGTATCGAAAGTTTTCTATAGAAAAATTTACTATTGAAAATTTTCTGTAAAAAAAATTTACTTTCGAAAATTTTCTATAGAAAAATTTACTATTAAAAATTTTCTATAAAAAAATTTACTATCGAAAATTTTCTATAGAAAAATTTACTATCGAAAATTTTCTATAGAAAAATTTACTATCGAAAATTTTCTATAGAAAAATTTACTATCGAAAATTTTCTATAGAAAAATTTATTATCGAAAATTTTCTATTGAAAAATTTACTATAGAAAATTTTCTATAGAAAAATTTACTATAGAAAATTTTGTATAGAAAAATTTACTATCGAAAATTTTCTATAGAAAAATTTACTATCGAAAATTTTCTATAGAAAAATTTACTATCGAAAATTTTCTATAGAAAAATTTACTATAGAAAATTTTCTATAGAAAAATTTACTATCGAAAATTTTCTATAGAAAAATTTACTATCGAAAATTTTCTATAGAAAAATTTACTATCGAAAATTTACTATCGAAAATTTTCTATAGAAAAATTTACTATCGAAAATTTTCTATAGAAAAATTTACTATCGAAAATTTTCTATAGAAAAATTTACTATCGAAAATTTTCTATAGAAAAATTTACTATCGAAAATTTTCTATAGAAAAATTTACTATCGAAAATTTTCTATAGAAAAATTTACTATCGAAAATTTTCTATAGAAAAATTTACTATCGAAAATTTTCTATAGAAAAATTTACTATCGAAAATTTTCTATAGAAAAATTTACTATCGAAAATTTTCTATAGAAAAATTTACTATCGAAAATTTTCTATAGAAAAATTTACTATCAAAAATTTTCAATAGAAAAATTTACTATCGAAAATTTTCTATAGAAAAATTTACTATCGAAAATTTTCTATAGAAAAATTTACTATCGAAAATTTGCTATAGAAAAATTTACTATCGAAAATTTTCTATAGAAAAATTTACTATCGAAAATTTTCTATAGAAAAATTTACTATCGAAAATTTTCTATCGAAAATTTTCTATCGAAAATTTTCTATAGAAAATTTTCTATAGAAAAATTTACTATCGAAAATTTTCTATAGAAAAATTTACTATCGAAAATTTTCTATAGAAAAATTTACTATCAAAAATTTTCAATAGAAAAATTTACTATCGAAAATTTTCTATAGAAAAATTTACTATCGAAAATTTTCTATAGAAAAATTTACCATCGAAAATTTTCTTTAGAAAAATTTACTATCGAAAATTTTCTATCAAAAATTTACTATCGAAAATTTTCTATAGAAAAATTTACTATCGAAAATTTTCTATAGAAAAATTTACTATCGAAAATTTGCTATAGAAAAATTTACTATCGAAAATTTTCTATAGAAAAATTTACTATCGAAAATTTTCTATAGAAAAATTTAATATCGAAAATTTTCTATAGAAAAATTTACTATCGGAAATTTTCTAAAGAAAAATTTACTATCGAAAATTTTCTTTAGGAAAATTTACTATCGAAAATTTTCTATAGAAAAATTTACTATCAAAAATTTTCTATAGAAAAATTTACTATCGAAAATTGTCTATAGAAAAATTTACTATCGAAAATTTTCTATTGAAAAATTTATTATCGAAAATTTTCTATAGAAAAATTTTCTAACAAAAAATTTCTATAGAAAAATTTACTAACAAAAATTTTCTATAGAAAAATTTACTAACAAAAATTTTCTATAGAAAAATTTACTAACAAAAATTTTCTATAGAAAAATTTACTATCGAAAATTTTCTATAGAAAAATTAAGTATCGAAAATTTTCTATAGAAAAATTTACTATCGAAAATTTTCTGTAGAAAAATTTACTATAGATAATTTTCTATAGAAAAATTTTGTATCGAAAATTTTCTATAGAAAAATTTACTATCGAAAATTTTCTATAAAAAAATTTACTATCGAAAACTTTCTATAGAAAAATTTACTATCGAAAATTTTCTATAGAAAAATTTACTATCGAAAATTTTCTATCGAAATTATCTATCTGTAGAAAAATGTACTTCCGAAATTTTCTATATAAAAATTTACTTTCGAAATTTTCTATAGAAAAATTTACTTTCGAAAATTTTCTGTAGAAAAATTTACTATCGAAAATTTTCTATAGAAAAATTTACTATCGAAAATTTTCTATAGAAAAATTTAATATCGAAAATTTTCTATAGAAAAATTTTCTATCGAAAATTTTCTATAAAAAAATTTACTATCGAAAATTTTCTATAGAATAATTTACTATCGAAAATTTTCTATAGAAAAATTTACTATCGAAAATTTTCTATAGAAAAATTTACTATCGAAAATTTTCTATAGAAAAATTTACTATCGAAAATTTTCTATAGAAAAATTTACTATCGAAAATTTTTTATAGAAAAATTTACTATCGAAAATTTTCTATAGAAAAATTTACTATCGAAAATTTTCTATAGAAAAATTTACTATCGAAAATTTTCTATAGAAAAATTTACTATCGAAAATTTTCTATAGAAAAATTTAATATCGAAAATTTTCTATAGAAAAATTTACTATCGAAAATTTTCTATAGAAAAATTTAATATCGAAAATTTTCTATAGAAAAATTTACTATCGAAAATTTTCTATAGAAAAATTTACTATCGAAAATTTTCTATAGAAAAATTTACTATCGAAATTTTTCTATAGAAAAATTTACTATCGAAAATTTTCTATAGAAAAATTTACTATCGAAATTTTTCTATAGAAAAATTTACTATCGAAAATTTTCTATAGAAAAATTTACTATCGAAAATTTTCTATAGAAAAATTTACTATCGAAAATTTTCTATAGAAAAATTTACTATCGAAAATTTTCTATAGAAAAATTTACTATCGAAAATTTTCTATAGAAAAATTTACTATCGAAAATTTTCTATAGAAAAATTTACTATCGAAAATTTTCTATAGAAAAATTTACTATCGAAAATTTTCTATAGAAAAATTTACTATCGAAAACTTTCTATAGAAAAATTTACTATCGAAAATTTTCTATAGAAAAATTTACTATCGAAAATTTTCTATCGAAATTATCTATCTGTAGAAAAATGTACTTCCGAAATTTTCTATATAAAAATTTACTTTCGAAATTTTCTATAGAAAAATTTACTATCGAAAATTTTCTATAGAAAAATTTACTATCGAAAATTTTCTATAGAAAAATTTACTATAGAAAATTTTCTATAGAAAAATTTACTATCGAAAATTTTCTATCGAAAATTTTCTATCGAAAATTTTCTATAGAAAATTTTCTATAGAAAAATTTACTATCGAAAATTTTCTATAGAAAAATTTACTATCGAAAATTTTCTATAGAAAAATTTACTATCAAAAATTTTCAATAGAAAAATTTACTATCGAAAATTTTCTATAGAAAAATTTACTATCGAAAATTTTCTATAGAAAAATTTACCATCGAAAATTTTCTATAGAAAAATTTACTATCGAAAATTTTCTATCAAAAATTTACTATCGAAAATTTTCTATAGAAAAATTTACTATCGAAAATTTTCTATAGAAAAATTTACTATCGAAAATTTGCTATAGAAAAATTTACTATCGAAAATTTTCTATAGAAAAATTTACTATCGAAAATTTTCTATAGAAAAATTTACTATCGAAAATTTTCTATAGAAAAATTTAATATCGAAAATTTTCTATAGAAAAATTTACTATCGGAAATTTTCTAAAGAAAAATTTACTATCGAAAATTTTCTTTAGGAAAATTTACTATCGAAAATTTTCTATAGAAAAATTTACTATCAAAAATTTTCTATAGAAAAATTTACTATCGAAAATTGTCTATAGAAAAATTTACTATCGAAAATTTTCTATTGAAAAATTTATTATCGAAAATTTTCTATAGAAAAATTTTCTAACAAAAAATTTCTATAGAAAAATTTACTAACAAAAATTTTCTATAGAAAAATTTACTAACAAAAATTTTCTATAGAAAAATTTACTAACAAAAATTTTCTATAGAAAAATTTACTATCGAAAATTTTCTATAGAAAAATTAAGTATCGAAAATTTTCTATAGAAAAATTTATTATCGAAAATTTTCTGTAGAAAAATTTACTATAGATAATTTTCTATAGAAAAATTTTGTATCGAAAATTTTCTATAGAAAAATTTACTATCGAAAATTTTCTATAAAAAAATTTACTATCGAAAACTTTCTATAGAAAAATTTACTATCGAAAATTTTCTATAGAAAAATTTACTATCGAAAATTTTCTATCGAAATTATCTATCTCTAGAAAAATGTACTTCCGAAATTTTCTATATAAAAATTTACTTCCGAAATTTTCTATATAAAAATTTACTTTCGAAATTTTCTATAGAAAAATTTACTTTCGAAAATTTTCTGTAGAAAAATTTACTATCGAAAATTTTCTATAGAAAAATTTACTATCGAAAATTTTCTATAGAAAAATTTAATATCGAAAATTTTCTATAGAAAAATTTTCTATCGAAAATTTTCTATAAAAAAATTTACTATCGAAAATTTTCTATAGAATAATTTACTATCGAAAATTTTCTATAGAAAAATTTACTATCGAAAATTTTCTATAGAAAAATTTACTATCGAAAATTTTCTATAGAAAAATTTACTATCGAAAATTTTTTATAGAAAAATTTACTATCGAAAATTTTCTATAGAAAAATTTACTATCGAAAATTTTCTATAGAAAAATTTACTATCGAAAATTTTCTATAGAAAAATTTAATATCGAAAATTTTCTATAGAAAAATTTAATATCGAAAATTTTCTATAGAAAAATTTACTATCGAAAATTTTCTATAGAAAAATTTACTATCGAAAATTTTCTATAGAAAAATTTACTATCGAAAATTTTCTATAGAAAAATTTACTATCGAAAATTTTCTATAGAAAAATTTACTATCGAAAATTTTCTATAGAAAAATTTACTATCGAAAATTTTCTATAGAAAAATTTACTATCGAAAATTTTCTATAGAAAAATTTACTATCGAAAATTTTCTATAGAAAAATTTAGTATCGAAAATTTTCTATAGAAAAATTTAGTATCGAAAATTTTCTATAGAAAAATTTACTATCGAAAATTTTCTATAGAAAAATTTACTATCGAAAATTTTCTATAGAAAAATTTACTATCGAAAATTTTCTATAGAAAAATTTACTATCGAAAATTTTCTATAGAAAAATTTACTATCGAAAATTTTTTATAGAAAAATTTACTATCGAAAATTTTCTATAGAAAAATTTACTATCGAAAATTTTCTATAGAAAAATTTACTATCGAAAATTTTCTATAGAAAAATTTACTATCGAAAATTTTCTATAGAAAAATTTACTATCGAAAATTTTCTATAGAAAAATTTACTATCGAAAATTTTCTATAGAAAAATTTACTATCGAAAATTTTCTATAGAAAAATTTACTATCGAAAATTTTCTATAGAAAAATTTACTATTGAAAATTTTCTATAGAAAAATTTACTATCGAAAATTTTCTATAGAAAAATTTCTATCGAAAATTTTCTATAGAAAAATTTACTATCGAAAATTTTCTATAGAAAAATTTACTATCGAAAATTTTCTATAGAGAAATTTACTATCGAAAATTTTCTATAGAAAAATTTACTATCGAAAATTTTCTATAGAAAAATTTACTATCGAAAATTTTCTATAGAAAAATTTACTATCGAAAATTTTCTATAGAAAAATTTACTATCGAAAATTTTCTATAGAAAAATTTACTATCGAAAATTTACTATCGAAAGATTTATTATCAAAAATTTTCTATAGAAAAATTTACTATCGAAAATTTTCTATAGAAAAATTTTGTATCGAAAGTTTTCTATAGAAAAATTTACTATTGAAAATTTTCTGTAAAAAAAATTTACTTTCGAAAATTTTCTATAGAAAAATTTACTATTAAAAATTTTCTATAAAAAAATTTACTATCGAAAATTTTCTATAGAAAAATTTACTATCGAAAATTTTCTATAGAAAAATTTACTATCGAAAATTTTCTATAGAAAAATTTACTATCGAAAATTTTCTATAGAAAAATTTATTATCGAAAATTTTCTATAGAAAAATTTACTATAGAAAATTTTCTATAGAAAAATTTACTATAGAAAATTTTGTATAGAAAAATTTACTATCGAAAATTTTCTATAGAAAAATTTACTATCGAAAATTTTCTATAGAAAAATTTACTATCGAAAATTTTCTATAGAAAAATTTACTATAGAAAATTTTCTATAGAAAAATTTACTATCGAAAATTTTCTATAGAAAAATTTACTATCGAAAATTTTCTATAGAAAAATTTACTATCGAAAATTTTCTATAGAAAAATTTACTATCAAAAATTTTCTATAGAAAAATTTACTATCGAAAATTTTCTATAGAAAAATTTACTATCGAAAATTTTACTATCGAAAATTTACTATCGAAAATTTTCTATAGAAAAATTTACTATCGAAAATTTTCTATAGAAAAATTTACTATCGAAAATTTTCTATAGAAAAATTTACTATCGAAAATTTTCTATAGAAAAATTTACTATCGAAAATTTTCTATAGAAAAATTTACTATCGAAAATTTTCTATAGAAAAATTTACTATCGAAAATTTTCTATAGAAAAATTTACTATCGAAAATTTTCTATAGAAAAATTTACTATCGAAAATTTTCTATAGAAAAATTTACTATCAAAAATTTTCAATAGAAAAATTTACTATCGAAAATTTTCTATAGAAAAATTTACTATTGAAAATTTTCTATAGAAAAGTTTACTATCGAAAATTTGCTATAGAAAAATTTACTATCGAAAATTTTCTATAGAAAAATTTACTATCGAAAATTTTCTATAGAAAAATTTACTATCGAAAATTTTCTATCGAAAATTTTCTATAGAAAAATTTACTATCGAAAATTTTCTATAGAAAAATTTACTATCGAAAATTTTCTATAGAAAAATTTACTATCGAAAATTTTCTATAGAAAAATTTACTATCAAAAATTTTCAATAGAAAAATTTACTATCGAAAATTTTCTATAGAAAAATTTACTATCGAAAATTTTCTATAGAAAAATTTACCATCGAAAATTTTCTATAGAAAAATTTACTATCGAAAATTTTCTATCAAAAATTTACTATCGAAAATTTTCTATAGAAAAATTTACTATCGAAAATTTGCTATAGAAAAATTTACTATCGAAAATTTTCTATAGAAAAATTTACTATCGAAAATTTTCTATAGAAAAATTTAATATCGAAAATTTTCTATAGAAAAATTTACTATCGGAAATTTTCTAAAGAAAAATTTACTATCGAAAATTTTCTTTAGGAAAATTTACTATCGAAAATTTTCTATAGAAAAATTTACTATCAAAAATTTTCTATAGAAAAATTTACTATCGAAAATTGTCTATAGAAAAATTTACTATCGAAAATTTTCTATTGAAAAATTTATTATCGAAAATTTTCTATAGAAAAATTTTCTAACAAAAAATTTCTATAGAAAAATTTACTAACAAAAATTTTCTATAGAAAAATTTACTAACAAAAATTTTCTATAGAAAAATTTACTAACAAAAATTTTCTATAGAAAAATTTACTATCGAAAATTTTCTATAGAAAAATTAAGTATCGAAAATTTTCTATAGAAAAATTTACTATCGAAAATTTTCTGTAGAAAAATTTACTATAGATAATTTTCTATAGAAAAATTTTGTATCGAAAATTTTCTATAGAAAAATTTACTATCGAAAATTTTCTATAAAAAAATTTACTATCGAAAACTTTCTATAGAAAAATTTACTATCGAAAATTTTCTATAGAAAAATTTACTATCGAAAATTTTCTATCGAAATTATCTATCTGTAGAAAAATGTACTTCCGAAATTTTCTATATAAAAATTTACTTTCGAAATTTTCTATAGAAAAATTTACTTTCGAAAATTTTCTGTAGAAAAATTTACTATCGAAAATTTTCTATAGAAAAATTTACTATCGAAAATTTTCTATAGAAAAATTTAATATCGAAAATTTTCTATAGAAAAATTTTCTATCGAAAATTTTCTATAAAAAAATTTACTATCGAAAATTTTCTATAGAATAATTTACTATCGAAAATTTTCTATAGAAAAATTTACTATCGAAAATTTTCTATAGAAAAATTTACTATCGAAAATTTTCTATAGAAAAATTTACTATCGAAAATTTTCTATAGAAAAATTTACTATCGAAAATTTTTTATAGAAAAATTTACTATCGAAAATTTTCTATAGAAAAATTTACTATCGAAAATTTTCTATAGAAAAATTTAATATCGAAAATTTTCTATAGAAAAATTTACTATCGAAAATTTTCTATAGAAAAATTTAATATCGAAAATTTTCTATAGAAAAATTTACTATCGAAAATTTTCTATAGAAAAATTTACTATCGAAAATTTTCTATAGAAAAATTTACTATCGAAAATTTTCTATAGAAAAATTTACTATCGAAAATTTTCTATAGAAAAATTTACTATCGAAAATTTTCTATAGAAAAATTTACTATCGAAAATTTTCTATAGAAAAATTTACTATCGAAAATTTTCTATAGAAAAATTTACTATCGAAAATTTTCTATAGAAAAATTTACTATCGAAATTTTTCTATAGAAAAATTTACTATCGAAAATTTTCTATAGAAAAATTTACTATCGAAAATTTTCTATAGAAAAATTTACTATCGAAAATTTCCTATAGAAAAATTTACTATCGAAAATTTTCTATAGAAAAATTTACTATCGAAAATTTTCTATAGAAAAATTTACTATCGAAAATTTTCTATAGAAAAATTTACTATCGAAAATTTTCTATAGAAAAATTTACTATCGAAAATTTTCTATAGAAAAATTTACTATCGAAAATTTTCTATAGAAAAATTTACTATCGAAAATTTTCTATAGAAAAATTTACTATCGAAAATTTTCTATAGAAAAATTTACTATCGAAAATTTTCTATAGAAAAATTTACTATCGAAAATTTTCTATAGAAAAATTTACTATCGAAAATTTTCTATAGAAAAATTTACTATCGAAAATTTTCTATAGAAAAATTTAGTATCGAAAATTTTCTATAGAAAAATTTACTATCGAAAATTTTCTATAGAAAAATTTACTATCGAAAATTTTCTATAGAAAAATTTACTATCGAAAATTTTCTATAGAAAAATTTACTATCGAAAATTTTCTATAGAAAAATTTACTATCGAAAATTTTCTATAGAAAAATTTACTATCGAAAATTTTCTATAGAAAAATTTACTATCGAAAATTTTCTATAGAAAAATTTACTATCGAAAATTTTCTATAGAAAAATTTACTATCGAAAATTTTCTATAGAAAAATTTACTATCGAAAATTTTCTATAGAAAAATTTACTATCGAAAATTTTCTATAGAAAAATTTACTATCGAAAATTTTCTATAGAAAAATTTACTATCGAAAATTTTCTATAGAAAAATTTACTATCGAAAATTTTCTATAGAAAAATTTACTATCGAAAATTTTCTATAGAAAAATTTACTATCGAAAATTTTCTATAGAAAAATTTACTATCGAAAATTTTCTATAGAAAAATTTACTATCGAAAATTTTCTATAGAAAAATTTACTATCGAAAATTTTCTATAGAAAAATTTACTATCAAAAATTTTCTATAGAAAAATTTAGTATCGAAAATTTTCTATAGAAAAATTTACTATCGAAAATTTTCTATAGAGAAATTTACTATCGAAAATTTTCTATAGAAAAATTTACTATCGAAAATTTTCTATAGAAAAATTTACTATCGAAAATTTTCTATAGAAAAATTTACTATCGAAAATTTTCTATAGAAAAATTTACTATCGAAAATTTTCTATAGAAAAATTTACTATCGAAAATTTTCTATAGAAAAATTTACTATCGAAAGATTTATTATCAAAAATTTTCTATAGAAAAATTTACTATCGAAAATTTTCTTTAGAAAAATTTTGTATCGAAAGTTTTCTATAGAAAAATTTACTATTGAAAATTTTCTGTAAAAAAAATTTACTTTCGAAAATTTTCTAAAGAAAAATTTACTATTAAAAATTTTCTATAAAAAAATTTACTATCGAAAATTTTCTATAGAAAAAATTACTATCGAAAATTTTCTATAGAAAAATTTACTATCGAAAGATTTATTATCAAAAATTTTCTATAGAAAAATTTACTATCGAAAATTTTCTATAGAAAAATTTACTATCGAAAATTTTCTATAGAAAAATTTACTATAGAAAATTTTCTATAGAAAAATTTACTATCGAAAATTTTCTATAGAAACATTTACTATCGAAAATTTTCTATAGAAAAATTTACTATCGAAAATTTTCTATAGAAAAATTTACTATTAAAAATTTTCTATAGAAAAATTTACTATCGAAAATTTTCTATAGAGAAATTTACTATCGAAAATTTTCTATAGAAAAATTTACTATCGAAAATTTTCTATAGAAAAATTTACTATCGAAAATTTTCTATAGAAAAATTTACTATCGAAAATTTTCTATAGAAAAATTTACTATCGAAAATTTTCTATAGAAAAATTTACTATCGAAAATTTTCTATAGAAAAATTTACTATCGAAAATTTTCTATAGAAAAATTTACTATCGAAAATTTTCTATAGAAAAAAAATTTGGGCCCTCCCCAAAATAAATTCCTTCGTACGTGTCTGAGTTCTATACAATTCATGGTTGGAAACAGTATCAAGTTGGGAAGTCTTGTATGATTACCCTAATACTTTTTTTGTTGGGAAATTTACTAAATACTCTCTTGCTTTTCCAAAAATTTCAACATTATTTCAATTTTGCAAATTGTAAAGCATTTTTTTAGGTATATACTCTTATTACTTTATTTGTGAGAAAAAGTTAATAATTTCAAATGACTTTTTATAAATTTTTTACAGAGGGTTGAAACAAACATTTTTACCAGCCCTTGTTTTAACAATAACCCTTCAAATTAGTATTCTTAAATATCAGATTATCCTGTTGGAATCAATTTTTTTTACATTTAATTACTCATAAACTAAAGTGTCAAGTTCACTTTAACAGTTTATTAATAAATGTTCATTCATTCGTGCATGCGTTCAGGCAACATCATTCAACATCATCATCATCATATTTTCTTTAATACATAAACATCAATCCTGTTGGGACATTGGTAAATTTTTGTTCTTTTTTTTTGTTTTCTGTTCAAATCAAAAACTTTTATTTGTAACTACTTACACAATTGTATGAAATTTTTGATGTGTAAATGTGTAATGATTGACATGACATTAAATGACAACTTGACACAAAATGTCATATGACACAGTCTCTTTAAAGCTTGATGAATCAAATAGAAACATAAAGATTTTAAAAACATTATAGAGAAACGCACACACTAGATATTAGGTTAGTGTTTATAGAGTATATTCGGTTTGGTTTGAAGTAAATTGTAACATTTCCAAACCATAATGAATGTCAACGAATTGGAAATACTCACACAACAATCTATGAATGACAGGGTGAGTAAAAATTTTGATGTTGATATTGCGGATAAGAGATGGTTAATTAAATACTTAGATCTTGCCGATCTCGTTTTAAAACGACACTCAAATTTTTAAAATTTCCTAAAAATCTTGCTTTTAAGAGGTGGTTAGTTTTTGTCCGTCTACTTGTGTGTTGAAATGGGTTTTTTTAGGACTGGGTTAAATCTGTAATAGAAAACGCCAAGATCGGTTCATTGGATAAAAAGTTCTAAGTAATTTTTTAAATTGGTAACGATTTGGACTGGTCTAGGCGAGGCCCCTGACCAGCCTTATAAACCTTTCCTATACTTTTTAATCAATAATATCATGGAAAGTGTTTTTTTTTAGAGACAAGAAAGCGGAGTATAAGTAAAGCCATTTGTAATTAGGTTTTATTCAATGGCAGAGATGGGTGTCTGATACCAGGGTCTACTTAAGGGCCCTCAAACATATTGTAGGTATCCCACTGAAAACCAAGCTGTTGCTATTCCACATTCTCGGCAAAGCTCAACGAGTTGTTCTTTCATACTTTCTTTCATTAAAGTCTGGGCGGTCGATTTAGAATCATTTTTATACCCTCCACTCTAGTGATAGAGGGTATATATAAGTTTGTCATTCCGTTTGTAACACCTCGAAATATTGGTCTAGGACCCCATAAAGTATATATATTCATGATCCTCGATCGATTTTAAGACGATCCGGCGTTGTCCGTCCTTCCGTCCGTCCGTCCGTCTGTCCGTCCGTCCGTCTGTCTGTTGAAAACACGCTAACTTTTGAAGGACTTTACGAAGGCTCTTGAAGTTTGGCACATATGTTGGACATTTACCTGGTCAGGTTGGTATTGCAATTTAGCGAAATCGGTCCAGTGGTTCAAAAGTTATAAGCAAATGAGTGAATTTCGGCAAGGGTTTTTCTGGAATTTACGAGATAAAACACACGGTAACTTTCGAACGGCAATTCTGAGGGTGCTGAAGTGTATCATATGTATTTACCGTTCCTCTGTTCCGGTTCCTTTTAAATTTCAGCCAAATCGGTCCAGTGGTTCAAAAGTTATTAGCAAAACCGTAAATTTCAGATTAGTATCACCTTAAATTCACGTGTTGAAAACCCGTTAAACATGTTTTAAAAACATTTGTAAGTCAGAAAAATATTTTAAAAGGTATTTTTGTCACACAAAAATATTTTTACACTAAATCAAAAAAAGAATGCACTCAAAAAAAGTTTACACTCAAAAAAAATTTTACACTCAAAGAAAAATTGGTAAATTATTTTTTTTTTTTCAAAAATTAATAAAAAATAGTTTTTTTACACTAAAACAAAAAAAAAAAAAAATACACTAAAAAAAATTTTACACTCAAAAAAAAAATTAGTATTTTTTTTTTCAAAAATTAATAAAAAAAAGGTTTTTTTACAGAAAATAAAATATTTCTAACCAAAAATGTTATTTTTTTCACGTTAGAAAATTTACTATCACTTAAAAAGGACTATCACTTAAAAAGGGTATAGATTCGGCTATAGACTATTAAATTGTTGAACTGATTATTTTTCGCTGGCTGTGGTTTCAGGGTTTCGCATTTCAGTTTAGATTCAGTCCTTGCTCGGGCGCCATTTTTAACAACTTATCGGAGGCCAAACAGCAGCTTTAGGTTGTCACATAGCGACATGCCTACCTTAATCACCACAGTAGAGAGTTGTGTGATAGGGCTCATGGATGTCTATTCCACATGTTCGTTTTTCTTAGGCAAGATAATTTGTCGGTCGAATATGGAGTGTAGGGGTTGAATGGGCGAGACATTTCAGAATCTAGTAGCTTGTCGTTGTTTGGGATTCAATAAAAGATAGATCCCATCGGTCCATATGTTACCTTGAGACCCATTTTTCGGAAAACACTGGTGTTGGGTATTATATGGTCGGTCTTGACCGACTCACTGTGGTCAATATTTTGAGATAGCGGCCAAAACTCCTTTTGGTTTTTGTTCTCCGATTTTAAAGTTATTAGACTCATATGAAAGTAGACAGTAGTAAACCTCGGGAGCCAAAAAATTAGAACTCTATTTCAACTATTTCACTGAGAACAGGGTGGTCCAAAATGGGCTTTTTCAGAATTTAGTAAATTTATGATATTTTTAGTTAATTTTTAAAGTTTAAATGATCATAACTTTTTTGTTTTTCAAGATTTTTGGACGAAATAAATTTTGTGTTGTAACTTAACTTATTTCCTATTACTGGTAAAAAAATTGAAGCTCTACTGTTTTCAGAACAATTTAAATATTTTTTTTAAAAAAGGTCAAATTTCTCGGAAATTTCCTATTTCATAGAGCACAACTCCTGTGAGTCAAGCTGAGTCAAAACACAAATTTACTATTTTGTAGTCCTAACTCTCCCCTACATTCCTATATATACATGTCCATGCATCGGGACTGCACTTTTTGAGCTACAGCAATTTTTCTGACCCAAGGTAAGATATTCGGTACAAATGCAAGTCATATTTTTTGAGAAGTTATTTGTATGTGAAAGTGGCTATTATGCATATATTTTGATGAAATTTTGTACAAGAGTTCTTATTGACCCAAAAAATAATTCTGTTGAAATTAGGAGAAGTTGGCCCATATTTGGACCTAGTCCACACAGAAGGGTGTATCAAAATTTTGACAAAAATGACAATAGAACTCTCAAATTATGTGGTATCTGGCAATTCATTTGGAAAAGGTAAAAAATGATTTTATTGCCATCTAATATTACATAACTTAAATACCTGAAAATTGCAAATAAATTTAAAACCAATTGAAATAACCTGTGGATCCTTGGACCTATCAAAAAGACCTATCCTTGGACCTATCAAAAGGACCTATCCTTTTACATATCAAAAGGACCTATCCTTGAACCTATCAAAAGGATCTATCCTTGGTCCTATCAAAAGGACCTATCAGAAGGACCTATCAAATGGACCTATCCTTGGACTTATGAAAAGGAACTATCCTTGGACCAATCAAAAGGACCTATCCTTGGACCTATCAAAAGGACCTATCCTTTGATCTATCAAGAGAACCTATCCTTGGACCTATCAAAAGGACCTATCCTAGGACCATGATCTATTAAAAGGACCTATCCTTTTACATATCAAATGGACCTATCCTTTCACCTATCAAAAGGACCTATCCTAGGACCTATCAAAAGGACCTATCCTTGGACCTATCAAAAGGACCTATACTAGGACCCATCAAAAGGACCTATCCTTGGACCTATCAAAATGACCTATCCTAGGACCAGTCAAAAGGACCTATCCTTGAACCTATCAAAAATACCTATCCTTGGACCTATCAAAAAGACTTATCCTTGGACCTATTAAAAGGACCTAACCTTTTACATATTAAAAGGACCTATCCTAGGACCTATCCTTTTACATATCAAAAGGACCTATCCCTGAACCTATCAAATGGACCTATCCTTGGTCCTATCAAAAGAACCTATCAGAAGGACCAATCAAATGGACCTATCCTAGGACCTATCAAAAGGACCTATCCTTGGACTTATGAAAAGGACCTATCCTTGGACCAATCAAAAGGACCTATCCTAGGACCTATCAAAATTACCTATCATTGGACCTATCAAAAGGACCTATCCTAGGACCTATCCTTGGACCTATCAAAAGCACCTATCCTAGGACCTATCAAAAGGACATATCCCTGGAACTATCAAAAGCACCTATCAAAAGGACCTATCAAATGGACCTATCAAAAGGACAAAGGACCTGTGAATATTGAGACTAATTAAATGTCAGGGGCCAAATGTTGGCATTTTCTGACCAAAATTAAGTTTAGGAATAATAAATAAGTATTGGTTGTAAAATACGATTGAAGAAAATAAGAAATTATAAAAAAATACCTATTTAAAATGTCAAAATATTCAACTTTTACATGGAAACTCAACAAAAAATTAAAATGCATTTTTAACTCCACATTACTTACGTTCCTATCAGTCGATTTTTACGTTTGAACACGCAAATTGAAGCTTAAAGTCCCTCCTATTGAACAAAACAAATTGCGTAAAAAAATACCAATCCGGTCAAAAGTTATAGAGTTTTGACCGCTATCTCGCGAAATTGACCACTGTGCGACTATACTTTTCTAACTTGTTTGTATTTTCGTATAACGTATATCAGACATTTCCCCAACAACAACTTAAGGGACATATCATTTAAATATCAGCGCCCCCTGATTATAATTGAGGACATTTTGAAATTTTATACAAAACTGTCTTCCACTCGGTATATAGAGATGTCAGATGTGACTTGGACATGTCATCGGGCTGTCGCCAAGATTAGGGACGTCGCCAACTGAGCATACGTGGAACTGGTGCACAGTGCTTTGTTCCCATGTTAAAATCGGCAAAAATAGAAGGAGTGGTCAGGCGTTTTTGAAATTTGGTACACTAACAGCAAATACCTTAATTAAGAAAAATATGAATTTTTGGGAAAATCGGTGCAAGGACACGCCTCCCTCCCATGTGTCCTGAAACTTAAAAATGTTATTTCAGCTACAATAATGTCCGCAAAAAAACAAAAAGTGGTCATTCGGATACATATACAACTAGCAACATGTATGTAAATTTTAAGCTTAATCGAAGTAAGGACTCTAGGTCCTGCCATATATCCTTTTTCCTAAAAACGCTATAACTTCAACAAAAATAGTCCGATCGTAACAAAACTTGGTACGTAAATTGATATTTATAAGGAATATATTATTACCAAATTTGGGTAAAACCGGATTATTAATGTGGAAAATACAAAAATATCCTTTATTGAAAAATGGTGGATTTTTTTCCAAAAGCGTTTGGAAAAAGTGAAAAAAAAGTATTTAAGCAAGTTCTGAGCTAAGTCAAGTTAATTGATGTATGTAGTGAAATTTTATGACGGTTATTTTCTTAGAACATATTAACCCTCTATCTCGTATTTTTAGGGGTCATTTTAGTCCATTTTCCAAAAACCCTCATAGAAAACCACTAACACGTGGGTTTAAAGGGTTAAAGTATTCTACAAAAGTTTTAAGCATCGAATTTTACTAGGGGTTTTCAAAGGTCAAAAGGTCGTGCAATATAAGGAAAATGCATAAAAAGTAAATTGTAAAGTATAATATATTGTTAAATTGTGTTTTACTGAAGTAGATTGAAATAAGAAAAATTTTATATTTACAAAAAAATTTATTAAATTTACTGCTGGGCTAAATTATGTTTTACATATCTTTAGTGAAATTTGATGGCAGTTTTTCTTGAGACATATTAACCCTTATCTCCCATTTTAAAGGGTCACATTATTTGCTTTTACAAAAATTCTAACATAAAACCTATAAAATGGGTATTTAAAGGTTAAAGAGCAATACTAAATTACTTTTTTTCACAGTTTCTTTAATCTAACTTATAATTTGACATATTAAATTAAACATAATTTCTAGCTACAGTTAAAAATTAAATAATCCATAATGCGTAAAAAAATCCAAAACTTCAAACCAGTATTTAAAAAAATAAATTTTCGTGAATTAATGTCTTGAAACAATTAACCCAATTATTCTGTTAAGTCATTTTTGCATAAAATTCTCTGAGTTTAGCGCCCTCTCGTGGCATCAAAAGCAATTACACTAAATGTTTTTTTTAACATTTATTTGAAAAACTTAATTATCTTTCAAAAAATCTGTCTTTAATAACAATTTCGGACAATTTTATTTTTTTGATTTTTATCCATGGGAAGACGCATACTGCCCTACTCAAATTCATTTGTATTCAAATTTTGTTGTACATTGTGGACAGTTTTCATGGATTTGGTGAAGCCAAATTTAACATTTCTACTTTTTTTTTTATTTTTCTGCTGATTGGGTTGAAAAAAGGTTTAACATAATTTCTATAATATTTTTTCAAACATTGTTAATTCTTAGCGGTTAACAAAAAATAACGAAAAAATGGACACTTCCAAAAAAATTTTTTTTTGCCGTTCTAAAAAAAAGTTGCAACTGTTTACTTTTTTATTTAATAGATAAAGATTTAACCTTCTCAAAAAAAGAAAAAAATCCAAAATCGGTTAACATATATTTTTTTTATATTTTTTCAAACTTTGCAAATTTTGGGTCTTCAAACTAAAAATTTAGGTAACTCTCAATGCGTGTAGAAAAAAATCTTTTTGCTTAATATTAAGGTAATTTTTTCTGGTAAAAAAATATATATTTTAAAGTTTTTTAAAATAAAAATCAAGCCATTTCATTAAAAAACAAAAAAGTTACAGCTATTTTCGTCAGCCACTAAAATGGATTTTTCTAAAATGTGATTTTAGGCACTTAGAAAAAAATATATATTTAAAGTTCTACTCAAAAGTTGCAAGCGTTGTTTTTTTTCTTTGAAAGATAAAGGTCAAGGCTTTAAAAAAAAATTATGAAATCAAAAATCCGTTAACATATATTTTTTTAATACTCCATCAAACTTTTGTTATTTTAAAGATCCTCACAAAAAAAAAAGAAGTAATTCGAAGTCCTACAAAAGGCATATACTTTAACTTTTTGTCTCCAATAAAAAATTTTCCGTATTGCAAATATATTTTTTAATTTTTTGCAGAAAAAATCAAGTCATTATTTTAAAAACTGAATTTTTGGGAACTATTTTTGTAAAACTCAAAATAATATTATTTTTTTAAATACCGTTTGCTTGGAAATTCTCTATCTTTAGCGACCCCTTGTGGCGGCAAAAAGAGTTATATCAAAAGGGATTATTATTAAAATATTAAGTTACCTTATTACCTTTGCAAAAAAAAATATTTTAATAAAAACGATGGGAACTTTTTTTTTTGATTTTTGTCAATGGGACAAAGCACTGTGTGGTGGCCGCTCGTTTCTCTTCAACTCCTCGAAGTCATCGCTCAAGGCAATAAGTTTATCCAAGTTGTAGAAATCGACACATTTTACGTAATGTGAGTACTCTGTACGAAGACCGTAATAGATGTGTGCGGGAATCTTCAGTCGGCAACCAGCTTTCAAAGTTTAAAAAAATTACGTTATTCGACCAAAATTTATATCTGAACTTTTAACCAAATCCGGATAAAAAATTTGAAATTTTTGCGTACTCTCTGGTAAAACTATTTAAAAAATTCCAAAAAAAGTAAATTGTGGTCCCAAAAGTTGGAAAATGCAAAGCATATTATCTAAAAAATATTAAAAATAAAACAAAAACCTTTGGGTTTTTTATGCTGATCAGCAGTTTTGGTCCACTGATGCTGATCAACACTTTTGGGCCAAAATCGTGTGGTCAGACTTTTAAGACTAATCTGGTTAAAACAAAATTATGATAAGAAATCAGCATCTGTGGACCAAAATCGGAATTTTTAAATATTTTCTCCATAAAGTACGCAAAAATTCCAAATTTTTAAGATAGATTTGATTAAAAAATTCTGACATGAATTTTGAAATTTATGGTGTTGGATTATGACCAAGGATGCTAGTACATTTTTTCTAGACAAAGCCTCCTGTGGGCGCCGTCACACACATGAAACATATTGATGAGGTAATAAATTTTTTCTCTCCTATCCCTTTTGTGGGCGCCATTTTGTAGGTCGTCATAAAAAAATATTAACATTGTGAACATTTATCGCAGAAAATTATCATTCCAACCCATTGTATTTTTCGAATCGTCCTAAAAACTGTAACAACTGTACCATTTAACTCATCTCTATTAAGCAATATTAAAGTCATTTCTATATTATATTTTTTAGATTCCTAAATTGTATGTGACGTTTTGAGGTTGAAATTATTGTTGTTGTTGCTTTTGTTTGTTGTCTGGGTATTGAGGCGTTAAGAGGCTCTTACACACCGTTTGATGTGAGATCTCATTATATAAAAGTTTAAATGTACATTTGAGTGTGAGTTCATTCATTCGGTACGTGTATTCCTCGATATTCATTTCATTATGTGTGTGTGTGTTTTTTTTTTTGCTTAGTTTGTCAATGTTTAGTTTTGTCATTAATGTTAAATATACTATGACATTTTGTTAAATCTTGCACTCACATGTCGTATTAGTTTAATATAAAATAATTTTAATTATGTGTCACTTTATATTTAAATACGGTTGATTAGTTTGAACATTGATTATTTGTAAGTATTGTGACTGTGGGTTTTTATGATTAAATCATTGGGGGCTGTGGGAATGGAATTTTCGTTTTGGAAAGAATTTTGAAACAAATTATTAAATAATTTGTATTCGCAATGCATATGTAAAGATGCTGATAAGTTATTAAAATGTTATCAAAGAAGATTTTAAGAAATAAAATATTTATAAGGGTGGCACAAATTTTTGAATTTTGTCGATCGCAATGCAAATTATGGTTCGTTTTGGTCTAAAAACACTATGTTGAAATTTAAAGCCAAATCGGACAATACTAACCCTTGCCGCTAAAGGGTTTGGTTTTTGCCATAAAAAAAATGATAAGGCACTCGTACCATTAACAATACTGATTTGAAATACACTTTAGTCAGCACAACCACAGCATTGTTAGAATATGTTGTAGACAAATACCCGTATTGTGTTCAACTATTGTTTTTGATCTACATATTAAATTTTTACAGAGAGAAGTTCAATCAATTTGACATTATACCTCTTTGTATCTATACATATTTTGCGCCGTTTGGCCCTTAAAAAACACACACTAAATTTTTTTTTTAACCGCCCAACTTTAACCACCCTGATTCACTGATTAAATTTGTACGATTTGTTTAAAAATTTTAATATATAGTTTTTAGATCCGATTAGAGGTTATAAAAGGTTAAACAACTTTGCTTCGGTACTTTTTCGATCTCGTAAAATAATAGCCCTTGAAACATAAAGTTTTTAATCCAGGAGCATCAGCAGAAAAGCCAATTTTTTTGTAGTAAAAATTGTAAACTTTTTGAATATGATTTGAAAGAATTAAAGGGCTAAACGTTTTGAAAGACACTTTTTTTGTTGCACAAATCCTAAATTCTCCATATATGTTTGCTAATTAAAAAAAATAAATGTGGTAAAAGTTTTGCAAAATGCACTTCAAAACTGCATCAAAATATTAACTTTTGCACTTTTGAAAACCCCGTATTTTGCAGTTTATCAGATAAAAAATAGACTCACTTACCATTCGTATGCGATTTACCGTTAAAATTCGATAGAAAATACAGCTGCTCTTCAAAACTGCATCAAAATATTAACTTTTGCACTTTTGAAAACCCCGTATTTTGCAGTTTATCAGATAAAAAATAGACTCACTTACCATTCGTATGCGATTTACCGTTAAAATTCGATAGAAAATACAGCTGCTCAAATTTTAACAGGTTTTGCCATTTTTAAAACAACCACCATATATATATATTATTGATCAATGATCGATTCGAAGACATTTATTTAAGGTTCGTCTGTTTGAATAAGACACGATACAGTCTAAAATAAAATAAAGAAAAAACAGACTACTGAAGCTTGGCACAAGTAGGTAGTTAAAGTTCTTAAATAGGTAAAATTGGACCAGGAGACGGAATGTTTCCTACAAAAAAAAAAAAAAACTTTGTCAAATTACAAGAAAAAGTCTCGTAATTCCATTTTACCAATATTTGACAGTTTTCCTTGTTTTTTAACAAAAATTTTCGAAAATCTAGGAATTCTCGTCAAATTGGAGGTAACAAAAAAAAGATACAAACTTTTCCTGTCGTTTTACAACAAACCTAAACAATCTATATACATAAAGTAGAAACGTGACTGCTACACTAATCACGCATCATCCCACAGCCCAAACCACTGAATCAACAGAGACTTGACATTTTTTAAATGATGTACCTCCCGGAATATAGATCTACTAAAGCTGTTTTTTTTTTTTTTTAATTTTGATTCTAAGGGGTATAGGGGTAACAAATTTATTTTGGTCCTATTTACATTTCCACAAACAACTGAGGTGAGAGACTTGAAATTTGGAATGTACGTTTTTGAAAACAAGTACTTTTTTATATTTTCGGAAAAATTTGTCCTGGAAACTTAAGATTTAGAATGTAGGATCGTCTAGCAAAAAAACATTCTCAAAAGAATGTGTAAAGGTGTAAAAATGGTTAAAAACCATACTTTGGTACCTTTTATATTTTCTGAAATAATAAAGTACTTTTTGGAAATTCGGATACCAAGGGGGTAAAAGTTGGTAAAAAATATACTTTGGCACTTTTTATATTTTCTTAAATAAAGGTCATGAAAACTTAAAATTAGGAATGTAGGATCCAACAACAGAAAAACCTCTAAAAAAATTTCTTTTTTGAAAATTACGATTCTAAGGGGGTTTAAAACGAGTACTTTGGTACTTTGTATATTTTCTAAAATAATGGTCCTGGAAACCTGAAATTTAGAATGTAGGATCGTCTAGCAAAAAAATTATTATTATAAAAATATAATATTAAATTATTCATAAAAGAATATTTGGAAATTCTGATGCCTAAAAGAAAAAAATGGGGAAAAACCTGTACTTTGGTACCTTTTACATTTCCTGAAATAAATAAAGGGGTAAAATGATTATTTTTAATCTAATGTGGCATTCACACTTACTGTTTTGCGGTGTTTAATGCGAGATTCGCACTTGCTGTTTTTAAGTGTTCAAGAGTGACGTGTTTAAAAAAGTCTTTGTTCTGTGTCAATTACGTTCTTATTCTATTACTAATGTTTTGTTAAACAACTTGTTTAAGGTCGTAAGTGTGAACCCCACATAAAAGCTACGTGTTTAAAAAAGTTTTGGATCTGTGTCCATTACCTTTTTATTCTGTTACCGGTGTTTTGTTTAACACCTTGTTTAAGGTCGTAAGTGTGAATGCCATATAACGATCAAAGCCCGTCATTTTTTTTTTTTTTGTTTTTAACGGAATTTATTCGGAAAAGAATGAAAACCACATGAAACAAAGTGAAGCAAGGAGCCAAATGAAATAGAACAGGGAACGAAATGGAATGAAACAGGAAAACGACTACTACTGTTCCATACACAAGACTTAATGTCTTATATCGCAGTATAGAACTGAGTATTTTGATAACAATTATTTAAACTAAAATTGTTATCAAAATACTCAGTTCTTTACTGCGATATAAGACTTTAAGTCTTCTGTATGGAACATAAATAAAATCAAATCAAATAATTTTTTTCTTCTCAAATAACTTTTCAATATATTTGTTTTTACTTGAACATATTTTTACTCAAAGTTTTTGTTTAATCATACATATTTGTTCACTAATAATATTTTTTATAAACCTTTTCACTCAATTTTTACCTCAAAGTTTTCTTTACATAATTTGTTTTTCGCTCAAAAAAGGTTTTATTGCTCAATTTTTTTTATAACATAAGAGATTTCATATGGGGCCCTCTAAACGATGATGTAGTATTTATTATATCAACTGAAGTATTATGTATTTAAATGTTAGGGTTGTGAGCATCCAAAATACAGTTCTTGTAATGGATTATGACATAGACATATACAGATTCCATAGCGAAAAGTTCCAAAAAGGGCCATTAGTAATAACTAGGGATGAGATTTTCATGCACTAAAAAATCGAAAATATGCGCATAAAATATGCGCTAAAAAATTCAAAATATGCACTAAAAACCCTAAAAATATGCATTAAAAAATAAAATATGTATAATAAAAATCTTGTTTTCATAGGAAAAACTTCTTAAAAAGCTAAAAATAACGCCGTGTTAAATGGTAACATTTATAACTTTGTGTAAGCAAGATTTTTTTTAGAAGTTAGAAAAAAAAAATAAGTTTTCTGATTTTCAAAATAAATTTTTAAAATTGTTTTTAAAACAAATTCATTTCAATTTGTGTTTTTGCTTATTTATGCCAAAATATGCAAAAATATGCACTAAAAAGTTGGAAATATGCACAAAATATGCATTTAAAACCAAAATATGCAAAAATATGCATTTTCATCAAAATATGCAAAAATATGCAAAAACAAATCGATGCCATTTTAACGCAAATTTCTTGATTTGGAAAGATAATTAGTCGATATCGTTTTTATACTATTGACAAAAAACATGCATTTGCATGGAAATCTCATCCCTAGTAATAACTATTAAATTGATCGGTATTTAACATTACGTGCAACGAAATATTCTGCGCACTCTAATATATTATAGAATACACCGTCCGACAGCCAATAGTAAACATGAACCGGATGATATACGTCTGAAAGAAGAGATAAAATGGAGTAAAGCTGCATTTACAGTTTTTCATTTCGTGATGCTGTTTCCTTTTAAAAGGACTTACAAGTTTTAAAGAATTCATTTTGTAAAATATTTTTTAAATATTTGTACTTGTCCTTGGATGACACTGGTGATGGCAAATGAATGATGAGGATCTCCTCTAATTTTTCCATTTTTTTATTTTGCCATATCAGGATAAAAGGATTTGAATAAAGTCATTTAAAAACTTTATCAAAATATTTTGTTGAAAATTTTGAATGATATTAAAGTATAAATTTTTGAAAGGACGTTACTTACATCCTTTTTTCTAATATGTAAAAATAATATAATAGGAAAATTTGAAAAGATTCTCTTTCATTTTCTATCCCTAGTGGCATCCTAGGACAAGTACGAATATTAAAAAAAAAACTTTTATAAAATTAAGTCCTTTGAAACTTTGAAGACGTTTTAAAAGAAAACAGGAACATGACAAGAAAAACTGTAAATGCAGTTATACTACGTTTAGTCTCTACCCGAGTAAAAAGGAATTTATATAAATGTATATTATTTTATATGTTTTTATAAAACCATATACAACTATATGAGTCAAAAGATAAAATTATATCTCACTTTGAAATTTTCCAATTTTTTTAAATGATGTCATATAAAATCATATCTAATTATATAGTTCATAATATATTAATATAAATGGTAGATGTAATCATACGTCGCACATTGGATCCTAGGCGCGCATTTGAGAGCCAAACAAATGCTTAGTTATTTACAAAAATTGCTCATATTCGCTAAATAGACACCCTAGGAGAAAGAAAACCGTTCATAGAAAGAAAATCCATCGCTTAGTTTAGTCAGGACATAAATTCAAAGTAAGGACTTTTCCCAAAAATTTAAAAAAAATATTTTTTTTTGAAGACCTTTTTTATTTTATTTTTTTAAACAACTTCCAATGATGCGATTTTCCTGAAATTAAGTGAAGATTGTAGCTATAACTAGTACCTTTGTTGCCCATTTTATTGTTTTGTAATATTACTCTTTGTAATAAGGATATAAAGGCCATCAAAAAGTGTCAAATTTTAAAAAATTAGAAAAAAGCAGTTTATATTTTGGATTGCAACTTTTGTGGGGAATGAAAGGGAATGGCGAATCTTTTTGTACAATAAACTAGAAGTATTACTTAATACTCCTGGGGTAGAAACTAGTGCAGCCAGTTGCAGCTGCGGCCTGGAATGAGGTTTAAAGTGAGGTCTATTAACGAGAAAAAAATATTTTTAAAGTGATTATTTTTTAAAATACTTTACTATTAATCGTTTTATTATAAAAATTTATTTAAATGTTAACAGTTAACCGCGGTTTCAAATAATTACTGATTTTGATGCCCTACTATACTTTATTAAGGCAAAAGGAGTTTCACCTAATGCTTGTAACTAACAGGCTTTCTTGACCGCATTACGGCCAAAAAAACTGGAATAGAAGAAGATATTATAAAACGGGTTGATATAATACTTCTGTGTATCAACGCAAATGAAAAAAAAAAATCAGTGTAGTTTAGAAAATACATAAATGAAACTGAAAAATTATTTGTTGAATGGTTGGTGGATCATGAGTCCCACTATGCATACAATTCTAGCTCATGACATTTTATACAAGAATTGTGATTGCCCGTTGGTATTAAAATTATCCTTAACTAATTAAGTTTATGATTGAGTCCAATCCAAATATAACCCTAATAAGGCAGACAGAAATGTTGGAAGAACTGATTATAAAGAGAGGTATTTTTATAATATTTTATTTTTTTACCAAATATCTTAACAATTATTGCAAATAATGCTTATTTACCGTGGGTTTCTTCTTTGTTTGATATTTTTCTGCATTATTTTTGTTTAAAAAATCGAAAATGATAATAGATAAATAACAGTTTATTTTGCAGGTTATTTTAGTGTAGGGTGTAGACTGCACCAAAATATGAATGAAACACTTCGTATTGAATGGTAAGCTGTTATATTGTCACTTAAAATCAAATAGATTCTTAAATAATTGACCACCATTTTGTTTTTTTATATGAATAAATTAACCAACTTTGCCTTAAATTTACAAGTACAAAGTACGGGTACAAATGCGAAAAATGTCCAATCTGCATGCGTGAGTTCCTTAAGGTCTCCAGTTTTTATAATGGTAAAGAATGTCGTGAAATTCCTATCCGTTCAAAAGTTATAACAAAAAAACGTCGATGCGCGCCTTTTTCACACAAAGTTCCCAATGTGCGTCGCACACAAAACTTAATCCGATTTCATACATTGTTATACGTGACTTTATATCTAATTATGTATAGGACTTTACTAAACAAAAAATCCAGTATCAATTTATGTATAATCATATATGACTAATATAATACCATTTAAAACAATATATGGTTCCATACTAAAAAAATGTCCAACAAAAAAAAAAATAGATATAATTATATGTGTCTTAAACGATAACATATCTGTGTTTGTATGGTACTATATATACGCAAATTTCGTCTAAACTCAATATATATTTATAAATGGTCGCATATGTAATGGAATATATATTTTGATATAATCATGTATAAAAAAAATATTTTTTTTTGACCAAACAACTAGCCATACCCGAGTAAAAAAGAGTTATATATAGCGGTGACAAATTAGATCCCAAATATGGTGGACGCAATTGTTTCAAATATTATCTTCATTTATCCTACAAGATCTGAACAGATAGTCTTATATATAATATGATACGTAGAATGGGTCTATCTGGTTTTATCAGTTTGATCGGGACTGATACAATATAAAATAAATTGAGACTATGAGACATAAATATATATGGTTAGATATTGGTCTACATAAAGAACATATTTTTGTATATAACATTATATGAAGTGCATATGATTATATATAATGTTATCCAACTTATATGACGTTATAAGGAGCAATATATGATCAGTTATAATGGTTTTAAGTTATATTTAATCGTATCAGTTTTCTCCAACTGATATAATTATATAGACCCAATTCACGTATCACATTATATATATGGTTATCCCCCAAGATCATAAAATATACCCGTAGATAATTATTAATGTAATTGTATCCGCCATATTTGGGATACAATAAGTCATGAACTTTTTTTTTTTTTTACTAGGGTATATATATATGCCAGTATTTCAAAATTTATTTTTGTGTGTCAACATATATGGTTATACAAAACTTTTTATTGTATCATATAAGATTACATATGATTTTTGGAAACCCGAGTTCGATTCCCGGCCCAGTCGAGAAAAAAAAGTTTTTTTTTTATTTTTTTTAAATAGAAAACACTTTTTTATTGCTATTAATTTTTTTAGAACTAAAAAATTTTCATTTTTGGAATTTTTGGAATTTTTGCAATCATTTTAAAAAAATTATTTTTCTTTTATACAGTTATATATAACTATATTTGATTTATTATAAAATTATCTATTATTTTTGGGAACCCGAGTTCGATTCCAGAAAAAAAATATATTTTTTTTATTTTTTCTAAATAGAAAACACTTTTTTATTGCATTTATTTTTTTTTAGAACTAAAAATTTTTCTTTTTTTGAATTTTTGCAATCATTTTTAAAAAATTATTTTGCTGTTATATAGTTATAAATAACTATATTTAATTTATTATAAAATTATCTATCATTTTTGGGAACTCGAGTTCGATTCCGGAAAAAAATATATATTTTTTTTAATTTTTTTTTTAAATGGAAAACACTTTTTTATTGCATTTGTTTTTTTAGAACTTAAAAAATTTTACTTTTTGAATTTTTGCAATCATTTTTAAAAATTTATATTGCATTTATATAGTTAATAATAGCTATATTTGGTTTAAATTATCAAATTATCAATAATTTTTGGACCCGATCTCAAATCTAATTCTGATTTCCTGATTCCATGAAAAATTTCAAATTTATAAGCCAAAGTCTTATTTCACTTTGGAAGCCTATGACTTGGAAATAAGGCATACATTAAAATTATTGTTTAAGCTTACCATGGAAGCCCCTAAAAGCGCTGTACGTCATTCCATTTTTTTTTTTGCAAATTTTATCAAAAATTTTCTAAGTCTTTTTGAAAATTGTGTGCAAGTGAATAACATATTTAATTGGATATAATCATATATTACTATATGTTAGATCAATTTGATATAATTAGATGCGATCAATTTATTTAAAACTTAGTCTTTTAAAGTTGTTATTTGCTAACAACGTCCGCTGGTCTAGAGGGTAGAGATTGCGATTACAAAACGGAAGACTTGTGGTTCTAAACTCCGTCCATTCGAAGTTTTTTTTATACCCTCCACTCTAGTGATAGAGGGTATATATAAGTTTGTCATTCCGTTTGTAACACATCGAAATATTGGTCTAGGACCCCATAAAGTATATATATTAATGATACTTGATCGATTTTAAGTCGATCTAGCGATGTCCGTCCGTCCGTCTGTCTGTCTGTCTGTCTGTCTGTCTGTCTGTCTGTCTGTCTGTCTGTCTGTCTGTCTGTCTGTCTGTCTGTCTGTCTGTCTGTCTGTCTGTCTGTCTGTCTGTCTGTCTGTCTGTCTGTCTGTCTGTCTGTCTGTCTGTCTGTCTGTCTGTCTGTCTGTCTGTCTGTCTGTCTGTCTGTCTGTCTGTCTGTCTGTCTGTCTGTCTGTCTGTCTGTCTGTCTGTCTGTCTGTCTGTCTGTCTGTCTGTCTGTCTGTCTGTCTGTCTGTCTGTCTGTCTGTCTGTCTGTCTGTCTGTCTGTCTGTCTGTCTGTCTGTCTGTCTGTCTGTCTGTCTGTCTGTCTGTCTGTCTGTCTGTCTGTCTGTCTGTCTGTCTGTCTGTCTGTCTGTCTGTCTGTCTGTCTGTCTGTCTGTCTGTCTGTCTGTCTGTCTGTCTGTCTGTCTGTCTGTCTGTCTGTCTGTCTGTCTGTCTGTCTGTCTGTCTGTCTGTCTGTCTGTCTGTCTGTCTGTCTGTCTGTCTGTCTGTCTGTCTGTCTGTCTGTCTGTCTGTCTGTCTGTCTGTCTGTCTGTCTGTCTGTCTGTCTGTCTGTCTGTCTGTCTGTCTGTCTGTCTGTCTGTCTGTCTGTCTGTCTGTCTGTCTGTCTGTCTGTCTGTCTGTCTGTCTGTCTGTCTGTCTGTCTGTCTGTCTGTCTGTCTGTCTGTCTGTCTGTCTGTCTGTCTGTCTGTCTGTCTGTCTGTCTGTCTGTCTGTCTGTCTGTCTGTCTGTCTGTCTGTCTGTCTGTCTGTCTGTCTGTCTGTCTGTCTGTCTGTCTGTCTGTCTGTCTGTCTGTCTGTCTGTCTGTCTGTCTGTCTGTCTGTCTGTCTGTCTGTCTGTCTGTCTGTCTGTCTGTCTGTCTGTCTGTCTGTCTGTCTGTCTGTCTGTCTGTCTGTCTGTCTGTCTGTCTGTCTGTCTGTCTGTCTGTCTGTCTGTCTGTCTGTCTGTCTGTCTGTCTGTCTGTCTGTCTGTCTGTCTGTCTGTCTGTCTGTCTGTCTGTCTGTCTGTCTGTCTGTCTGTCTGTCTGTCTGTCTGTCTGTCTGTCTGTCTGTCTGTCTGTCTGTCTGTCTGTCTGTCTGTCTGTCTGTCTGTCTGTCTGTCTGTCTGTCTGTCTGTCTGTCTGTCTGTCTGTCTGTCTGTCTGTCTGTCTGTCTGTCTGTCTGTCTGTCTGTCTGTCTGTCTGTCTGTCTGTCTGTCTGTCTGTCTGTCTGTCTGTCTGTCTGTCTGTCTGTCTGTCTGTCTGTCTGTCTGTCTGTCTGTCTGTCTGTCTGTCTGTCTGTCTGTCTGTCTGTCTGTCTGTCTGTCTGTCTGTCTGTCTGTCTGTCTGTCTGTCTGTCTGTCTGTCTGTCTGTCTGTCTGTCTGTCTGTCTGTCTGTCTGTCTGTCTGTCTGTCTGTCTGTCTGTCTGTCTGTCTGTCTGTCTGTCTGTCTGTCTGTCTGTCTGTCTGTCTGTCTGTCTGTCTGTCTGTCTGTCTGTCTGTCTGTCTGTCTGTCTGTCTGTCTGTCTGTCTGTCTGTCTGTCTGTCTGTCTGTCTGTCTGTCTGTCTGTCTGTCTGTCTGTCTGTCTGTCTGTCTGTCTGTCTGTCTGTCTGTCTGTCTGTCTGTCTGTCTGTCTGTCTGTCTGTCTGTCTGTCTGTCTGTCTGTCTGTCTGTCTGTCTGTCTGTCTGTCTGTCTGTCTGTCTGTCTGTCTGTCTGTCTGTCTGTCTGTCTGTCTGTCTGTCTGTCTGTCTGTCTGTCTGTCTGTCTGTCTGTCTGTCTGTCTGTCTGTCTGTCTGTCTGTCTGTCTGTCTGTCTGTCTGTCTGTCTGTCTGTCTGTCTGTCTGTCTGTCTGTCTGTCTGTCTGTCTGTCTGTCTGTCTGTCTGTCTGTCTGTCTGTCTGTCTGTCTGTCTGTCTGTCTGTCTGTCTGTCTGTCTGTCTGTCTGTCTGTCTGTCTGTCTGTCTGTCTGTCTGTCTGTCTGTCTGTCTGTCTGTCTGTCTGTCTGTCTGTCTGTCTGTCTGTCTGTCTGTCTGTCTGTCTGTCTGTCTGTCTGTCTGTCTGTCTGTCTGTCTGTCTGTCTGTCTGTCTGTCTGTCTGTCTGTCTGTCTGTCTGTCTGTCTGTCTGTCTGTCTGTCTGTCTGTCTGTCTGTCTGTCTGTCTGTCTGTCTGTCTGTCTGTCTGTCTGTCTGTCTGTCTGTCTGTCTGTCTGTCTGTCTGTCTGTCTGTCTGTCTGTCTGTCTGTCTGTCTGTCTGTCTGTCTGTCTGTCTGTCTGTCTGTCTGTCTGTCTGTCTGTCTGTCTGTCTGTCTGTCTGTCTGTCTGTCTGTCTGTCTGTCTGTCTGTCTGTCTGTCTGTCTGTCTGTCTGTCTGTCTGTCTGTCTGTCTGTCTGTCTGTCTGTCTGTCTGTCTGTCTGTCTGTCTGTCTGTCTGTCTGTCTGTCTGTCTGTCTGTCTGTCTGTCTGTCTGTCTGTCTGTCTGTCTGTCTGTCTGTCTGTCTGTCTGTCTGTCTGTCTGTCTGTCTGTCTGTCTGTCTGTCTGTCTGTCTGTCTGTCTGTCTGTCTGTCTGTCTGTCTGTCTGTCTGTCTGTCTGTCTGTCTGTCTGTCTGTCTGTCTGTCTGTCTGTCTGTCTGTCTGTCTGTCTGTCTGTCTGTCTGTCTGTCTGTCTGTCTGTCTGTCTGTCTGTCTGTCTGTCTGTCTGTCTGTCTGTCTGTCTGTCTGTCTGTCTGTCTGTCTGTCTGTCTGTCTGTCTGTCTGTCTGTCTGTCTGTCTGTCTGTCTGTCTGTCTGTCTGTCTGTCTGTCTGTCTGTCTGTCTGTCTGTCTGTCTGTCTGTCTGTCTGTCTGTCTGTCTGTCTGTCTGTCTGTCTGTCTGTCTGTCTGTCTGTCTGTCTGTCTGTCTGTCTGTCTGTCTGTCTGTCTGTCTGTCTGTCTGTCTGTCTGTCTGTCTGTCTGTCTGTCTGTCTGTCTGTCTGTCTGTCTGTCTGTCTGTCTGTCTGTCTGTCTGTCTGTCTGTCTGTCTGTCTGTCTGTCTGTCTGTCTGTCTGTCTGTCTGTCTGTCTGTCTGTCTGTCTGTCTGTCTGTCTGTCTGTCTGTCTGTCTGTCTGTCTGTCTGTCTGTCTGTCTGTCTGTCTGTCTGTCTGTCTGTCTGTCTGTCTGTCTGTCTGTCTGTCTGTCTGTCTGTCTGTCTGTCTGTCTGTCTGTCTGTCTGTCTGTCTGTCTGTCTGTCTGTCTGTCTGTCTGTCTGTCTGTCTGTCTGTCTGTCTGTCTGTCTGTCTGTCTGTCTGTCTGTCTGTCTGTCTGTCTGTCTGTCTGTCTGTCTGTCTGTCTGTCTGTCTGTCTGTCTGTCTGTCTGTCTGTCTGTCTGTCTGTCTGTCTGTCTGTCTGTCTGTCTGTCTGTCTGTCTGTCTGTCTGTCTGTCTGTCTGTCTGTCTGTCTGTCTGTCTGTCTGTCTGTCTGTCTGTCTGTCTGTCTGTCTGTCTGTCTGTCTGTCTGTCTGTCTGTCTGTCTGTCTGTCTGTCTGTCTGTCTGTCTGTCTGTCTGTCTGTCTGTCTGTCTGTCTGTCTGTCTGTCTGTCTGTCTGTCTGTCTGTCTGTCTGTCTGTCTGTCTGTCTGTCTGTCTGTCTGTCTGTCTGTCTGTCTGTCTGTCTGTCTGTCTGTCTGTCTGTCTGTCTGTCTGTCTGTCTGTCTGTCTGTCTGTCTGTCTGTCTGTCTGTCTGTCTGTCTGTCTGTCTGTCTGTCTGTCTGTCTGTCTGTCTGTCTGTCTGTCTGTCTGTCTGTCTGTCTGTCTGTCTGTCTGTCTGTCTGTCTGTCTGTCTGTCTGTCTGTCTGTCTGTCTGTCTGTCTGTCTGTCTGTCTGTCTGTCTGTCTGTCTGTCTGTCTGTCTGTCTGTCTGTCTGTCTGTCTGTCTGTCTGTCTGTCTGTCTGTCTGTCTGTCTGTCTGTCTGTCTGTCTGTCTGTCTGTCTGTCTGTCTGTCTGTCTGTCTGTCTGTCTGTCTGTCTGTCTGTCTGTCTGTCTGTCTGTCTGTCTGTCTGTCTGTCTGTCTGTCTGTCTGTCTGTCTGTCTGTCTGTCTGTCTGTCTGTCTGTCTGTCTGTCTGTCTGTCTGTCTGTCTGTCTGTCTGTCTGTCTGTCTGTCTGTCTGTCTGTCTGTCTGTCTGTCTGTCTGTCTGTCTGTCTGTCTGTCTGTCTGTCTGTCTGTCTGTCTGTCTGTCTGTCTGTCTGTCTGTCTGTCTGTCTGTCTGTCTGTCTGTCTGTCTGTCTGTCTGTCTGTCTGTCTGTCTGTCTGTCTGTCTGTCTGTCTGTCTGTCTGTCTGTCTGTCTGTCTGTCTGTCTGTCTGTCTGTCTGTCTGTCTGTCTGTCTGTCTGTCTGTCTGTCTGTCTGTCTGTCTGTCTGTCTGTCTGTCTGTCTGTCTGTCTGTCTGTCTGTCTGTCTGTCTGTCTGTCTGTCTGTCTGTCTGTCTGTCTGTCTGTCTGTCTGTCTGTCTGTCTGTCTGTCTGTCTGTCTGTCTGTCTGTCTGTCTGTCTGTCTGTCTGTCTGTCTGTCTGTCTGTCTGTCTGTCTGTCTGTCTGTCTGTCTGTCTGTCTGTCTGTCTGTCTGTCTGTCTGTCTGTCTGTCTGTCTGTCTGTCTGTCTGTCTGTCTGTCTGTCTGTCTGTCTGTCTGTCTGTCTGTCTGTCTGTCTGTCTGTCTGTCTGTCTGTCTGTCTGTCTGTCTGTCTGTCTGTCTGTCTGTCTGTCTGTCTGTCTGTCTGTCTGTCTGTCTGTCTGTCTGTCTGTCTGTCTGTCTGTCTGTCTGTCTGTCTGTCTGTCTGTCTGTCTGTCTGTCTGTCTGTCTGTCTGTCTGTCTGTCTGTCTGTCTGTCTGTCTGTCTGTCTGTCTGTCTGTCTGTCTGTCTGTCTGTCTGTCTGTCTGTCTGTCTGTCTGTCTGTCTGTCTGTCTGTCTGTCTGTCTGTCTGTCTGTCTGTCTGTCTGTCTGTCTGTCTGTCTGTCTGTCTGTCTGTCTGTCTGTCTGTCTGTCTGTCTGTCTGTCTGTCTGTCTGTCTGTCTGTCTGTCTGTCTGTCTGTCTGTCTGTCTGTCTGTCTGTCTGTCTGTCTGTCTGTCTGTCTGTCTGTCTGTCTGTCTGTCTGTCTGTCTGTCTGTCTGTCTGTCTGTCTGTCTGTCTGTCTGTCTGTCTGTCTGTCTGTCTGTCTGTCTGTCTGTCTGTCTGTCTGTCTGTCTGTCTGTCTGTCTGTCTGTCTGTCTGTCTGTCTGTCTGTCTGTCTGTCTGTCTGTCTGTCTGTCTGTCTGTCTGTCTGTCTGTCTGTCTGTCTGTCTGTCTGTCTGTCTGTCTGTCTGTCTGTCTGTCTGTCTGTCTGTCTGTCTGTCTGTCTGTCTGTCTGTCTGTCTGTCTGTCTGTCTGTCTGTCTGTCTGTCTGTCTGTCTGTCTGTCTGTCTGTCTGTCTGTCTGTCTGTCTGTCTGTCTGTCTGTCTGTCTGTCTGTCTGTCTGTCTGTCTGTCTGTCTGTCTGTCTGTCTGTCTGTCTGTCTGTCTGTCTGTCTGTCTGTCTGTCTGTCTGTCTGTCTGTCTGTCTGTCTGTCTGTCTGTCTGTCTGTCTGTCTGTCTGTCTGTCTGTCTGTCTGTCTGTCTGTCTGTCTGTCTGTCTGTCTGTCTGTCTGTCTGTCTGTCTGTCTGTCTGTCTGTCTGTCTGTCTGTCTGTCTGTCTGTCTGTCTGTCTGTCTGTCTGTCTGTCTGTCTGTCTGTCTGTCTGTCTGTCTGTCTGTCTGTCTGTCTGTCTGTCTGTCTGTCTGTCTGTCTGTCTGTCTGTCTGTCTGTCTGTCTGTCTGTCTGTCTGTCTGTCTGTCTGTCTGTCTGTCTGTCTGTCTGTCTGTCTGTCTGTCTGTCTGTCTGTCTGTCTGTCTGTCTGTCTGTCTGTCTGTCTGTCTGTCTGTCTGTCTGTCTGTCTGTCTGTCTGTCTGTCTGTCTGTCTGTCTGTCTGTCTGTCTGTCTGTCTGTCTGTCTGTCTGTCTGTCTGTCTGTCTGTCTGTCTGTCTGTCTGTCTGTCTGTCTGTCTGTCTGTCTGTCTGTCTGTCTGTCTGTCTGTCTGTCTGTCTGTCTGTCTGTCTGTCTGTCTGTCTGTCTGTCTGTCTGTCTGTCTGTCTGTCTGTCTGTCTGTCTGTCTGTCTGTCTGTCTGTCTGTCTGTCTGTCTGTCTGTCTGTCTGTCTGTCTGTCTGTCTGTCTGTCTGTCTGTCTGTCTGTCTGTCTGTCTGTCTGTCTGTCTGTCTGTCTGTCTGTCTGTCTGTCTGTCTGTCTGTCTGTCTGTCTGTCTGTCTGTCTGTCTGTCTGTCTGTCTGTCTGTCTGTCTGTCTGTCTGTCTGTCTGTCTGTCTGTCTGTCTGTCTGTCTGTCTGTCTGTCTGTCTGTCTGTCTGTCTGTCTGTCTGTCTGTCTGTCTGTCTGTCTGTCTGTCTGTCTGTCTGTCTGTCTGTCTGTCTGTCTGTCTGTCTGTCTGTCTGTCTGTCTGTCTGTCTGTCTGTCTGTCTGTCTGTCTGTCTGTCTGTCTGTCTGTCTGTCTGTCTGTCTGTCTGTCTGTCTGTCTGTCTGTCTGTCTGTCTGTCTGTCTGTCTGTCTGTCTGTCTGTCTGTCTGTCTGTCTGTCTGTCTGTCTGTCTGTCTGTCTGTCTGTCTGTCTGTCTGTCTGTCTGTCTGTCTGTCTGTCTGTCTGTCTGTCTGTCTGTCTGTCTGTCTGTCTGTCTGTCTGTCTGTCTGTCTGTCTGTCTGTCTGTCTGTCTGTCTGTCTGTCTGTCTGTCTGTCTGTCTGTCTGTCTGTCTGTCTGTCTGTCTGTCTGTCTGTCTGTCTGTCTGTCTGTCTGTCTGTCTGTCTGTCTGTCTGTCTGTCTGTCTGTCTGTCTGTCTGTCTGTCTGTCTGTCTGTCTGTCTGTCTGTCTGTCTGTCTGTCTGTCTGTCTGTCTGTCTGTCTGTCTGTCTGTCTGTCTGTCTGTCTGTCTGTCTGTCTGTCTGTCTGTCTGTCTGTCTGTCTGTCTGTCTGTCTGTCTGTCTGTCTGTCTGTCTGTCTGTCTGTCTGTCTGTCTGTCTGTCTGTCTGTCTGTCTGTCTGTCTGTCTGTCTGTCTGTCTGTCTGTCTGTCTGTCTGTCTGTCTGTCTGTCTGTCTGTCTGTCTGTCTGTCTGTCTGTCTGTCTGTCTGTCTGTCTGTCTGTCTGTCTGTCTGTCTGTCTGTCTGTCTATCTATCTGTCTGTCTGTCTGTCTGTCTGTCTGTCTGTCTGTCTATCTATCTGTCTGTCTGTCTGTCTGTCTGTCTGTCTGTCTGTCTGTCTGTCTGTCTGTCTGTCTGTCTGTCTGTCTGTCTGTCTGTCTGTCTGTCTGTCTGTCTGTCTGTCTGTCTGTCTGTCTGTCTGTCTGTCTGTCTGTCTGTCTGTCTGTCTGTCTGTCTGTCTGTCTGTCTGTCTGTCTGTCTGTCTGTCTGTCTGTCTGTCTGTCTGTCTGTCTGTCTGTCTGTCTGTCTGTCTGTCTGTCTGTCTGTCTGTCTGTCTGTCTGTCTGTCTGTCTGTCTGTCTGTCTGTCTGTCTGTCTGTCTGTCTGTCTGTCTGTCTGTCTGTCTGTCTGTCTGTCTGTCTGTCTGTCTGTCTGTCTGTCTGTCTGTCTGTCTGTCTGTCTGTCTGTCTGTCTGTCTGTCTGTCTGTCTGTCTGTCTGTCTGTCTGTCTGTCTGTCTGTCTGTCTGTCTGTCTGTCTGTCTGTCTGTCTGTCTGTCTGTCTGTCTGTCTGTCTGTCTGTCTGTCTGTCTGTCTGTCTGTCTGTCTGTCTGTCTGTCTGTCTGTCTGTCTGTCTGTCTGTCTGTCTGTCTGTCTGTCTGTCTGTCTGTCTGTCTGTCTGTCTGTCTGTCTGTCTGTCTGTCTGTCTGTCTGTCTGTCTGTCTGTCTGTCTGTCTGTCTGTCTGTCTGTCTGTCTGTCTGTCTGTCTGTCTGTCTGTCTGTCTGTCTGTCTGTCTGTCTGTCTGTCTGTCTGTCTGTCTGTCTGTCTGTCTGTCTGTCTGTCTGTCTGTCTGTCTGTCTGTCTGTCTGTCTGTCTGTCTGTCTGTCTGTCTGTCTGTCTGTCTGTCTGTCTGTCTGTCTGTCTGTCTGTCTGTCTGTCTGTCTGTCTGTCTGTCTGTCTGTCTGTCTGTCTGTCTGTCTGTCTGTCTGTCTGTCTGTCTGTCTGTCTGTCTGTCTGTCTGTCTGTCTGTCTGTCTGTCTGTCTGTCTGTCTGTCTGTCTGTCTGTCTGTCTGTCTGTCTGTCTGTCTGTCTGTCTGTCTGTCTGTCTGTCTGTCTGTCTGTCTGTCTGTCTGTCTGTCTGTCTGTCTGTCTGTCTGTCTGTCTGTCTGTCTGTCTGTCTGTCTGTCTGTCTGTCTGTCTGTCTGTCTGTCTGTCTGTCTGTCTGTCTGTCTGTCTGTCTGTCTGTCTGTCTGTCTGTCTGTCTGTCTGTCTGTCTGTCTGTCTGTCTGTCTGTCTGTCTGTCTGTCTGTCTGTCTGTCTGTCTGTCTGTCTGTCTGTCTGTCTGTCTGTCTGTCTGTCTGTCTGTCTGTCTGTCTGTCTGTCTGTCTGTCTGTCTGTCTGTCTGTCTGTCTGTCTGTCTGTCTGTCTGTCTGTCTGTCTGTCTGTCTGTCTGTCTGTCTGTCTGTCTGTCTGTCTGTCTGTCTGTCTGTCTGTCTGTCTGTCTGTCTGTCTGTCTGTCTGTCCGTTGAAAACACGCTAACTTTTGAAAGACTTTACGGAGCCTCCTGAAGTTTGACATATATGTTCTCCATTTACCGGGTCAGGTTGGTATTGCAATCCAGCGAAATCGGTCCAGTGGTTCAAAAGTTATGAGCAAAAGAGTAAATTTCGGCAAGGGTATTTTTCGAATTTATAAGATTAAAACCACTATAACTTTCGAAAGACAATTCTGAGGGGCTGAAACTTAGCATATATATTTGTCGTTCCACAAGGCTGTTTGGTTTTGAATTTCAGCAAAATCGGTTCAGTGGTTCAAAAGTTATAAGCAAAGCACTGAATTTCAGATTTGTTTCACCTTAAACTGTTGAAAACTCGTTCAACAAGTTTTAAAAGCATGGTGAAATACCAGTTTTGTAAAACTTGTTGTTGTTTGTTTTCTTGTCGTGGGGTGCAGTTTAGTTGTTAGACAAGTAAATATTTGTTATTGTTTTGTTATTGTTAGTGTAACTGTATGTAACGGGAAAAAATCAAATAAAGTATGTGTATGATTGAATGTTAATTTGTTTTTGGTTTTAAAAGAAGAGGATGGTAATATAAAAAGAGAAAAATATGTGAAATAGTTTTTTTTGTATTACATATAGGTATAAAACAACAAAAATATTTTACAAAGTAATTTGTTACTCAAAGAAATTGTACACTAAAAAAATATTTACACTCAAAAAAAATGTTACACTAAAAAAAAAATGTACACATTATTAATATTTTTTTTTTTTAATGAAATTGCAGATTCAAAAAAATTTTGACAGTCAAAAAACTTTTACACTCAAAAAAATTTGATTGATTTAAAGAAAGTTTGACTCAAAATTATATACATATTTCTAATAAAAAATTTGTAATGCAATTTTTTTAAATTTTTTTTAGAAAATTACTATAAGATAACATTGTGGAGGGTATTCATAGATTCGACCAAGTCGAATTTAATTTTTCTACTTGTTTTTTTATTTATTTTTAGTTTGACATTATTATATCTAAAAATAAATCTAAAAACAGAAACATTTTTTGGATAAAAATGTATCCAATAATTTTTTTATAAAATCAAGATATCAGATATTATAAGATAACTTTGGCGCGGCCAAATTTCGGATGAAATTACAATTTAATATAAAATCATGATATTGGATATTTTAAGATAACTTTGGCGCGGCCAATTTCCGGATGAAATTACATCATATTATATCATATTTAATACAAAATCATGATAATATATAATTTGGGATAACTTTGGCGCGGCCAATTTCCGGATGAAATCACATACAATCAAATATTAAACTGTAACTTCATATATTATATGATTTTATGAGATAACTTTGGCGCGGCCAATTTTCGGATGAAATTTAGCAAAATCAGATCCAATAAATTATATATAATTTTATAAGATAACATGTTTTACCATACAATTTTTTTTTACTCGGGTAGTTTAAAACGTATATTATCAAGTTCGTGTTTAACGACTGTTTTCATTTTTGTCGGACGGTGGTATTGAACAGTAATCGATTCTAAGACATTCTAGCGATATCTGCCCGTCTGTTTGTCCGTCTGTGGAAGATACGTTAGAGAGCTACCCGATTAAAGTTAGGCACGAATTTGTCTAATGATTATAGACTGCTTAGAATCGTAAATGTGCAAAATAGGACCATAAAAAAGGTCCACTTCTTCGAACTACAAAACCTCTGAAAAAAGACACTTTATTTAAAGTTTTTTTTGTATTTGTGTTTAACCAATAAAACATAGGACTTTAAAGAAGTTTAAAGTCCTACAATTGAACCCTATTCCTTTTTTGGACATGGTTATAAAATAATAATTTAAATAATTATTAAATTTTATTTCTTTATAGCAAAAAATAAAAAAAGTTGTATTAATTAAATGGCAGGCACAATTTTAATTACATTTTTAATTATAATATTATATTTACATTTTTTTCTGTGTCAAAAGAAAATTATCTTTTGTCTTTTTCTAATGTTTTGTTTTTCTTCTATGAATTCACGGAGGACTAATTAACATTTCTGAATGAAATTTTCGGAATTTTGTTGTGGAGAGTACATTTTGGTAATAAAGAACATATAAACATGATAATTAGTTACAGTTTTTGTAAAATTTTCGAGAACTATCTTTTCATTAAAATAAGTAAATTCTCACGAGTCTTTTAAGTTGAGAAACATAAAGAAACCAGAATTTTGTCACATATCGACAAAAACATTTTCTAAGAATTTTAATAAAGTATTTGTTTTTTTTTTTTAAACTAAACCATAACTAAAGGCAATACTAAAATAATTTGCAAAAAAAAAAAGCAAAAAACCTCACAAAAAAAACTATTTGGAAAAATCCTTCTTAAACTCATGCTGAGGTCATAAATTTTAGTGTCTCTTTAATGTCTTTTGAAGTTTTTCCAAAGCCGACCTTTCAAATTAACTGTTTTCTGTGACTTTAAAAAAAAAAAACTATAATAAAACAATGAAAAAACAAACAAAAGAAATTTATTTCATTCAATATTTTTGCAAAGTTAGCAAAAAATATTATTTTTTGTGAATTTCAAATTTCTTAATAAAATGTTCGGCATCTCCTTTTAGAAATATGCACCATCCCTCAAAAATAAAAAAAACATACAGAAAAAACAAACACAGCCCTTTTGTTTGTGTTTCTTTAGTTGTTTCTGGAGACATGACCATGAAAAGATTTTTTTGGTGATATTCTTTTGTTTTTAGATCTTTGTACTAGTTTCGGTAGCTAAAGTTAAAATCATGATTAGTTTCTTTTTTTTTCTTTATCAGAACATTGTTCCTTATTCTACATTTTAAATATATGGACAGGATAATGACTAAACAATGTGTCAAATATAGTATTTGTTTTACAATTGTCGGTGATTTTTCTTATGGTCTTTTCATTGTAATGACACCTAAATAATAACAGAACTCCTACAATAAGTAATTCCAAGATTTCTATCAAATGTTTATTGAGTGATTTCAAGGAAATTTTGGTTTGTTAAAAAAAGCTGATTTTGTTTTATTTAAGAATGATTAAGGTTTACGTGTTTTTAGCATTATTTGCCTACTTTTAAGATCAAACGGAGAAACCGACTGTCTCTTATAGGATTATGGAAAATATGTGTCATTTCCTGCCAGTAAATGGGACCATATTATAAATATTCAGGTGGTCTATTGAATAAAAAAAAAATAATAAATTATACTGAAAAATTCAAGGAATTTGAAAAGTAAGATACTTCCTAAAATGATTTATTATATTTGAGGACAAACCGTCAGAATTGTTTGCAGAAATTCATTTGCCTTAAAAGTGCCAATTACACCAGTTTACAAATTAAAACAAGTTTTGCGATCCACGACAGTTTTAATTTTTTTTCATGCAAAATCTTACGCTGAATCCAAATATCCACTCCACAGTCTTAAATGTTAAATAGTTTTCAAGATATTTCCAACTTTTAAAATTTTCATCTTTTTAAAAAAGTGTTTTTTTTTTAATTAAAATATCTCCAACACAAATTGATAGATTTTAAAAATGTTTTGTATGGGAGCCCCCTTAGGAAGTGGAAATAGGGGTAAGGTATGTTCAAGAAAAATGTTGGGGGCAGAAAATTATTGGAGGTCGGTCTCACATTGCACCCCTCCAGGGGCGTTTCTAGGGGAGTTTTGGGGCTTTTTGAGGATTTTTACCTCTTTACGCCCAACTTTGACCCCGATGAGGGGCGATATGGCCCCACCCCACTGCCCTCATTTTTTGGCTCGTGCTTTCTTTTTCGAACCTATAAAAATTAGAGGGTATCGCGGATCGAAATCGAAAACTGGTTAGCTATCCCACGCCTAATAGTGCAAATTGAAGAACCGTTTTTTGTGTTCCAAAGTTAAAAAATTTTTTTTTATTTTTTTATATTTTTTTTCGAAAGTCTGAAGAAATAGCTATCTAAACTATTTTAGACATATTTTGCTAAAAACAATAGGTAACAAGTTACATGGATGAGAATATACACCTCTTTGACCAAAATGTCAAATTTCGACCCCCTCTTACTCAGAGAGTTCTTGACCGATCTCGTTGAAAATTTGTGTCTGAACTACTATCCAATAGGACTAACCTTGGTGCAAATTTCATCCCGATCGGAAGACATCGGTTTGAAAAGTTGTGTCAGTTGACACGAAAACCCCCATATATTTATTTAACTATGTACAGTAGCGCGTCCCGAATTCGGTTTTTTTTCGAATTTGGAAATGCTTGCCCCCTCAAATGATGGGGACTTAGGAACCTTTTACGGGAAAAATAACAAAAAAAAATTTGGACGAAAATCCAGTTGGCTACCAGCAGCTAAAGATTGCAATCTTAGTGCATTTTAAAAAAAAAAAAATTTTTTTGTTTTTCAAAAAATCGACGCTAAAAGTTTCGCAATATAGAGTACATTCCGAGAAAAATATTAATAAAATTTACATGGAGTAATTTCCGCGCAGTGTTGCATCTTAAAGATGGAAAGTGTGTACTTAATTTTTTTTTATTTTTTCTTTTAAGCTAAATTAGTGTCAAAAGCTGTGTAAAATAGATGACATTCGTTTAAACTGTTAAAAAGCAGATTTTGAGACTAATTAAGCTTAAAAGAAAACAAAAGAAAAAATTAAGTACACTTTTTCATCTTTGAGATGCAACGCTGCACCAAAATTACTCCGTGGAAATTTTATTAATATTTTTCCCGAAATGTACTCGTTATTGCACAACTTTTGACATCAATTTTTTTAAAAACAAAAAACAAAATTTTTTTTCGAAATGCACTAAGATTGCAATCTTTAGCTGCTGGTAGCCAACTGGTTTTTTGTCCAAACATTTTTTTGTTATTTTTCCCGTAAAAGGCTTCCAAATCCCCATCATTTAAGGGGGCAAGCTAAAAAAAAAATAATTCGGGACGCGCTAATGTACAGTACTTACACTCAAAATATTTTGTAGGCAAAAAAAAATAAAAAACACACTTAAAACCAGTGAATAAACAATTGAAAACCATCCCAGTAATTATTGGTTTGTTTTAACAAACATCAACATTTATTTTTTACTGTTGACAAAATTTTCTAAAATAAATAACATTAAACATTAAAAAATTACGTTTTTTTCACTCTTTTTTACCAACAAATTCGAAAAAAATAACCAACGAAAACATTAAAAATTAATGATAGTTCTGTTATTTTTACCAAAAAATTTCAAAAAAATAACCTACGAAAACAATAAAAATTAATGATTTCGTAGGTAATTTTTTACAACTTTTTATTGAAATATTTTTTTATAAATTTTTAATAAAATTTTTGGGGAATCGATTCCGCAATCAACTACATTCTGGCCAGACACTCTACCCATCGTGCCAAAGTCACTTGATACAAACATGTTTTTATATTTCTACAAATAATTTTTTGATTTTTTTCAACAAAAAAATAACTGACTTGTGTAGGTAAAAACTAATGATATTTCTTTAAAAAATACCAACAATTTAAAAAAAAATTACTTACACAAATCATTAAAAATTTAAAGAATAATCAGTAGTTTTTACTTACAGAACAAAAATAAATGATTTTAAAAATTAAATGTTAATGAAAGTCTTTATCTTTTAGTGTGTTATTTTTGAAACAAAGGACAGAAGTAGTCATTAATAAAAACTGAACATCAAACAAATGTTTTTTCTTTTAAAAACGACTAAACGGAAAACTTTTTAAATAAACTACAAACAGTTAATGACATAATTTTTTGAGTGTATACCTTAATATAACAAGTATATACTTAAATATAATGTTCAAGAAGAACATAGGGCGTTAACGAATTCTCTCCAACTATTTCTGTTTCTTGCAAGTAGTTTGATTTGATTTCAAGTTGTTTGATCTGATTCAAGTTCCTTTTTTGTGCAACGTATCCATGTGTTGCGAGGTCGTCCTCGCAACACATGACCTTTTTCAGTTTCTTACAATTTACGCCTATTGAAATAAAATTAATATAAGCATGTGTGATATCAGATTAAAGGTATTAAAAATACCTATCTCGTGGTGCTAACAACGGGCCAAAGAAGTTAATATTTTTCGACTTATTAACAAAAATGTCCAAAAATTTTGGTATTTAACTCAATATGACGAAAAGTTGTGCATGTTTGGACACATTCTTCGCACACGTAGATAGGTTTTCCAAAGACCTTTCATTTGGTATGTAACATGACTGCATAATATAGGAGATGAACGAAAAAAACTGAAAAATGGCCTTGTCTTCCCCCTTCTTTTAACCCCATAAATATGAACTTGGGCTGCTGAAAAAAATACGTGTCCCTTTATTTTTTCTGCTCTACAAAATAAAACCAATTTCGTAAAGATCCGCGGGTGGCACTAGGGAGACTTCCCTTGTTAGTTGGATTATGACAAAAATTTAAAAACAAAAAGTTTAGACAAACCGATTCAGCCGTTCTCCGATTTAAGATATATCGAAAAAGGAGGCCTAAAAGTGGGCGTGACTAAATTTTTTTCCGACAAAATCCTAAGACGAACATTAAAAAAAAATTATCCAAATCGGTCAGTTCTCAAAAGATGCGGTTAATAACGAAATACATTTGATTTTTATTTATATTTCATTTTCTCTAGAGAAAATTTTATATATTTATTTTAATTTAACCAACTCAGTCCATTCATTTAAAAGTGGGCGTAAGGAAAAATTGTTCTTTCTGAAAAACCTTAGTTTGACTATGACGAACATTAAAAACAAAAGTAGATAAATTGATCCAGCCATTCCATGATTAAAAATTCATATGTATATATCGTGAAAGGTGAACGTAAAAGTAGGCGTGGATAATTTTTCTCCCATAAAAACCTTAGTTTAATTATGACGAACATTTTCCACAAAAATTAGCCATAGTGGGCATGGTCAATTTCATTTGTCGTAAAATCCATAGTTGGAATATGATGAAAATTCATATAAAAAAAATTTAGTCAAATCGGTCCAGCCATTCTCAGAATAAAGATTATTTGAAAAAGTGGGCGTAAAAGTGGGCGTGGTCATTTAACATTTAAATAAAAAATTATCCTAATCGGTGCAGCCGTTTTTTATTGTCCAAATCGGTCTAGCCGTTCTCAACTGATGCGGTTACCAACGCACGACAATTGATTTTTATTTATATAGAAGAAGATTATTTGCAATTTGTTTTATATTTAACTTTGACCCATGTTGTTTTAGAAAGTAGTAGGTGAAGAAGACTGGGCCTCAATAATATGTCTCAAACATAAGATTGGAGACATACAGCTTAGTTTCAGGGGGTTTTATTGGTTAATATATTTCCAAGCCCCACTTACCAGAGACACTAGGAAAGTTGGTTAGTGGATTTCCACTCCATCCTCATCGCAATATGTGGTCCGTGCCACTGGTAAAAATATTCTTTGCTGAAAAAGTCCACGGGGCCATCTTCCAAGAAAACTGCTACCTTTTATGCTTTATCAAATCCCTTGGAAATTTCTTAAACAAAAATTTTACTAGAAATCTTTTCCTAAATCATAGACAAATATTGAAAAACGTTTGCTAATTAACATGTTTTATATGCATGTAAATGTGCTACAATAAAAACTTATTAAAAACAATTTAAACAAAAAACCATTAAAACACATAATATACACAGACAACCGAGTTATAAAAACCAATAACATGATACTAGGAGAACTCTAGGTTTTCTAGGAAAACCAACACAATCATACACAAACCCACAACAACGCAATCTTTTACAAACACTAACACAAACACCAACACACTTGTACTTATGTACAATATAAACCATATAATTTTAATTTGTTGTCTCAAAAGTTTTTAAGTCTCGGCAACATTGTATAAATTGTTGTTGGTTTTAACACATACAATCTTATTAAACACACACACAAACACAAACAGACAATAAACAAATAACAAACAATATTTGTGCCGGGGAAAACATGTATAAAACAAAAGCAGCATTGCCAGCAACAATAATGAAAAGTAGCAACAGCAGAAAACCAAGAAGAAGAGCAACAACAAAACATCATCATATAAAAGTTAAACAAGTGGAAAAAAGTTTTCCTTTTTTCATATATTTTCTTTTTTTGTATAAAAAAAAATATTTTTTAAGCTGAAAAGCACATCTGTACGAAAACCAAATTAACCATAATGAAAACAATGTTTTTATAGAGTTGCAAAAACTCTTCGAGCAATAACAACAGCAAGAAAAACTTTTATATACAAATTAACAGTTGTGGTGATAAAAATAGTAGCGGTATACTAAACAGCTTCACTCTAATTAAAATTATATAAATTGTCTATTATAAATTAGGTAGTTTAAAAAAAGTGTGTAATTTTACTTAAAAAAAAAAGTTGAAATTTACATAATTTATCAGTGCTAATTTAATGTTTGTGCATAAGCGGTAGTCTGCGAAACTCAACATCATCATCTTTTGGAAACAAACTACTCATCCGATTTCAAAACTGTTTTCAACAATACACTCAAAATATTTTGTAGGCAAAAACAAATGAAAAACACACTTAAAACCAGTGAATAAACAATTGAAAACCATCACAGTAATTATTCATTTGTTTTAAAAACATCAACATTTATTTTTTACTGTTGACAAAATTTTCTAAAATAAATAACATTAAACATTAAAAAATTACGTTTTTTTCACTCTTTTTTACCAACAAATTCGAAAAAAAATAACCAACGAAAACATTAAAAATGAATGATAGTTCTGTTATTTTTACCAACAAATTTCAAAAAAATAACCTACGAAAACAATAAAAATTAATGATTTCGTAGGTAATTTTTTACAATTTTTTATTGAAATATTTTTTTTAAAAATTTTTAATAAAATTTTTGGGGAATCGATCCCGCAATCAACTACATTCTGGCCAGACACTCTACCCATCGTGCCAAAGTCACTTGATACAAACATGTTTTTATATTTCTATAATAATTTTTTGATTTTTTTTTTTCTACAAAAAAATAACTGATTTGTGTAGGTTAAAACTAATGATATTTCATTAAAAATACCAACAATTTAAAAAAAAATTACTTACAGAAATCATTAAAAATCAAAAGAATAATCAGTAGTTTTTACTTACAGAACAAAAATAAATGACTTTAAAAATTAAATGTTAATGAAAGTCTTTATTTTTTAGTGTGTTATTTTTGAAACAAAGGACTGAAGTAGTCATTAATAAAAACTGAACATCAAACAAATGTTTTTTCTTTTAAAAACGACTAAACGGAAAACTTTTTAAATAAACTACAAACAGTTAAGGACATAATTTTTTGAGTGTATCTACACTGGTCCTTCAGGCTCAACATGTGGTAGGTCTTATCAATTACGCCCATTTCTACGCCCACTTTTAGACAAAAAACTTAACATTTTAAATTTTCTGGAACTACTCACTTTAACACCGCTCATTACTCATTTCCGGTTTGAATTCAGATAATCAACTTTAGAAGTCCTTAATCGCCTGATTTCAAATCTGTTCTCCAAATTTTCGCATCACATCCAGATTTTTAGATATTCGCGGTTGAAAATGCGAAAAATGGCGATTTTAATATTATTTGAAAGCCTGCACAGCAGCCATTCAGTGGAATACAAATCTGGTATAAAGCGCAACACACACAGAAAACAAATTTGCTTATTTCCAACTGAAATTCAGTTGTTGCAACAAACAATCGGTGGATGCATTTGAATTAAGGTTGAAACAACTAAGTATCGGTAGTTACAACAAAATGTTGTTATTACAACTGTCTTTTAATTGAAACAACTATAAAATTCGTTAGCCACATCAAAATGTAGTAGCAGCAACCGAATTTTGAGTTAATACAACTGAAAAATTCAGTTGGAAATTTATATTTCTCTGTGCAGTAGTATATAGTTTCCAACATAGGAAACTATTTTTTTTTTTTAATTGTAGCGTTTGGTTGGGTTTCACTTGCTTTTAAAATGATGCTGGTAAAATTACCATTTTTGTAAAATTTACCTTAGTTTTTTGATATTTTTTTAAAGAAAAACTAAAAAAAATAGTAGTAAATATTTTACAAATTTAAGTTTCATATAAACCGGAAAATATCTTTAATTATATTAAAAGTCTATAAGAAAGAGTGACCTTTTCCCTAAATTTTGAGCTCTTCACAGTAACGACTGATCATCCGGTTTTTGTTTTAGATCCTTCTAAAAATGGTGCTTTGTCTAATTTTTTCACAGTGTTTTTTTTTTAAATACATGTGTGGCCAATAATTGTGCAACAACTTCAAATTTTTGTTTTCATATTTTTGAGATGATAGTTAAATTCTACTATAACGCTTTATACCTGATTTTTATTCCACCTAACGGCTGCTGTGCAGGCTTTCAAAAAAGGCTAAACTTGCGTTTTTCACATTTTCAGCCGCGAATAATTAAAATAATAGACGTGAGGGAAAAATTTGGAGAACAGATTTGGAATCGGCGAGTCAAGCAACTTTATGTTGTTTTAAACTAGTAACAAAATCGGGTAATAGTATTTCACTCCTCTTTATTTTGAACTAGAGATAGGCACATGAGCAGATTAGAGCGTGATTCACATGATTCACGCGTGATCACGCGTGAGTGTGACTGAATTCAATTTTACTCACGTGATTGTGAGTGAGTGTGAGTGGAGAAAAAAATTGCGTGAGTGAGTGTGCGTGAGTCAATTTTTTTGCGTGAGTTTGCGTGATTTATTTTCTCTTCATATTTCCTTCCGTACCAAAAAAGCAACAAAAAAATTTCAAAATTTGGCGAAATCTTAAGTTTCGTCCCGAAAAATGCAAAAAATTGTAAAATTTCACTGAACTATAAATTTTGTTGAAAATTTTGAAAGATTTTTGAAATTTTAGTTTTTGAATTTTTTTTTGTATAAATAAGAGTTTCGTGAGTGTGAGTCAACGTGAGTGTGAGTGAAGCTTGCGTGAGTGCACGTGAGTGTGAGTTGTATTAAATTTACTCACGTGATTGTGAGTGAGTGTGAGTAGAAAAAATATGCTCGTGAGTGAGTGTGCGTGATTCAAAAATTCGTGTCGTGAGCGTGAGTGAGTGTAAGTCAAAAATCACGCCCACCTCTATTTTGAACTTTACAAATCGCTAACACGAAAATCCTAGCTGATTCTGTTTTCGAGTTACTGCTAAATAATTACACTGTTTGGCAAGAAAAACCTTGCAGCGAAATTTCCAACTAATTCTTATAGGTGACAGATTCAGATTCTCTCCAGAATCTGAATCTGCCATCCATTTTTTTCTAGCGCATACCGAGATATTCGCTGTTAAAAAGAAAAAAAAAATTATTTTGCACCTTTGGGTGGTCCACTGTTACAGATTGTTCAAAAAATAGGATTTGATTTCATAAAAAATGGACCATGTGATTAAAAACATAATTTTTCTTCAGCCCGTTTCCGTTTGTTGACGTAGATATTAAATATTAATTTAAATAATAACACTGTGCTCGAATTCGACACTTTTATTTTTTAACAAGCTGGGCACCCTACTGGTAAAGTTAATTCGACTACACTGAACTCAATGGTGCTAGCCCTTTTTCGAAGTTAGCGCTCGTATTCGCGATATTCACGATTTAAAGTTTTATGCTCAAGTACAATAAAAACGATATTTTTAAACTTATGCGACAATTTTTAAATTTAAAACCATTCAAATTAACACAACAAACCATAATACTGTGATTTTTTTCGCGAAACAAACTATTTGTTCGCGAAAAATCTTCACTCAAAAAAAAAAAAAATGTAATGTTAGCAAAAAAAGCTTGTAAACCTACAAGAAAATTTGCTGATTTTGAACCCACAATTTTTTTTGCTAAAGTTAGCAAAAATGTTTTGCCAATAATTAGTTAACTAAATTTTTTTTTTTTTTGAACTTAGTTCATACACATCTGAGAGCCCCATTGGGTTCGGACCCGATAGGTCCAGACCCCGATGGGCCTAGACCTAGATGGGTTCCTTTAAAATCATCATAGTTTTTGATCCAAAATTTGTGTCCGTTTCGCTCTACCTTGCTTAGTTTTTGAGATACGTGATTATAGGGGACCACTGGGGTCTTGAGAATTACAAAACTCGATAACTACAAAAATATTACTCGGAGAGCTTTTGACTATTTTGCGGTCTTGTTCTACGTGTTGAGGCCCATTAGGGTCCACACATGTGAAGGGGACCGGCGATACTATGGAGATTCTAAGAACCAAAAATGGCCTCCATTTTGCTCTATCTGGCTTAGTTTCCGAGATAGCGCCATTTTAAATTTTCTGAAAATAAAAAAAAATTTACCATTTATTTTGCTAATATTAGCAAAAAATCTTGTAAAAATGTTGTCAACTCAATTTCATTTGCTAATGTGCTAAATGAAGTATGCAAGAATTTTTTGCTAACAGCTAATCTCAACTAAAAATTTGCTAAAAGTTAGCTAACTAGCGTTAGTAAAAAAAAAATTAGTAAATCTACTAACGTATTTTTTTGAGTGTTGTCTTTTCTTGAAAACTACTTGCTATGGACCAGCCGGTCTATGCGAGGAGTTCAAAATTTTGAGCTCCGCCAAAAATTGTTTCAATACAATTATTTTTAGTTTGATTTGTACAATAAAAACGACATTTTTAAACTTATGCGACAATTTTTAAATTTAAACCATTCAACTCTGTTAAATTAACACAACTAACCATAATACTGAGATTTAATTTCGCGAAAAAAACTATTTGTTCGCGAAAAATCTTGTCTTTTCGTAAAAAAATGTTTCAATAAAATTATTTTTAGTTTGATTTGAATTTACGACACCCATCTGTTTCAGCTAGTTCCTGTACACAAAATTCCATTGTAACATCAGTTTTTCTTAAAGATAGCGTATGTATTAGCGATATTCGCGATTAATTTTTTTTTAGTTTTAAGTAAAAATATTTTTTTTTATATATTATTTAGACAATTGCTGAATTTCTATCATCTAAACTCTATTGACTATACAAAAAAAAATAGCACTGTAAATTTTATTCGCGGAAATTGTTTTCGCTAAATTTTTTTTTTCAATTGTTTTTTTATTTTGATATTAATTTATGAAAATGTGTAGAATACAATACATTACAGACACAAAATTTTTCGAAAAAAAATTTTAGCTTTACCAGCAAGGTGCCCAGCTTTTTAATTTTTGCGACTAGCACAGTGTTATTAAACTGTATTACTTTAGTGAAAAAATATAATAAATGAATTGGTTATTGCAAGGGGGAAGGTGCCCCCTATATCCCACAACATCAAAATTGTTAGTTACTCTAATAACACAGAGGAACAACCAAAATCGGAATGGAATGAAACCAAAAGCAAATAAGAGTTGTAATTTTCCACAACAAAAACCTCAAGGTTTTTTTTTTAGTTTAGTCCTAAATTTTTTTTACACATATTTAAAATTGGTAAACTATTATTATAAGAGGCGTATACTTAATTTTGTATTCGCCCGTAAATAACAATCATACGCAACGGTGATCAGTGGTTCATTTTTTATAATTCGGCTATTCAGTAATACCGGTTATTGCTAACGTAATTTAGAGCTTAAGTTTGGACGGTGGACCCTACATATCCAATAGAGGCACTACCAGGGCTTCTTAAGTAAGAAATATTAAGTATACAAAATCGCTAAAAGCTTTAAAATCACCAACTTCAAATTCGTGTAAAAAATATCTAGCGCTAAACTAAAAAAAATTTTGAGCGTTTTGTTATGGAAAATGTCAACTTTAATTTGCTCTTGGTTTCGCCCCACTGCGATTCAGAAAGTTCGATTTTGTATCACTGCGTAAGTAGAAAATAACCGCTATTTGTATGATCACTATTCCATAACCAACAGTCCTTATTACAAAATAATGAATAAAAATTGAGAGATGTGAGGAGAAGTTCATATTTTGCAACTACTTGTCATACAAAGAAAATAAAAATTAAATAAAACTGAAAATACTGTTACTGCTACTTCTACACTCAAAATTTGAAAAGAAAAAAATGTAAATTTACATGAAACAAGTGTAAATTCACAAAAAAACAATGTAAATTTACAAAGAAAAGTTGTAATTTTGCCAAAATAAGTAGTAACTGAAAAAAAAATTGCATATACCACTAATTTTTTGCAAAACTACAATTTTTCATTGTATAATTACCTTTTTTGTTCAATTTACAAAGTTTTCTTGTAAATCTACAATTTTTTCCTGAAGTTTTTGCGGCTGATAACATACATTTTACTAATAAAATTGTAGTTTTGACGCCATTAAAGTTAACCCTTTCACCTACCTTGTACACTACAGTGTCCACATCTTGAAAAAATCATTAAAAATTAACCGTACAACATTTATGTGTTTTGTTTGGACAAGATTGATCATTGAAGGGTTATATTTACGAAAGATGTGTTTGGAAAAATTAATTTGCAATCCAGTGGGCTCAACACGCAATATTTTTTGGTAAAATGCAAATTTTTCAAATAACGTCAAAAACAAAACAAAATAAACGTTAAAAAGTTTCCAAAAATCGAATAATAATCGTATAGGCTTTCTTAAAAGCAGGTTTTGTAGAACTTTTGGAAACAAAAAATACAAAATTTGAAATTTGGAAAAACGTTCATTCGTTCGGGAGATATTGCATACGAAAGCTTTAAGTTTGGTTGGATATATCTCCGCTAGAGGGCGCAGTAGACCAACGAAATCAACAAAAATTTTTACTTAGCATAGATCTACATTTTAACCAATTTAGGGCACGAAATTCATAGCCAAAAAAGTCGGTAGTGAAAGGTTTAATAAAATTCAAGTGAATTTACGAAACTTTTCCCTTTTTCCAATTTACGAGAATCCTTAGTAAAATAGGTTAGGTTAGGTTAGGTTGTAAGTGGCTGCTGACGTTTTACGTCAACACACGTAGACTCTGAGGTCCATTGTGATACCACGGGATCGTAATAGGTTTCCCTACTAGTCCCTGTCGTTAAACCAGTTTGAGCTTCTTATGAAACTCCTTAGATGTTGTATTTTGACATCCGACAAATCAGAAAGATCGTACAGCTCCCTAGATCCCAGTGAAGCAAGTCGCTGACCAGAAAGTGCCGGGCAATGGCAAATAAAGTGTTCGATAGCTTCCAACTCCTCTTCATCCATGCAACTTCGGCAAAAGTCATTCGACGGCACATTTAACCGCTCTGCGTGCTTCCCTATAAGACAGTGTCCGGTAATTATAGAAACCACCGTCGAAATCTCTCCTCTTGGAAGCGATATCAGCTCACTTGTGCGCCCCTGATTAAGAGAAGGCCAAATCAGTCGTGTTGTCTCACACGTCCATCCATTTGCCCATCTTTGATTAGTCTCCGTCGCAGAACAAAGCCGTAGGTTTTGCTTGCAAGTTTCTAGAGGCATACCAACACATTCCAATTCTGTTGGAACCTGTAAGGTAGTTCCTAGTCTTGCAAGCTCATCGGCTTTGCAATTCCCTGGAATGTCTCTGTGCCCTGGGACCCATATGAGTCGTATGTTAAACTGCTTGGCCATCTCATTTAAAGACGTGCGGCAGTTAAGGGCAGATCTTGTTTTCAGAAACATTGAATCCAGGGACTTGACCGCGGCTTGACTGTCAGTATAGATGTTGACTGCGGTTGTAGACAAGACATTGCAGCTCAACCAGTCAGCCACTTCCTTTATTGCCAGCATCTCCGCCTGGTAGACACTGCAATGATCTGGCAATCTACGAGCCAGGCTCAATCCAAGCTCTTCCGAATAGACCCCAAAGCCCACTTGTTCGTGCAGCCTCGATCCATCTGTGTAAAAATTTATGGTAGCTCCACTTCCCGGAGTATCCCCCATCCAAGACTCCCTGGATGGTATCATAGTGGTAAAGTGGCGCTCAAAGAGGCTCAAAGAGGGAGCACAATCCACATTTTGTGGTATTGTTATCTTTTTCAAGATCGCGCTATGGCCACAATCGCTGCTCCTCCATTGCAGCGTGCTATTAAGTCGAATTGCCGACGCAGCTGCATACTGCCTACCCAATATGTCCAAGGGTATCAGGTGAAGGAGAATTTCTAATGCAGCCGTAGGTGTAGTACGAAGAGCACCAGTGATGCACATTGACGCCATTCTCTGTACCTTCGTGATAAAGACACAGTTCGCTTTTGTTTCTAAAGCAGGCCACCAGACAATGATTCCATACAGCAAAATTGGACGCATCACTGCTGTATAGATCCAATGAACGACTTGAGGGCTAAAACCCCATCGTTTTCCAATGGCCCTTTTACAGGAATACAAAGCAATCGCCGCTTTTCTCACCCGTTCCTCAATATTACGCCTGAAATTCAGCTTCCTATCTAGAAATACTCCAAGATACTTGGCTCCATCTGAGAAGGTGATTTCAGTACCGTCCAGAGAAATAGGATCAAAAGCAGGAATCTTATTTTTCCTTGTAAATAAAACAAGCTCTGTTTTACTAGGATTAACTCCTAGACCACAGTCTCTTGCCCATTTAGACAGATCTTTCAGAGAACCCTGAAGAATGTCCCGCAATGTTGGCAGATGCTTCCCCTTTACCGCTATCGCGACATCGTCAGCATATGCGACAACATGACAACCACGTGCTTCTAGAGATAGTAGCATTGAATTCAGTGCCAGGTTCCAAAGAAGCGGCGAAAGAACACCTCCTTGTGGTGTGCCCCTATTGACAAATCGAGATATGACGGACGCTCCCAATTCAGACGTTATACGTCTACTGGCAAGTAGGCTTTCCACCATTAAAACGATTTCACGCTTTACTCCCAGACCAGACAATGCCAATATTATCGATTCTGGGATGACATTATTAAAAGCCCCCTCAATATCAAGAAAGGCCACCATAGTGTACTCCTTTACCGAAAGCGATCTCTCGATGGTACCAACGAGCTCATGAAGAGCTGTTTCCGTTGATCGTCCCTTGCTGTATGCATGTTGCTTTGTCGAAAGCAACCTCGGGTCAATCACTCTACGCAAATATGAGTCTATCATTCGTTCCATTGTCTTTAACAAAAAAGAAGACAGACTAATTGGTCTGAAATCCTTCGGAGCTGTGTGGGAACTTTTCCCAGCCTTCGGGATAAATACGACTCTGGTATCCCTCCATTTTAAAGGAATGTACGACCAGTTGATGCATGCTGTGTATAGATTATACAGCAACGGGGCTATATAGTCCGACACTTGCTGCAACTCAGCCGGGATTATACCATCAGGTCCCGGGGATTTATAGGGCCTGAAGCTTTTTATCGCCCAGATTAATGTTGGCATATTTATTATTTCCGAAGCAATTTCAGATGCTTGGGCGTCAGAACGTTCCAAAGCTTGAAACGGCGTCATGGAATTGCCCGGAAAATGCGTGTTTAAAAGGAGATCCAGCGACTCTCCACTGGAGGAAGACCACACCCCATTAGGATCTTTCAGGTATCCCAGGGTGCAAGGAGAAGAAGCCAGAACCTTGCGCAGCCTGGATGCCTCAGAAACGTCTTCTATGTTTCCACAGAAGTTTTTCCAAGAATCACATTTTGCATTTCTGATCATCTTTTTATAACTCTTAAGTTGCAGCCTGTATGCAGACCAGTCCTCGTCCGCTCTTGAAAATTTAGCCTTATTAAAGAGCTTTCTGCAGGAATCTCTGCTCGTCTGCAACTCATTTGACCACCAAGGTGGCTTTTTTTTCCCTCTAGGCTTTGCAGAAGGGCAAGACGCATCCAGGCACCTATTACAAACATTTGTTATATGGTCAACCAGACAGTCAATTTCCGCTAAACTATGCGGTTCAGATAGGGGTACTTCATCCAAAAGCAAAGAAAAAGTCTCCCTATATTTCACCCAGTTTGTTCTTCTCAGATTTCTAGAGACTGTCTCAACCGGTGCACGCTCCCTGAGTAAAAACTCAATGTAGCGATGATCTGAGAAAGAATGCTCTTCCAAAACTCTCCAGTCATCAATTCTGTCAGACAATGTATCTGATACAAGTGTTACGTCAAGAACCTCTTGCCGCGTACTTGTAACGAAAGTTGGTTCACTACCCTTGTTACAAATATACAGGTTAGTGCTTAACAAAAACTCCAAAAGTGATTCGCCTCTATCATTTGTGTCTGTACTACCCCATATCGAATGATGTGCATTAGCATCACAGCACACTAGTAACTGGTGTCCCCTAAATTCAGACTCCCGAATCAGACCGCCAACCTTCTCCGGGGGTATTGGCCCCGGATTAGGAAAATACGCAGAGGCGAGCCAAATAGATTTCCCATGAAGCTCTAAGCTAGCCGCTGTAACATCCATATCACTAAAAGTTGATAAAAAGAATATATTTAAGCCATTTTTCGCCAAGATGCAGGCTCTTGGTGAGCCCTCACCTTTGGCAACCATCAACTTAAACCCAGGGGTCTTCAATCCGCAAACCCTGCCACCCCGCACCCAGGGCTCTTGGATAAAAACCAAGTCAACTGCTCCTGTTGTCAGGCGCAGCAATAGTGCAGCTGAGGCTGCCTTACAGTGATGGAGGTTTATTTGTAGGAACCGCAACATCTTGCTTTTTTTCCACCATCCTTTCCACCACCGTGTTATTGGCTTCATCCTCCGTGTTATCACAGAGGTCGCATTCGTCCCCAGATTCGGTTTCGAATAAGCCAGATATGTGTCCCATCTGTTCTGAATCGGAGGCAACAGAACTCTCCGAATTCCTCACTGCATGGGCCTCGTCCTGAATGTCACCCATAGTGGCATCAGCTTTATCCTCCATGCCATCACAGAGGTCGCATTCGTTACCAGATTCGGTTTCGAAAATGCCAGATGCATCTCCCATCAGCCTAGAATCGGTCAGCTGAATATCAACCTTTTCCGGATTCTCCTCCCCAGCCGACTCTGCCACTGGCTTGTCTGCTTCCAAAATAGGGTTCTGGTCGCCCTTGTAGACATTGACTCTTATATGAAAAAAGCCAAATCTAATAATGCCGTCAGTCCTGGCTAAAATCGGAAGCGATTCCTCATTAACCAAGACCACTGCTTGACGACGAGCGCCGTCCATCTCACCCAATCTGGCAATTTGCCAATTCTGAGTTGGAAGGTCAGGATTGCAGACTTTTATCATCTTTAGAATCACCGCAGTGTCACTTGTAGCCATTGGGATCCATGCATGAGCTCTGGGTTGCGAGGGGATATCATGTTTTTCCACAACGTCCAGTCTGGCTCCAGGCCATAACTCTCCCACTTGGCTAATGGCAACCTTAAACACGGCTGCGGATCTTTCGTTTCCAAAAGCAACGAGTTTTACTCGCCCCTGATACCAACCTGCGTTGACAGTAGTAGGGAGAAAATCAGGCATACTCTCAAGAAGCCTATAGTAGATTTCATTTAGTTTAGTTTCAACTAAACTCCACTTGTCCCTTGGAATACTACAATCCCCATTTTGCCTGTTTATCACAGCCCTAACGAAGTTACCTTTCACCACTTCACTAAAAGACTGAGTCCAGACGTTGCCGGTCACCTTAGATCTTTTAGGTAAAGGTTTCTCGTCGGGCGAGCGCAACCTTTTACCAGACTTCGATGACGAGGCCGAAACAGCGCTCTGTTTGTCAGATGCGCGCATTGCCGAAAGTTTGTCCTGTTCTTCAATGACTCCTTTCGCCCATGATAGCGACGCCCTCTCACGTTCGGAGAGCTTCGTTCCATCGAGTTGGCTTAGTCTGTTAATTATTTTCAAACAAAGCCTTCTCTGGTTGTGCCTGACCTTTGATGGCTTAAGTTTCTTTTTCTTTTTACCACCAATATTAGGCTGAGCACCCCTACCAGAATCAAGGCCGGACTTCAAGGTCGCAACCCTAAGACCAGTGCTAGGACCAGCACCAGTCGGTGAGGCAGAGCCTCGAACTAAATCGGTATCATTTGTGTCCATATTTTCATTTTCCTTGATGTGGTAATGAAAATATCACAAAAATACCTATTACGAACAAACCTATTACGAACAATTTTAGTAATTCAATTTATAGCACGGAGTTAAAATAAAACACGTCCACACTCGTCAACAGTTGAACGAATTGAATCCTTAGTAAAATATACTAAATTTTTTGTTATTTTGCAAGATTTTTTTTTTATATTGCTTTCGGGACTTCGTTTTTTTCAAAAGTTGTACAAACATTGCCTTCCTTAAATCATTTGTAACGAAATTCCTTTCACCAAAATTAAAAACAAAAAAAAAAAAAAAAATTATTAGATCTTGTCTAATCTGTTTATATCCATTCATAAAATATCGTGTCTGATTAGATATAATTAAATTTGACATGACTAAAATCGAGTTCTAATTATATCTCGAATTTGGTCAACATTGGCACAAATTTGACATTTTATTATATCTGATCAGATACAGTCATATACAATCAGATGTAACTGTATATTATCAGATCTAATCAGATCTAATAAGATATAATCGATTTTTACACTGGTTGGTAAATTTTAAAAGATTCTTTCGAGACTTAGAAAATTTCAGGAATTTTTTTTCCTAAATCGTTTTTAATATTAATTTTTTACAAAAAAATGAAAAAAAAAATTTTAAAAATTTTCAAAAAAAAATTCCTTGAAGGTTTTTAATGAAATCGTTGACTCTAAAACGTAAACAAAAAAAATCCAAAAATGCTTTTGTCCGGGACTTTAAAAAAAGAAAGTCTTAAAAAATTTATGAAATTCATTTCGGGAATTTGGAGGTTCAAAAAATGGCGAAAAATCGTTTTTTGGATTTTTCCCTTATTTCTATTTAAGAAAATATATGATGTTTCCTATGGGAAGATGCCTACCCAACGGTGACATAACCTTGTAAAAAGTCGTTAAATATTTTTTCCATAAAAATGTGTAAGTTTTGGCGGTATTTATGTGAAGACATACCCTGCGATATCCATTTTTTTAAATCTTTTTCGGAATTGGTGTTGAAAAATTATGAAAATCTGTATTTTTACAAAACAAAACTGTTAATTTCGATCGAAAATACAAAATTGTTAAAAAACCAGGAAATCTGCTCAAAATTGGTAAAATAGGATTACAAGACCTTTTCCCAGTAATTTAACAATTTTTTTTTTTTCTGAGTGTACTATACAAGTGTAACCACAGCAACAGAGTCGTGTTGTATGTGTGTGTGTTTCTATATTAATCCCTTAATCACATTTGTGACATTTAATTTGGTGTGATGTTTGTAAGCGTTTTTTGTGTTTCTTTCTTACTTAAACACCATCACCGCCAACAACCATGATGACTGCAATGATGTTCATGATGTTGTTGTTGATGATGGTGATGATGATGATGTTGGGTAAAATGCTACAGGCATGTTACACAAAACACTTCGTTGTTGCCGCTTATGTTAAGAGATTTTCACAAAAAGCTTAAAGGTTTTACTAACAAAAAACACACACAAACATATGTATGAAAACTTCTACAAACACATTCAAATACGACAAGTTGTGTTAAGTGTTGTTGTAACATGCTGTGTTAAATATAATTTTATATACTGGTAGTTTTCATTTAGTGAAGTCTATATAAATGAATAAAATAAAATTAAAAAAAAAAAAGTAAATAGAACAAAGTAACAAGAATTTCTAAACCGACTGGTGTAAGTGTGTTAATATGTGTGTGTGTGTGAGAGTATATTAAAACGACTGCCATTTTGTAAATTTGTTTTGTGGTTGTGTTGATTTCCGCTTTATACACTTGCAATCTTATTTTTTTTTTTTTTTTGTTAAGAATAATGTTGGTAGAAATTCTTTTCAAGTTTTTATTTCTATACCACAACAGAATGTTACAAGCGTAACTGAGAGTGTTTTACTTAAGAGAAGTACAACCTTTTAAACTTTAAATTTAAATTTTAAAGTTTTTAGATTATTGGTGTTGTAAATTAAAAGTGATGTCAACTTTTTTCAAGAGCGGATGAGGGGTGGTCTACATATAGGCTGCAACTTAAGAAGATATTCAGAATTGCCAAATGTGATTCTTGGAAAAGTTATGTGGAAACATAAAAGACGTTTCTGAGGCATCCTGGCTGCGCAGTGTTGGCTTCTTCTCATTGCAACCTGGGATAACAGATGGTTTCTAATGAGTGTGGTCTACCTCCAGAGGGAAGCCGCTTGATACCGTTATAAACACGTGTTTTCCGGCAAGGCTGTGATGCCGTTTAAAGCTTTGGCACGTTCTGCCAAAACTTGAAAAGTTTTGCACAAGCATATGAAATTTTTTTGAAAATAATAAATATGCAAACATAAATCAAGGCGATTAAAAGCTTCAGGCTCTATAAAACCCCTAGACCTGATGGTATAATCTTTTTTGTTAAAAACAATAAAACGAATGATAAATTCTAATTTTTTCCACAGACAGACGGACAGACGGACATTGCTAGAATGTCTTAAAATCGATCGGGCATCATGAGTAAATATACTTTATGGGGTCCCAGATCGATATTTCGATGAGTTACAAACGGTATGACAAACTTATATATACCCTCTATCACTAAGTGGAGGGTATAAAAATGGGTTTTTCTGGTGGTATTTTAAAGGAAAGATTTTTCTCTTTGTCCGATTTTGCCTCCGAACGTAACCAACCTATGATCATAAGACATAATCGTGTCCAACTTCAGGAATATACATATCAATAATATATGGTGTCGGTACTGTCGATACAAAAATCTTCATTTTTAAATTAATCGAACAAGAATTCGGTTTTGTTTGATCAATTAATCGAATTATTATTAATCGGACCACTCTAGTATAGACCCAGACTTGAAAATTATGGTATTGTCTGGTCTGAAAGTGAAGAGTGACACCATTTTAACAGTGGAAAATCTACTTGCCAATAGACGTATAACGTAGGAAGCTGAATTTCGGGCCTAATATTAAGGAACGATTGCTTCAAGAGAACCATTGGAAAACGATGAGACTTTAGTTATAAAGTCGTTCATTGGATCAATACAGCATTGATGCGTCTAAGTCTGCTGTATGGAATCATTGTCTGGTGGCCTGATTTAGAGACAAAGTGGAAATGTGCCTTTATCAAAAGGGGACATAGAATGGCGTCGATGTACATCACTGGTCCTCTTCATACTACACCTGCGGCTGCATTAGAAATCCTCCTCCACCCAATACTATTGGGCATATCGAGTAGGCGGTATGCGGATACGTCGGCATTTCGACTGATAAGCACACTGCAATTGCCGCGGTCAAGTCCCTGGAATCAATGTTTCTGAAAATAAGATCTGCCTGTAACTCTTGCACGTCTTCAAAATAAGATGGCCAAGCAGTTTGTCATACGACTGTATTAAAGGGCACAGAGGCATTCCAGCAAAGTGTAAGCCCGAAGAGCTTGCAAGACTGGGAGCTACCTTACAGGTTTCAACAGAATCGTAATGAGTAGGGATGAGATTTTCATGCACTAAAAATAAAATATGTGCAATAAAAATCTTGTTTTCATAGGAAAAACTTCTTAAAAAGCAAAAAGTAACGCTGGGTTTAAATAGTACCATTTATAATATATAAGCATGATTTTTAAAAATTAAGACAATCTATAAAAAAAATTTTAAACAAAAGATATAATTTTTCTTATTTCCAAAATAAATTTTTAAATTTAAAATAGTTTTTGAAACAAATAAATTTTAATTTGTGTTTTTGCTAATTTGTGCCAAAATATGCAAAAATATGCACTTAAAAGTTGGAAATAATCACAAAATATGCATTTAAAACCAAAATATGCACAAATATGCATTTTCACCAAAATATGAAAAAAACAAATCGATGCCATTTTAACGTAAATTTCTTCGGAAAGATAACACAGCTCAACAAGAAAATGCGTATTGGATTCTGGTTAGTGATTTGGATGGTGTCTGTAGCGCTGATTCCAAATCCGGAGCCCAAATTTGTCTATCACATCAGGATTTTGAGTAATTCGCGGTTAAAGGGCCGAAAAAGGGCATTTTTGACCCTTTTTAAAAGCTTATAAAATAATATCCTGACATGCAAATGACTTGGTATCAAGCTCATTCGAAAGCCTCTAATTTTCTCTTAAAGATAAGATAAAATGTTCTAAAAATTTAATTTTCTAAAATGGTAAAAAAATCATTAGCAAAAAACCTTACATTTTTTCAATATTTAGTTTATTTACACAGTGTTTTTTAACAAATTTCCATACAAATTCATACGTAAATTTTAGATTTATAGCACTTGTGGCTAATGATTTTTTTACCATTTAAAAAAAAAATTCCAAGAAGATTTGACCTTGTCTAAAAGAGAAAATTACTCACTTTCGAATGAGCTAGATACCAAGTCATTTGCATGTCAGGATCTTATTTTATAGGCGTTCAAAAATGGTCAAAATGGGCATTTTTTTACTCTTTAACCGCGATTTTCTCAAAATTGTGACGTGATAGAAAAATTTGAGTGAACGTTTTGGAATCGGGGCACCAAACCCTATTAACTTTTTTTGGTTTCATCCAAAACGCAGCAACAAACCTCAGATTTGTAAAGCGGTGTAATTGGTCTATCGACAAAAAACATGCATTTGCACGGAAATCTCATCCCTAGTAATGAGACTACACTACAGATTTTGCCTTATTTTATTCAGAAGCGCACAAGTTTATCTTCCAAGTGAGAGAGACTTGGACATTTGTTGCTGCAATTACCGGAAACTGTCTTATTGGATAGCACGCAGAGCGGTTAAATATGCCGTCAAATGATTTTTGCTGGAGTTGCATGGATGAGGAGGAGTTCGAAGACTTGATATGCTATTGTGCGCCACTTTCTTGTCAGAGACTTGCTTCACTGGGATCTAAGGAGCTACATGATCTTTCCGATTTTTCATAAGGAGCTAAAATTGGAATAACGGCAGGAACCAGTAGGGGAACCTAATACGGTCACGTGGATCACAACGGACCTCAGAGTACATGTTTGCTGATGTAAAACTTCAGCAGGCACTTATAACCTAACCTTAGGTCTCACGTTTGGGCGGGTAATCAATTTCCGAAAAATTTCAAAATTTTAATCTTAATATTTATGAAGTAATGCGATACAAAAAAATATATATTTTTTTTTTTTTAAACTCCAATTTTGACCTGGGATGCGCTAACAGAAGATATAGACCGATTATCATTATTATGGTTTTTTTGTAATATTTGAACCCAATTTTCCGCACGATTAATAGTTGATCTGAGCAGGAGGAAGGGGAAATTCTCCCCCTCCAAACCAAATTTAAAAAAACAAAAGAAAAAGAGAAAAATAGGAAAAAAAAGAAAAAATGGAAAAAAATTCCCAAAGGAAAAAAATCTCGAAATCCCAAAATTTATAACGAAGTGGGGGACTTTGAGAGCAACTTCCCATCGCGTTAAATATACCAAATGTTTTCTTTATTTAACAAAAATACAAAAAAAAAAAAAAAACATGTAAAAAAGTGTATTTTTTCAGAGGTTAGTTCAGTTCTTCAAGGGGGAACTTTTTTCCCCCTGGCCCGATTTTGCCCATTCACGAACTTAACCTGTTTATGAACATAAGACATATATGTGCAAAACTTCAGGAGTCTAGCTGTTTTATTTTGGACTGAATTGTGTTATCTACAGACAGACGGACGGACTGACGGACGGACGGACTGACGGACGGACGGACAGACGGACGGACATTCACAGAATGTCTTAGAATCGATCATGGATCAATAATATATATACTTTATGGGGTCCCCGACCGATATTTCGATGCGTTACAAATGGAATGACAAAGTGAGTATACCACCATACTGTGGTTGGAGGGTATAAAAAGAAAAACGAAAAATAAATATTGAAATAAGAGAAATTTTCAAACAAAAATTTTTCATAAAATTTTTTTTACATAAATCTGATAATATTCTATGAAAAAATAACTGTCGATGCGGAGATAAAGACAAGAATTTTTTTTTGTGAAAATGTTTGTGAACGTGACAATTTGGGTATAAAAAATATTTTTTGTGCGTGGAAAACATTACAGGATCTTAATTTGTTTAATATTAAAATTGTCTTCTACATAAGAATAGGAAAAATGTCTAAAAATCTTGAAAATGTTGATAGTTTAACGACAGTAAAACTGTTTTCGAGAATATTAAAGTTAGATAAAGGAAAAATGCGACTAAATTTTTTAAAGTTTTTACAAAAAACAAATGTTTCTCAATTTGAAAATTTTACTATTAAAATCAGAAATATAAAATGTTTCAGGATTTTAAAATTTTTGATTTTGAAAAATATTTCTGAAATAAACAGTTACAACTTAATCTGAAAAATTTATATCAAAAAAAAATGTTTTAGAATCTTGTATTATTTCTTTTAAAATGTCCTACAATTTAAAAAAAAAAGCGGCACAGAAATGGCAAATTTTTTGTTTGTTAAATGTTTTTGAAAATAGAATTTTTTGCATGTTTAAGCATCTAAAAATTTTTGTGATGGAAAAATTTCTTTATAGATTAAAATACATTGACTGAAAAAAAAAAACTAAAAAACAGAGTTTGATTATTTTATAAGTTCAAAAATGACTTTAAAAAGAAACCTAGGGTTTCATTAAATTACTGAAATAGGTGTCATGATAAAAATGAACAAGTTTAAAATTTATGAAAATTGTTCATACAAAATATAAATTTTGTTTTATGAAAATTGTTTATAACTTAAATGAAAAAAGTATTAACTCACATGAAATACTTTTATTGAATATATGCCACTTTTTATTTTAATTAAATTTTGTGTCTGGGATTTAAAAAGAAAAAATTCGGAACTTAAATTTTTTATAAAGAATTTTTAAGGCATGTCTCAGCAATCATACATCACTCTCAGAAAGTTTTACAGTAACTATTTACGGTTTAGTTAAAGTTGTTTTAAACATTTTATCGTTTGTTTTTCAAGAAAACTTCAATATTGAATGATTTATGCTCTTGTTAAAAAAATAAACTACAAAATTTACGGAAAAATATTTTTATTAGTTAATATTAATATCAGTTAATTTTATCAATTAATTAATTTGTGACTGATTATACTATATAATTTTACAGAAGTACGGTTTTTGTAGATTGTTATTTAAAAAAATATTTTTACTCCACAAAATAAAAAATTGTAAACAGTTAAAATAACTGAAATATTAACGTTATTATTAACGTTTAAAAATAGCTGAAAAAGTATATTGTTTCAAATGAAATATAATTAGTCCGTTTTTTGAAAGGAAAAACGATTAAACGTTTTTTTCAGTTGAATTTACTTACAAAATAGTTTGTGTGCAGTTGTGATGTGTTCTGGACCTGTTCCATAGGAACACAATCTACGCCGCACAGTGGGTTGAACGATAGGCAAAATGGGGATTAATTCAGGGATGCCGTAATTTTGAAATATTATAATTTTTTATTGATGAATACTTATTAATCAACAAAAAACTACTATTTTGAAAAATAAAAATATGGAAAAAAAAATTTTTAACCTGCTAGGCACTTTTTCGATTTTTGGAAAAACTTATCTTGAGTCACAATTTTTGCTGTAACTTTGGAAGCAAAAGCGATAAGTTAATGAATCAAATTTTTTTTTTATTTAAAAATCAAAACTGATGCAAAAAAAACAAAATGTTCGATAAAAAATATTGGTTCATAAATTTTGTTGTAACTTTAAAATTAAAATCGATAACTTAATAAATTAAAATTCAAATTTAATTATACTATAACCACAGAAAAAAATGTTGAGTAAATTTTTAAGAGTATTAATTGATAATAACTCAATTTTTCACCAGTAAACCATTTAAAAGTGTTGAGTAAATAGTTAATAAAATTTATCGAAAAATTTGAGCAAATCAATAAAAAAACTACTAAATTTTTATTAAATTACACAGCTCAACAAGAAAATGCGTATTGGATTCTGGTTAGTGATTTGGATGGTGTCTGTTGCGCTGATTCCAAATCCGGAGCCCAAATTTGTCTATCACATCAGGATTTTGAGTAATTCGCGGTTAAAGGGCCGAAAAAGGGCATTTTTGACCCTTTTTAAAAGCTTATAAAATAATATCCTGACATGCAAATGCCTTGGTATCAAGCTCATTCGAAATCCTGTAATTTTCTCTTAAAGATAAGATAAAATGTTCTAAAAATTTAATTTTCTAAAATGGTAAAAAAATCATTAGCAAAAAACCTTCCATTTTTTCAATATTTAGTTTATTTACACAGTGTTTTTTAACAAATTTCCATACAAATTCATACGTAAATTTTAGATTTATAGCACTTGTGGCTAATGATTTTTTAACCATTTTAGAAAATGAAATTCCAAGAAGATTTGATCTTGTCTAAAAGAGAAAATTACACACTTTCGAATGAGCTAGATACCAAGTCATTTGCATGTCAGGATCTTATTTTATAGGCGTTCAAAAATGGTCAAAATGGGCATTTTTTGACACTTTAACCGCGATTTTCTCAAAATTGTGACGTGATAGAAAAATTTGAGTGACCGTTTTGGAATCGGGGCACCAAACTCTATCAACTTTTTTTGGTTTCATCCAAAACGCAGCGACAAACCTCAGATTTGTAGAGCGGTGTTATTTACTCATTTTTTTTTTTTCATTTTCGAGTAAATTTATAATTACTCAATTAAAAAATTATAATTTTTGTTTTAAGTTTTAACAATTCATTACTCGAATTGTTTTCTAACATATTTTTTGTATGCACTAATTATACCTAGTAAATAATTTAGAAAAGCTTTATATTATATTCTTACAGTAAAAATACTATATTGGGTTATTCGCTACAAGTTAACCTAATTAAGGTTTGTTTGATATATGAGGCATTCCACTATATACAATAAAGTGGACTGAAAATCCATTATGACAAATTTTAAAATTTGCAGCTGTTAAGATATTTTAAGTGTTTTGCACTTTAAAAACTTTTAATGCTCCATTTGCATTATAAATAAATAATGCTGTTTTTTATACCGCGATCATGGCAAAAATATTAACCAGATATCACTGAAACTTAACATATTTACTTCTAGTTACTTATCTTAAGCAGTTTGGGAATGCATTTGAGCGACATCGATGTTGCGGTTTAAAAGTTATGAACGAAAATGTAAGGACACCTCGAAAATTTTGGCACATTCCACATAACCTAAAAATACTAAATGCTTTAATTTGGTTGCTGGCTGAGAAATAGGAACAAAATTTGATACCGAATGTAATTTAAACATTTAAAAAATTTCGCGATTTTTTTTTTTCAAAAACTGCATGGGATATATACTTTTTAGAATTTTAAGCAAAAACATTACCAATTTCGATAAAAAGTAACTTTACACCCCACTCTAATATATATGATCATTAAAATTATTTGTTATTTTAATTAAATTACACATTTACAATAAATAGCAATAAACAAGAACGGTAAACAACATAAAGACAATAGAAAAACTAAAACAAAACACAAGTATTAGCTATTAAGATTTCGAGCATATAATTTTTTTACACTGGAGATGTTTAAAAATAATCTCTTGTATTTTTCGTATTGGCAAGTCTTGGCATTGGTTCTTTCATGGATTTTAAAGCAAAAATCCTATATTTTATCACTATGTTCTCAGATACGCCCGAGCTCATCAGAGTAGCAACCAAAACTCAACATATATGTAAAAAATACCCTATTTTTAGGATATTTTTTAAAAAAATATTAAAACAATTTTTTCAACTTTTATCTTAACAACCGCTTGTCAATAATATAGTTAAATACCTTTAGTTTGTGAATCCATTTTACAAAAATTTTTATTTTTAGTTGAAAACAAAAAAAAAATCACTTGAAATATCTCGTTTTTGACTTTTTACCACTGTACACAAAATTAATTAAAATTATTAAACTTTGAGAGAGCATAGCAAAAAAAGTAAACAACTTAGAACACTAATTTTGACAGTTATTGATGGAGAATTTTATCCTCTTTAAACCCATAAAAAAATATATTACAGTAAACCAACTTCAAATTTTGAATTAATCCTCAGTTTTGATAGTGTTCAACCCAATGTGCGCCGGTTCAATAGTAACATGTCACTGAATACGCCAAAAAAAATTTGTGACTGACTTAGAAAACGTTTCATATTTTTTTTTTCAAAATCATTTTAAATAATATTCTTAACTCCATAACGCAGAAAAAATTGTTTGTGATTTAAAAAATTGTGGGACTTAGAAATTTTTTTTTCAGGTATTTTAAGATTTTTCCTTTGCTTAAAGCTTACAAAAAAAGTGTCTTGCATTTGGAAAATTGTAAAAATTTTGGTAGAGATATAGCAAATTTTAAAATTTGCAAATATTTCGTTACAAATAATTTATTTTTATTAAAGGAATAATTTTTCACTAATCTAATGACAAATTTTAATGAAATTATGAAACCTTATGAATCAAAATTTATGAAAATCTTGCACAATATGTATGAAATTTCATTCGGCACATAAAATATTTCATTGTTGTAATGAAACAATGTTAATGAATTTCATTCATTAGTGCTATAAAGAGTTTTTCTATCAGTTTAATTACAATTCAATTCATCCATTAAGGATACCTTCCTTGTAAGTTGTAATACTTAAAATTGTAATTTTTACCACTCACACCTTTGGCATGTTCTGCTTGTCGTTTTTCTATGTAGTTGACATTCTTAAGCTTTTTCATTGTCGTACTGTGGATTAAAGTAGTATTTTTGCTCTGTAAGCAGTCAGACATACAGGACAGACAGCTGGACAGATAGACATAAGTACAAACATAGACTATGGTCTGAAAAATGTTATGCCATGACACTTTATTTAGCTCTTGTTCACAAGTTGTTTTTCTAAACGATTTCATCTACCTTTCTTTTGGTGTGTTTTTTTTTTTTTGTTGGAGTTGATGTTTGTTTGTGTACGATTTTATTTTGTTTTTGCCACTCACTATCTACAGCAGCTAGCAGAGCTTCAAAGAATGAAATCCTTTTCGAATTAATTCTCCAAAAAAAAAAAACAATATTGGTCCTAGACCCACTTTTAAGTATACCGATCGACTCAGAATAACTTTTTAAGTCATTCTAGCGATGTCCGTCCGTCCTGCCGTCCGTCTGTCTGTCCGTCCGTCCGTCCATGTAAACGTTGTAAACATGATACAGGTCGCAATTATCAATCGATTTGTCTAAAATTTGATACTTAAGTTTCGTATGGCCTAAGGACGAAGCCTATTGAAATTGGAGAAAATCGGTCCATGTTTAGACCTAGCCCCCATACAAAGGGGGCTCAAATTTTGGCTTAAATGACTCTTATAACCGTATTATATAATAGATATCCTTTCGAAATTTGGCAGGTAAACCTGTTTCGTATTCCGAATTTCAAAGAAATCGAATTTCAAAGAAATCGGACCAGTTCTTATTGTAGCCACCATACAAACCACCTTCCCGATATTCACACAAATCTCTCAAATTTCATGAATATAAAAAATATTTTATTGTAATTTTGTTTGTGTGTGTTTAACGCGAACTTTAATAACCTAATCAAATCGGATTTTAGTCGGACCACCTTTGGACCAAGGCCCCATATGAAAATTTCGCCTGATATTCAGTTTAAGCCGTTTATTGGCAACAAATAGAAGCTTATTTCTCCAAATTTGGTTTGTGAGTATTTTTTACTTCTTGTTTGTACCATGTTTGCTTTTGGGATCCATTTTCCGGGAAGCACTGGTGTAGGGTATTATATGGTCGGTCTTAACCGACTATAATTTTCTTACTTGTATTAAATATATAGAGCAAAACTGAGCCATATTTTGGTCCATAGTATGCATCGCCAACCCCCTTTACATGTGATGACCCTAATGGTCCCTTATTTTGAATCCAAAAATATTAGTATGCCCAAAAAATTTTAAAAATGCATATATCCCATAGTATTCAACTGCCTACTTGCAAAAAGTCCAAAATCTAGAAGAACGCGACCGCCAAATACCTAAAGGCCCTCCGAGTAATGGTTTTTAAGTTATTTAGTTTTTTTTAATTCTCAAGACCCAGCAGGGCCCTTTAATTTCAGTATCTCTATAGCAAAGTAGTTCAAAACGGATAACATTTTTATATCAAAATCTATGTCTACCTAGATACAGAAATTAAGGGGCCTAATAGGGTCTTGAGAATTTTAAAGACTGCGTAACTAAAAAACGGTAACTCGGAGAGCTTTCAGGTATTTGACGGTCGTATTGTACGATCCAAGAGTTACAAAAATGCACTCAAAAAATTATGACGGTAGATTCCACTACAAAACACAGTTAAAACTACTACAGTTGTTGTTGTTTAGCCGTCCACTACATTTTACAATAAAATCAACCAAAAATTGTTGTTGTTTTTAACTATTGATTAACAACTACAAAAAACTGTAAAAACAACTTCAAATTGCAGTTGTTTTTACTGTAACTCAAATTGTCTGAATTTTTTTTATTAACAAAAAAAAAAAATTGCAAACGTCAAAAAACGGTTAAAATTATTTGGAAATAATTCCTGCACATCCGTTTTTCTAAAAATTTCTAGAAAATTATAAATTTTTTATAGACTAAAAACAACTACATAAAACAACTGTTACTACAATGTAGTAAGTTTTTGTATTTGTTTTTTAAAACGACTACAAAAAACAATTGTTTGAGATTTTTCATACAAAAATCAACTTAAATTGTAGTTGAAAACAACAACTACTACTTACTACACAAATGACCGTCATGTAGTAACTTCAATAATTTTCTATGTGTGACGTTAGATTTTTTGTCGTGTCGGCAGTATTTAGCGAGATATTTTTTATTCAAAATTAGGGTCCATTCGACTCAACAAATGTAAAGAGTGTCGGTGATACAACAACGTCTTGCTCTATCTTGGTTAGTTTTTTTTTGCAATGAATGAATAAGCCATTCGATTTTTCAAATTGAATGAAAAGAAAATCGATTGCATTCGCAATGGAATGCATTCGATTTTTAAAAGTCGAAAGAAAACAAGTGAGAGTGTTAAATTCGACTATGCCGAAGCTTTTATACCCTCCAAAATGTAAAAAAAAAAATAAAAAAATAAAAAAATTTGTCAGGGGCGTTTTTTTTGGGGGGGGGGGTTATGGGGTTAGTGGGAGACGTTGAGAGCACCTTCCCATTCTGATAAATATACCAAATGTTTCATTAATTAAACAAAAATACAAAAAACATGTAAAAAAAGTGTATTTTTTCAGAGGTTGGTTCAGTTCTTCAAGGGGGAACTTTTTTCTGATTTTGCCCACTGACGAACATAACCTGCCTATGAACATGAGACATATTTGTGCCAAACTTCAGGAGTCTAGCCATTTTATTTTGGACTGCATTGTGTTATCTACAGACAGACGGACGGACAGACGGACGGACAGACGGACATTCATAGAATGTCTTAGAATCGATCATGGATCAATAATATATATACTTTATGGGGTCCCCGACCGATATTTCGATGCATTACAAACGGAATGACAAAGTGAGTATACCCCCATGCTGTGGTTGGAGGGTATAAAAAATCGAATGCATTAGATTTTTGAAAGTCGAATGAAAAATAAATGGAATGCATTCGATATTTTTAAATCGAATGAGTTTAAAGTGAATTCATCCAATTCTCTAAAATATGATTGGGAAATGCAATCACTAAATTTTCATTCATAATGCCAAATTGAATTGAGGAATGAAATTCTTCGAAGCTCTGGCAGTTAGGTAAAGAGAGTAAAAACGTTGTTGGTAGTTTTATTCCTTTAACCAACCTACAACCATATCGTTTATTATAGTTGTTGATGTCATGTGATTACCCCTAAAGGTGGTTATTGCTATTGTTGCTGCTGCTGTTGTTATTGTTGTTGTTGCAAGTACTTTACGTTTTTCCAACAATTTTACATTTTATGCATTTGTGGAATTTTCATTGTAATGTTTTAAATATTTGTTAGCAAGTTTATATGATTGTATTAACTATACCCAATTGGAACCGCTAATGAATGTGAAGTTTCTCCGGCTGCAACTCTTTTGTGATATTTTATCGCTGTAGCTTCTACTGCAATTCTGCCGAAACCAATACCACAAAAGAGAGAATATTTCTGATCACTAATACTACACAGATAATGCAACAAACACAATTCAAAATTTCTGCGAAGTCTCATCTTGGGGACATTGATATAGGAAGAGTCTTTTAAACCCGAACAGAACACATTGGACCAATTATTCAGTTCATCGCAAAAACTCATACTATAAAACTAGAAATGCAAAGCAAAATTTCAGTTTTTCCCTACCATTCCAACTTTATTCCATTTCCAACTGTATCTGTCCATTATTTTTTAACTGTGGAGGAGATGTTTTTGGTTTTTGTGTGGTTAAAGCATTGAGGAGGACACAAAACAACTATAATTTTGTGGAATGTTATTGGGTTTTGCAATTTGTGGCTTCCAACTATTGTAACATTACAACAAATTGTAATTTGAAATTGGAATTTTCCTAATCGTAATTGACACTTAACATTGTTGGTTTTTTGCTAACCGTATGTGCGAATTGTTATGTATGCGAATGAAACATAAAAGGTAAGTTATTTCTTTAGAACATATAAATAGGATTAAAGGTTAATTAGTGAGGTAATAAAGATAATGGAAAAACATAATGTTGTAGTATTTTTAAATAATTTATAAGTACTACTTTTACAGATAGTGTTGTAATCTTCTTTATTATTTAAAATAACTCTTTTGAAGTTCTTAATATAGGATGTTCGGGAAGATGCCATGATGTTCGATTGAAACAGTGTTCACCATATTTTCTAATAAGACCAAATATCTTTGGGTTTCATAGACAGGAATCTTTATTAAATTAGGTAAGCAGATCGTTTCTGCCTTGGTCATAAACAGACACCGGAAAACTTTTTATTTTTTGTTTTTATCAAAGATATTTATCGTAGAAGTTCAAAAAAATTTAAATTATTCAAACAAAAAAAAATAATAAAAAGTTATTTATTTAAAAATTTTCCTCATGATCGAAATAAAAAACCAAACAAAAAAAAAAACGTTTTCCAAAAAAGATATTTATGAAAAGTTCAAAAAATAAAACGTTTTTTTGATTGTTTTCAATATTTATGTACAACAAATTCTTTTATTATAATTTGAATTTTTGTTATTTTAAAAATTCAGAATAATTTCTGTAAAAGCAAGAAATTGGAATCTGCCAAGCAAATTTCGATGGAAATTTATGTTAGCGGACAAATGGGGGATGATTCAAACAACATTTAGTATGCATTTAGTTATGTATTCAACATAATTTTTCATTTCTTCCTTTCATGGAATATTTAGCAATAATGCCCTAATTTCTTCCAAGAGGATAGCTTTCGGAAAACTTTGATAATAGCCGCAACTTAAATCACTTCCATGCGAAAAGTTAAGATTTTAATTTGATTGACCACCATACATTTTCTGCCGAAGCGATTGTCTTTTAATATTCGTGATCTGCGACCTAAAAACATTTACTCCAAACAAAATTGGACCACTATGTTCCATCCTTACTTTTTCTATTATTTGGAAATTTGCCCCTTAAAGATAACGCAGTTTTTGCCAAAGCTATTAAGATTCCGCAGTGACTATTATGATCTTATACTTTATAATAGTGATTCCTCGAGAATTTGGATCTCGAAGCAGCTTTCTTGGCCCTAACTTTGCTTGACAAGTAAGGATCCTTCTATCCCTAAAATGTAGATGGTAAGTTCACAAACTTGGAGGACTTACAGTAGGTAGGTGGTTCCAAATAGAGACTTATTGAATATTAGGGTTTGTTTAACACTATTATTTATTTTGGTATAATATTTACCCTTTTGTTAACCTGGACAAAAATAATCAAACCCCTTTATTCACTTAATGGATTGAAAAGTTTTAAAAAGTTTACAATTTGTTTGGCGGGTATAGATCTTATTTAATAGACGTTCCAAATACGTTTCCAATGGTGTGATACTCCAATTTATTGAACCAAAAGTGACAAAGATATGAAGGATTCAATTTATATCACAAGTTTATTTTAGTTAACATATTTCCAATTATTTTTTTCTACAAAAAAACGTTTTTTTTTTGGGTTTTATGTTTTTTTTTGTACGATAAATATCTTTTTTAAATTTTGTGGAAATTTTTTTTTGTATTTTTATATTTTTTTGTTTTGGAAAGAAAAATATATTTTGAACTTGTGATGAAAATACAAAAAAATATTACAGACAAATATTTTATTTCGAACAGAATAGTTTTTTTTTTATTTTTGATGAACACTTTATATTTTGTGTTTTCGGTTTTTAAAATCCGGTGTCTGGTCATAAATGCACATTACAACGGTGAAGTGAAAAGAAGGACGACCATTTTCATACTGTTAAAAGAAGTTTGGATCTGGAGGATTTCAGACAGACCCCAACAACTAATATGTTCTCAAAGCAGTCGAAATTAGGAAATCAAATTGCTTTCGGAATCTACCAAAGAAACCTATGAGTCCGACCGTCTAAAAAAGTCAACGGCACTGTTTGTAAATGATTTCGGCTTTTTTTGAACTCAATGCTTTGTCACAATTATAAGCAAATACTGTTACAGTCAAGCCTTGTTCAGTTGATTGTACTAGGACTTGCAAGGAGAGTCTCCTTGGTGTCACCCTCCGATCTTCTTCAAAGGACTTACAAGAAAATTAAATCGACACGTATTTTTTTTAGCGGCCCAAACTCGCTTTTAAGGAGGCCGATTTGTATGGGGGGATTTTGACCATTTTCAGTTTTTTTATGGTTTGGTAAAGTTATTTAAAATACCTATCTCGTGATGGAAACAACGATACAAAAAAGTAAATATTTTTCGACTTATTTTTTCGGCAAGGGTTTTTCGTGAATTTACGAGATAAAACACACGCTAACACGCTTCACCCAAAAAAAAGTTGGATATTCAATACTAAAAATTGAACATAATTTTAGTACAAAAGGACCTAGCGCAGGAATTGGGAACCAATACTAAAATTTATTACTAAAATTATTCAAAACCAGTATAAATTACTAATTTTAGTACTTTGAAGATACTAAAATTAGTAATTAATTAGTAGATTTTGGTACAAAATCACTTACTAAACCTGACCTGTTTCGTTTTGAATTTCAGCCAGATCGGTCTAGTGGTTCAAAAGTTATTAGCAAAACCGTGAATTTCAGATTAGTTTCCCCTTAAATTCATGAGTTGAAAACCACCCCAGCAAAACTTTGGTAATGGGTTGTGATTATATAACACATTACCAGGTAATGTATATACCTTATTTGTAGCATTATTTTAGGATGTCTTACCAAACATTTGTTCCACAACGTATTATTTTAAAGTGAAAAATAATGCTTTACTAATAATTTATTACGTAATGCATGATTATTGGAAAAAATTTATTTCATATTTATTTTTTCTAAACATTAAATCATGGATGACTTATATTTGGTTACATTATGTATTATTTGAAAGTTTGAAAAAATGCATTATTTATAATTGGATGCATAATGCATTACAATAACATAAAAAATAATTATTTTATAAAAAAATGCATAAGTTTAAACTAGAGATGGCCTCACGACAGGAAATTTCTAACGACACACACTCACAAGCATATTTTATCTACTTACACTCACTTACAACCACGTGAGTAAATTTAATACAAAATTACTTTTTCACTACTCGAAACACCTTATATTATATTATATAAGCGCAACCAATAAAGATATGGACATTTTCAAAAGCGATTATGAAATCTGATGAAATTTCTAATATTTTAAATGTGTAACTAGGTGTTTCTATTGGTTCGTTTTCGAAATATAGGTCAATACCTTTATAATACCGTTTGAAACGGTATTATAACGGTATTGGCCTATATAACTAAAACGAACCGGTGGAAACAGGAAGTGAAACATTCAAAATACAGGAAATTTCATCAGCTTTCATAATCGCTTTTGAAAATGTCTAGGTGGGTATCGGTTGCCAACCCTGCTTATATATTATCTTCTGGTATGCTATATTATTTAATTTCTCGTAACCTATAAAATATCATATATTTTACATTTTACTCGTATTCTTCGTTATAAATTTATGACTTATTTTATACCTTACCGGTATTCTTTGTAATAATGTGGATGCATTACTTTGAGTCTCATCGCCTGTTAAAATCATCAATGCTGCAATGTATAAAATAAGAGATCCTATACCTTATTTTATACCTTATTTGGTAATCTAAGTTTTGCTGGGACGTAAACATGTTTTAAAAACATTGGTAAGTCACAAAAATATTTTTACACTAAAAAAAAATACACTCGAAAAATATTTTACAATCGAAAAAAATTTTACACTCAAAAAAAAAATAATTTACTAAAAAATAATTTACTAAATTATTTTTTTTTTGAGTGTAAAATTTTTTTCGATTGTAAAATATTTTTCGAGTGTATTTTTTTTTAGTGTAAAAATATTTTTGTGACTTACCAATGTTTTTAAAACATGTTTACGTCCCAGCAAAACTTAGATTACCAAATAAGGTATAAAATAAGGTATAGGATCTCTTATTTTATACATTGCAGCATTGATGATTTTAACAGGCGATGAGACTCAAAGTAATGCATCCACATTATTACAAAGAATACCGGTAAGGTATAAAATAAGTCATAAATTTATAACGAAGAATACGAGTAAAATGTAAAATATATGATATTTTATAGGTTACGAGAAATTAAATAATATAGCATACCAGAAGATAATATATAAGCAGGGTTGGCAACCGATACCCACCTAGACATTTTCAAAAGCGATTATGAAAGCTGATGAAATTTCCTGTATTTTGAATGTTTCACTTCCTGTTTCCACCGGTTCGTTTTAGTTATATAGGCCAATACCGTTATAATACCGTTTCAAACGGTATTATAAAGGTATTGACCTATATTTCGAAAACGAACCAATAGAAACACCTAGTTACACATTTAAAATATTAGAAATTTCATCAGATTTCATAATCGCTTTTGAAAATGTCCATATCTTTATTGGTTGCGCTTATATAATATAATATAAGGTGTTTCGAGTAGTGAAAAAGTAATTTTGTATTAAATTTACTCACGTGGTTGTAAGTGAGTGTAAGTAGATAAAATATGCTTGTGAGTGTGTGTCGTTAGAAATTTCCTGTCGTGAGGCCATCTCTAGTTTAAACTTATGCATTTTTTTATAAAATAATTATTTTTTATGTTATTGTAATGCATTATGCATCCAATTATAAATAATGCATTTTTTCAAACTTTCAAATAATACATAATGTAACCAAATATAAGTCATCCATGATTTAATGTTTAGAAAAAATAAATATGAAATAAATTTTTTCCAATAATCATGCATTACGTAATAAATTATTAGTAAAGCATTATTTTTCACTTTAAAATAATACGTTGTGGAACAAATGTTTGGTAAGACATCCTAAAATAATGCTACAAATAAGGTATATACATTACCTGGTAATGTGTTATATAATCACAACCCATTACCAAAGTTTTGCTGGGGTGGTTTTCAACTCATGAATTTAAGGGGAAACTAATCTGAAATTCACGGTTTTGCTAATAACTTTTGAACCACTAGACCGATCTGGCTGAAATTCAAAACGAAACAGGTCAGGTTTAGTAAGTGATTTTGTACCAAAATCTACTAATTAGTTACTAATTTTAGTATCTTCAAAGTACTAAAATTAGTAATTTATACTGGTTTTGAATAATTTTAGTAATAAATTTTAGTATTGGTTCCCAATTCCTGCGCTAGGTCCTTTTGTACTAAAATTATGTTCAATTTTTAGTATTGAATACCCAACTTTTTTTTGGGTGAAGCGTGTTAGCGTGTGTTTTATCTCGTAAATTCACGAAAAACCCTTGCCGAAAAAATAAGTCGAAAAATATTTACTTTTTTGTATCGTTGTTTCCATCACGAGATAGGTATTTTAAATAACTTTACCAAACCATAAAAAAACTGAAAATGGTCAAAATCCCCCCATACAAATCGGCCTCCTTAAAAGCGAGTTTGGGCCGCTAAAAAAAATACGTGTCGATTTAATTTTCTTGTAAGTCCTTTGAAGAAGATCGGAGGGTGACACCAAGGAGACTCTCCTTGCAAGTCCTAGTACAATCAACTGAACAAGGCTTGACTGTAACAGTATTTGCTTATAATTGTGACAAAGCATTGAGTTCAAAAAAAGCCGAAATCATTTACAAACAGTGCCGTTGACTTTTTTAGACGGTCGGACTCATAGGTTTCTTTGGTAGATTCCGAAAGCAATTTGATTTCCTAATTTCGACTGCTTTGAGAACATATTAGTTGTTGGGGTCTGTCTGAAATCCTCCAGATCCAAACTTCTTTTAACAGTATGAAAATGGTCGTCCTTCTTTTCACTTCACCGTTGTAATGTGCATTTACCCAGCAAAATGTTCGATTCCAAAGAATCGGTTGTGGAATCAACTATACTACCCTGCAATCGATTCTACTATGCATTGCATCATCGATGATTTTTGTTTGAGATTGTCACGAAAGCAATACATCCTTTTCCTCTAAACTAGAACACTTATCTGTTCTACGGAATCTATTCTAGAATATGTTGCATGTAGTGGTACATGAATGGATTCCGCGATTTTTTAACGGTTACATATCTGTTCCATGTAATGCATTATGGATTGGTTCTGAATAATTAAATGATATTTTTTTTTACATTTTTTTTATTTATTTTTCTTCCTTAAAAACATTTTAAAACTAAATACACAAGTATATAGTATAAATTAACAATTATTTTATCACAATAATCTTATCAAGAGAAAATCTATGGTCTTATGTATTAAGGAATAAAACAACCAATAAAAAAGAAGGCACATTTTTTCTAGAGAGAAATTGTAAGATTCTGTGAAATTTTTCCATAGAAAATGTCTCAAATTCTGAGAAATTTTGTAGTAAAAAGTAAAATGTGTCAGCTTCTAAAACATTTTTGCTATGGAAAAAGTCTGAGATTCTGGGCGTTTTTTCGTACTGAAAAAATTTTGGATTCTAAGAAGTTTTTTCTATTTTTATTTAAAAAAAAAAATGTCTCAGATTCTGAGAAATTTTTCTGCAACATTCTTCGTGTAGAAAAAGTCTCAGATTCTGAGACAATTTTTCCTATAGAAACGTCTCAGATTCGGAGGCATTTTTCCTATAAAAAAGTTTCAGATTCTGAGACATTTTTTTTATAGAAAAAGTCTCAGATTCTGAGACATTTTTCCTATAGAAAAAGTCTCAGATTCTGAGACATTTTTCCTATAGAAAAAGTCTCAGACTTTTTCCTATAGAAAAAGTCTCAGATTCTGAGACATTTTTCCTATCGAAAAAGTCTCAGGTTCTGAAACATTTTTCCTATAGAAAAAGTCTCAGATTCTGAGACATTTTTCCTATAGAAAAAGTCTCAGATTCTGAGACATTTTTCCTATCGAAAAAGTCTCAGGTTCTGAGACATTTTTCCTATAGAAAAAGTCTCAGATTCTGAGACATTTTTCCTATAGAAAAAGTCTCAGATTCTGAGACATTTTTCCTATAGAAAAAGTCTCAGATTCTGAGACATTTTTCCTATAGAAAAAGTCTCAGATTCTGAGACATTTTTCCTATAGAAAAAGTCTCAGATTCTGAGACATTTTTCCTATAGAAAAAGTCTCAGATTCTGAGACATTTTTCCTATAGAAAAAGTCTCAGATTCTGAGACATTTTTCCTATAGAAAAAGTCTCAGATTCTGAGACATTTTTCCTATAGAAAAAGTCTCAGATTCTGAGACATTTTTCCTATAGAAAAAGTCTCAGATTCTGAGACATTTTTCCTATAGAAAAAGTCTTAGATTCTGAGACATTTTTCCTATAGAAAAAGTCTCAGATTCTGAGACATTTTTCCTATAGAAAAAGTCTCAGATTCTGAGACATTTTTCCTATAGAAAAAGTCTCAGATTCTGAGACATTTTTCCTATAGAAAAAGTTTCAGATTCTGAGACATTTTTCCTATAGAAAAAGTCTCAGATTCTGAGACATTTTTCCTATAGAAAAAGTCTCAGATTCTGAGACATTTTTCCTATAGAAAAAGTCTCAGATTCTGAGACATTTTTCCTATAGAAAAAGTCTCAGATTCTGAGACATTTTTCCTATAGAAAAAGTCTCAGATTCTGAGACATTTTTCCTATAGAAAAAGTCTCAGATTCTGAGACATTTTTCCTATAGAAAAAGTCTTAGATTCTGAGACATTTTTCCTATAGAAAAAGTCTCAGATTCTGAGACATTTTTCCTATAGAAAAAGTCTCAGATTCTGAGACATTTTTCCTATAGAAAAAGTCTCAGATTCTGAGACATTTTTCCTATAGAAAAAGTCTCAGATTCTGAGACATTTTTCCTATAGAAAAAGTCTCAGATTCTGAGACATTTTTCCTATAGAAAAAGTCTCAGATTCTGAGACATTTTTCCTATAGAAAAAGTCTCAGATTCTGAGACATTTTTCCTATAGAAAAAGTCTCAGATTCTGAGACATTTTTCCTATAGAAAAAGTCTCAGATTCTGAGACATTTTTCGTATAGAAAAAGTCTCAGATTCTGAGACATTTTTCCTATAGAAAAAGTCTCAGATTCTGAGACATTTTTCATATAGAAAAAGTCTCAGATTCTGAGACATTTTTCATATAGAAAAAGTCTCAGATTCTGAGACATTTTTCCTATAGAAAAAGTCTCAGATTCTGAGACATTTTTCCTATAGAAAAAGTCTCAGATTCTGAGACATTTTTCCTATAGAAAAAGTCTCAGATTCTGAGACATTTTTCCTATAGAAAAAGTCTCAGATTCTGAGACATTTTTCCTATAGAAAAAGTTTCAGATTCTGAGACATTTTTCCTATAGAAAAAGTCTCAGATTCTGGGACATTATTCCTATAGAAAAAGTCTCAGATTCTGAGACATAGGAAAAAAATGTCTCAAGGTCTGTGACTTTTTCTATAGGAAAAATGTCTCAGAATCTGAGACTTTTTCTATAGAAAAAATGTCTTAGAATCTGAGACTTTTTCTATAGGCAAAATGTCTCAGAATCCGGGACTTTTTTTATAGGAAAAATATAAATTTTCCTATAGAAAAGGCTTAGATTTTGACACATTTTTGCTATAAAATTCGCCACATTTTCCCTTAAGAAAAGATATCGGACTTTAAAACTTTTTGTACCTATAAAAAATTATCTTAAACTGTGGATACATACATGGTACAACCCTGATCATTCCTTAACAATGAACATAATATCCCACGCTTTTAGTTTTGAGAAAATGGATAGAATATGCTTCTTAATATTCCCATCAGTACAGCCGACAGCATAAATGTACATACATTTTTACAATCTGAAAAAAACCATGAAACAAATTGTAAGTACCACGTAGATATACCAAATTAAGATGTGTACTTACGGTTTTTCTGCCATATGTATCGAGAATGTATTTAAAAGCACAATTAGTGCTGCGAAAATCCATAATTTTGTCACCAAAAAAATAACAAATAAATTGTTTTTTTTTATAAATTTTATTTTCAGTTTGACATTTTTTCCAAAAATTATAAGTTTTTTTATCGATTCTTTGGAAACAGTAGAGGAATGGAGTAACATTACTGGGGAATCTATTCTAGAATACATTGCCAAAGAAACGATTCCAAAAAATTTTGCTGGGTATGACCAGACACCGGATTTTAAAAACCGAAAACACAAAATATAAAGTGTTCATCAAAAATAAAAAAAAAACTATTCTGTTCGAAATAAAATATTTGTCTGTAATATTTTTTTGTATTTTCATCACAAGTTCAAAATATATTTTTCTTTCCAAAACAAAAAAATATAAAAATACAAAAAAAAATTTCCACAAAATTTAAAAAAGATATTTATCGTACAAAAAAAAAACATAAAACCCAAAAAAAAAACGTTTTTTTGTAGAAAAAAATAATTGGAAATATGTTAACTAAAATAAACTTGTGATATAAATTGAATCCTTCATATCTTTGTCACTTTTGGTTCAATAAATTGGAGTATCACACCATTGGAAACGTATTTGGAACGTCTATTAAATAAGATCTATACCCGCCAAACAAATTGTAAACTTTTTAAAACTTTTCAATCCATTAAGTGAATAAAGGGGTTTGATTATTTTTGTCCAGGTTAACAAAAGGGTAAATATTATACCAAAATAAATAATAGTGTTAAACAAACTCTAATATTCAATAAGTCTCTATTTGGAACCACCTACCTACTGTAAGTCCTCCAAGTTTGTGAACTTACCATCTACATTTTAGGGATAGAAGGATCCTTACTTGTCAAGCAAAGTTAGGGCCAAGAAAGCTGCTTCGAGATCCAAATTCTCGAGGAATCACTATTATAAAGTATAAGATCATAATAGTCACTGCGGAATCTTAATAGCTTTGGCAAAAACTGCGTTATCTTTAAGGGGCAAATTTCCAAATAATAGAAAAAGTAAGGATGGAACATAGTGGTCCAATTTTGTTTGGAGTAAATGTTTTTAGGTCGCAGATCACGAATATTAAAAGACAATCGCTTCGGCAGAAAATGTATGGTGGTCAATCAAATTAAAATCTTAACTTTTCGCATGGAAGTGATTTAAGTTGCGGCTATTATCAAAGTTTTCCGAAAGCTATCCTCTTGGAAGAAATTAGGGCATTATTGCTAAATATTCCATGAAAGGAAGAAATGAAAAATTATGTTGAATACATAACTAAATGCATACCAATGTTGTTTGAATCATCCCCCATTTGTCCGCTAACATAAATTTCCATCGAAATTTGCTTGGCAGATTCCAATTTCTTGCTTTTACAGAAATTATTCTGAATTTTTAAAATAACAAAAATTCAAATTATAATAAAAGAATTTGTTGTACATAAATATTGAAAACAATCAAAAAAACGTTTTATTTTTTGAACTTTTCATAAATATCTTTTTTGGAAAACGTTTTTTATGTATAAAATAAGAGATCCTATACCTTATTTTATACCTTATTTGGTAATCTAAGTTTTGCTGGGACGTAAACATGTTTTAAAAACATTGGTAAGTCACAAAAATATTTTTACACTAAAAAAAAATACACTCGAAAAATATTTTACAATCGAAAAAAATTTTACACTCAAAAAAAAAAAAATTTAGTAAATTATTTTTTTTTTTTTTTTTTTTCAAAAATTACTTAAAAAAAGTTTTTTGTACAACATAAAAACTACTCAAAAATTTTATTTTTCACGTTAGAAAATTTGCTATCACTTAAAAGGGCATTGTGGAGGGTATTCATAGATTCGGCCAAGTCGAATTTAACTTTTCTACTTTTTTTTTTTTAATTTTTTTTTAACTTTTAGAAATTTGGCTATCCACTACGGTTTTTTCCCGGGAATTCCCATCCCGGGATTTCCCGGGAAATCCCGGTATTAGGATTTCCCGCGTCCCCGAGGTTTTTTATGCGGGTCCCGGGAAATTTAAGATACTGGAAAAAGCGGTAAAATCTGCTGAATTGAGCTGAAAAATGTGCTGATTTAAGCAGAAAAATCTGCTGATTTTAGCATACAAATCGGCTGATTTCAGATAAACAATCTTAGCATCTAAAATGTATTTTATTGATGTAAAAAAGACTTAAAAAGATTTTAGGCCTTAAGTTTTTTTCAACTTATACGAAGCGATTGTAAATTTTTTCAAGAACATTTTTTAAGTTTTTTTTTAACTGTTAATTTTTAGTTATTCAAAACTTTTAATTTTTTTTTTAAATCTTTTAAAAAAATCTTAAAAAAGATTAAAATTAGCAAAATACTCTAATTTCTGTTATTTTTTTAGAACTAAATGACAGAGAATTCAGTTAAAAAAGTTTGCTAATTCGAACAGAAAGTTGTTTTACAGATTTTTCCAGAGTTGTTCTTCTATTTTAAATTGGAAAAAATACAGTCGATGTTAAGACCAAGCCTCCATAAAAACGTTTATAAAACATAAAACATATTTTAAAACGAGAGTGAGAACAGGCTACTAAATAAGCCTAATATCCATATTATAAAAGGCATGCTTTAAAATTTTCCTAGTAAATGTACTTTGTATCCATAATTCCAACTTATGAAGGAATCGGACCACTTTTACTACAAATCCCCATACAAGCCGTCCTTTCCATATTCGCATAAATCTCTCAAATTCCAATACAATTTTCTTTGTAGGTGTTTACGTGTAGGTTCTTTGGTGATCTTGTTAAGTCTGATCCAACCAGATCCTTTTTTGACTTATTTCACAATAATAAAAGATCTTACCAAATATGGATTCAATCGGTTCGTGTTTGGACTACGGCCAATGAGTCATTTCTCTAGTTTTTTGTGCTGTTGTTTTATATTTTTTTAAGAAAAAACTTATTGTTAGTAGTGATAAAAAATACGTAAGAAATTTAAAAAAGTTCTTAAGTTAATACGTAATTTAAATGGACATATTTGTGTACTAATTTCTCAAACTTACTTTTTTAGAGAGTTATTAAGCTTTTTAATAAACATTTATCTTAATAAAAATCCATTTTATATGGACCCGGTGAAAAATCAGCATATATGGATACATATATGTAAATATATGGATGCATATATGTAAATATATGAGCATATATGGTCATATATGAAATTGTATGCAGTCATATATGATCATATTTGCAACATATATGTGCATATACGTAAAATGAGGGCATATGCCCATATATGACATATGTGGACATATATGAAGCATATATGTCATATATGTTCATATGCCCTCATTTTACGTATATGGACATATATGTTGCAAATATGATCATATATGCCTTCATACAGTATCATATATATTCATATATGCTGCATATATGGACATACATGAAGCTGTATGAACGCATATATGATCATATTTGTACGATTTTTCACCGGGGAGTGAAAATTTTGCTGCGAAATCCCGGGATCCCGGGAAAATTATAAAAATTTCCCGCTTTCCCGGGAAATGAAAAAGTGCGAAAAAAAACTCTACGATCCACACAAAAAAATTGTTTTTTGATTTTTTTCGAGAAAATTGCATTTGGGTTTTATAACAATTTAGTAATTTCCTTGTATTTTCTTGTTTCAACATAGCGTATGAGTACCATTTATGCAAATATTTAATACTCATTCGACATGTTAAAACAAGAAAATTCAAGCAAATTACAAAATTGTTATGAAATTTAATATTCAAATTCGATTTTCTCGAAAAAAAAACGAAAAACATATGTATGTCTAATTTTTTTTGTGTTTATAGACAAACACACTCAAAATATTTTGTAGGCAAAAACAAATGAAAATCGTATTTAAAACAAGTGATAAAACATTTGAAAACCATTCCAGTAATTATTCATTTGTTTAAACAAACATCAACATTTATTTTTTACTGTTTATAAAATTTTCAAAAATAAATAACATTGAACATTAAAATATAATGTCACTTTCTTTTTTGTACCAACAAATTCAAAAAAAAATAACCTACGAAAACATTAAAAATAAATGATTGTTGTGTTATTTTTACCAACAAATTCAAAAAATTATCTACGAATATATTAAAAGTTAATGATTTCGTAGGTTATTTTTACAATTTTTCTATTAAATTATATTTAAAAAAAAATTTATTAATATTTTGGGGAATCAAATCAAATCAAAGCCCCAGTTTTTGCAAAATTGAAAACCAAAAACGCAATTTTTTTAGTTCCATATAGGGCTATTCATACAACCTATTCAGAAATTCACGGGACATGTTGTTTTTCACTAAACATTCAGTGTGGAATGCCTCATATACATTATGGGGTCCTAGACCGATATTTCGATGAGTTACAAACGGGATGACACTAATCACTAACAATAAGTGGAGGGTATAAAAATAACAGTTTGAAAAAAAAAAAAAATTTCTTGAAAAAAGAATGACAGCAAATAATTTCTGTATAATTTAAATATAATCTACTAAAAATATGTTAAAAAATATTTTAAAATTTTGCAAACAGAATCAGTAAAAACGCAGTAAAGTTTCTGTTATTTTGTTAGACTGAATGACAGAGATTTTAGTAAAAATATCAATTTTAAAGGAAAAATCTGCTGAAAGTTTGCTAAATAAAATTGAGAGTCGTTTTGCAGACTTTTTGACAGAGTTTTTCTTTTAAGTTAAAGTATAGCTTAAAGTCCTACTTCAAAATAATTCCCCCCGGGAGTTACTCATTTTCTTAATTAAATACTTCTATCTGACTTAATGGCTCCTTTAAAATAAACATATCTTTAATTTAAGTACGTATTTCAATAAATAAAAAAAATAAATATCCCTTAATACATATTCTACCTCATAACACACACAAAACAACACATTAATTTCATTAATTTATCACCTCACTAAATACTCAATATCTGAAAGTGTCACATAAAATTGATTTGTACACAACAGAAAAACAGCAAGCAAAAAAACGAACAGAAACAGAAAGCACGCATGAAGGAGAGCTGGTGGTGGAACGACTAAACTGGAGAAAAAAATCCCGCAAAAGTGTAATCAGTAGTGAAGTAAATTACTGTCAAGTTTCTGTAGGTGATTTGTTATAAACAATGTGTAAGCATTACTTTTATGTTGTTGCTGTCTTGTGTGGCTGAAGATATTGTTGGTGTTGTTGTTTTGTTTAAAAAGCAAACATTTATCACTCGAGTTTTACAAAAAAAAAAAAAAAAAAAAAAACGAAGTGAATTGTAGTGAATTCATCCATATATTTTGTCTGTGGATTTGTTGTAAGGAAGAGTATTTTGATTTTTAGTTTTAAGAACCCAGCAAAATTAATTTTTAAGATGATGATTTAAATCTGACAAACCTAAAATGTGACAGCCGAAAAGTGCTGATGATGGAAGGTTGGCAGAATTTGAAAATTATCGACGTCTTAATATTTCAGACTCTTCATTCAGTTAAAAATATGCTTAATTTTACTAGAGTTTTGAACTTATTACAAAATAATTACTCTCTTCAAGCCATAAAACTGTGATTTTAAAATTTTAAAAACACAAACAGTGGCAACCGAAAAGTGCTGATGATGCAAGTGTGGCAACTTCCGAAAACTATCGACATCTTAATTTTTCAGACTCTTCATTCTGTTAAAAATATATATAAAAACACAAAGAGTGACAACCGAAAAGTGCTGTTGATGCAAGTGTGGCAATTTCTAAAAGCTATCGACATCTTTATTTTTCAGACTCTTTATTCAGTTAAAAATATGTTTAATTTTACTAGAGATTTGAAATAATTCCAAAAAAAAACTTCAATTTTTGGGAACACTCAAAATAACCACTCTCTTTAAGCAGCAAAATGTATGATTTTACTATAAAACTCTGTAAACTGATATCAAAAACTAAAATCTGTAAATTTATGGAGTTTCTGTAAAAAAAGTAAGTAAAATGCTGCCATAACTTTACAGAAAAAAATAAATTTACACATTTTTCTTGTAATATTACACATAAAACAAAGTAATTTGCTCTTTTCTGCATTTTAGCAGTTGTCTAAAGCCACTCTTTTAAAAAAACTTTTGCTGGGTTTATATAACCCACACGTTTACTATAGACTGGCAAAAGATGCTAACTTAAATATATGCATGATATTCCATTATTTTCAGGTTGACAGAAAGAAGTTAAAACAATCACCGAGTTAAAACCAAAATAACAGAACTGTTGGTCTGCCCCATTGAGCGTATCACATGAAATATGTGAAGGTATGCTGTTCTTTGTTGTTCTTCTTGTATAGTTTTAGTTTTGTTTTTGATAAAATAATTTATGCGACAAATGACATTTGTCTGCTACTTTATCGGTAGAAAACACTTATCAAAAATAAGAAAATTAATGCAGAGACAAACGGAGAAGGGTTAATTTATGGTTGTTGGTTTTAAAAATGTTTAATTTTTATAATGGGCCTGATGAATGAAAAAAAAGTTTTACGAAAGAAGATATTTTAGAATACAAAATGAAAAAAAAAAAAAAAATCTACCCTCTTATTAACCCTACCATAAATTAGGTAAATTTCAACAAATTCCATAAATTCGGTAAATTTAAGCGGTTTTGAATTAAAATTACACAATTTGTAAAAAAACTGAGAGATTTTAAGACAAATTTCTCAGGATCTGACACTTTTTCTATACACAAAATGTCTCCGAATTTAAGACTATTTCTATAGGAAACATGTATCAGAATCTCAGATTTTTTCTGTAGGGAAAATGTCTCAGAATCTAAGACTTTTTCTGTAGCAAAAAGGTCTCAGAATCCAAAACTTTTTTATAGGAAAAATGCTTTAGAATCTAAAACTTTTTTGCTTTAGGAAAAATGTCTTGAAACCTCAGACTATTTCTATAGGAAAAATCTCACAGAATCTGAGAGTTTTTCTACAAACGAAAAAAAATACTTTGTCAAATTACTAGGAAAAGTCTCGTAATCCCATTTTACCAATATTTGACATATTTTATTGTTTTTTAACAAATTTAGATCGAAATTTACATTTTTTTTTTTTTTGAAATTTTACAATTTCTTTTTTTAATTTTACAAATTTGTAAAATAATTTTACAAAAAAAAAAAAAATAGTAAATTCACGAGAATTCCTTGTATATGCGCCAAATAACTGTAAATTTAAAATTTTATTGGTAAAAAGCTTGTAAAATTACAAAATTTTTGGTAAAAAGCTTGTTAAATTACAAGGAATTCTCGTAAATAGGAGGTAGCAAAAAATCTACACTCAAAATAATTATTCTGTTAAATACTCTGTAAAATGACTGTAATCTCAATTCGACAGATATTTGACAAAGTTATTTTTCGAAATACAGATTTTAAAAAAATTCTTTGTATTTTCTTGTGACTGAAAAACAAAATTATGTAAAATTGGAGTTATTTGTTAAAAACTCGTAATTTTTACAAACATAAAAAAGTAAATTTACAATTTGGAAGCATTAAAGCGGGCAAATTTAACGAAATTTTAATTTTAAGTAATTTAATTTTTGTAATTTTAATTAATGTTTTGAAGCAGAAAAGTTTTACTCATAAAATGGATTTAACTAAGACTTTGTAAATTTACAGAGGATTTTTTGTAAAATTTTTAACTCATAAAAAGCATTTAACTAAAACTTCGTAAATTTACAGAGTTTTTTGGTAAATTTTTTTTCAGTTTTATCAATATCTTACCGTTAACTTTGTAAATTTACAGTTTTTTTTATCGAAATCATTTTACAGAGTTTTCTTAGTAAAATAACAAAAAATCTTGCTGGTTGGAAATCTATTGGATTTTCTGCTGGCTCAGCAGGGTATCTCTGCAATTTATCAGAGTGATTTTTTTGAGTGTAGTAAAATCCTCCTTGTATAAAATGTTTCAAAAAAATTTTAAATTTAAAATTTTATTGGTAAAAATCATGTAAAATTACAAAATTATTGGTAATAAAAGTTTTTGGTTTTCTTGTAATTTTACAAGGTTTTTTTTTGAGTGCATAGATAAAATGTGTCCAAATGTGAAACTTTTTCTTTAGCAAAAATTTCTCAGAATCTAATACTTTTTCGTTCAACTGTTGACAAGTGTGGACGTGTTTTAATTTATCTCGGTGCTATTAATTGAATTTTTGAAATTGTTCGTAATAGGTATTTTTGTAATATTTTCATGACCACATCTAGGAAAATGAAAATATGGACACAAATGATACCGGTTTAATTCGAGGCTCTGCCTCACCGACTGGTGCTGTTCCTAGAACTGGTCTTAGGGTTGAGACCTTAAAGTCCGGCCTTGATTCTGGAAGGGGTGCTCAGCCTAATATTGGTGGTAAAAAGAAAAAGAAGCTTAAGCCATCAAAGGTCAGGCACAACCAGATAAATGTTTGAAAATAATTAACAGACTAAGCCAACTCGATGGAACGAAGCTCTCCGAACGTGAGAGGGCGTCGCTATCATAGGCGAAAGGAGTCATTAAAGAACAGGACAAACTTTCGGCAATGCGCGAATCTGACAAACAGAGGGCTGTTTCGACCTCGACATGGAAGTCTGGTAAAAGGTTGCGCTCGCCCGACGAGAAACCTTTACCTAAGAGATCTAAGGTGACCGGCAACGTCTGGACTCAGTCTTTTAGTGAAGTGGTGAAAGGTAACTTCGTTAGGGCTGTGATCAACAGGCAAAATGGGGATTGTAGTATTCCAAGGGATAAGTGGAGTTTAGTTGAAACTAAATTAAATGAAATCTACTTTAGGCTCCTTGAGAGTATGCCTGATTTTCTCCCTCCTACTGTCAACGCAGGCTGGTATCAGGGGCGGGTAAAACTCGTTGCTTTAGGGAACGAAAGATCCGCAGCCATGTTTAAGGTTGCCACTAGCCAAGTGGGAGAGTTATGGCCTGGAGCCAGACGTTGTGGAAAAACATGATATCCCCTCGCAACCCAGAGCTTATGCATGGATTCCAATGGCTACAAGTGACACTGCGGTGATTCTAAATATGATAAAAGGGTGTAATCCTGACCTTCCAACTCAGGATTGCCAAATTTCCAGATTGGGTGAGATGGAGGTCGCTCGTCGTCAAGCAGCGGTCTTGGTTAATGAGGAATCGCTTCCACTTTTGGCCAGGACTGACGGCATCATTAGATTTGGCTTTTTCCATATAAGAGTCAATGTATACAAGGGCGACCAGAGGCCTATTTTGGATGCAGCCAAGACAGTGGCTGAGTCGGCTGGGGAGGAGAATCTGGAAGAAGTTGATATTCAGATGACCGATTCTAGGCTGATGGGAGATGCATCTGGCATTTTCGAAACCGAATCTAGTAACGAATGCGACCTCTGTGATGGCACGGAGGATAAAGCTGATGCCACGATAGGTGACATTAAGGACGAGGCCCATGTAGTGAGGAATTCGGAATGTTCTGTTGCCTCCGATTCAGAACAGATGGGACATAAATCTGGCTTATTCGAAACCGAATTTGGGGACGAATGCGACCTCTATGATAATACGACCTCTATGAATAAAAGGATGGTGGAAAAAAAGCAAGATGTTGCGGTTCCTACAAATAAACCTCCATCACTGTAAGGCAGCCTCAGTTGCACTATTGCTGCGCCTGACGACAGGAGCATTTGACTTGGTTTTTATCCAAGAGCCCTGGGTGCAGGGATGCATTTGCTATAGGAAAAATGTCTCAGAACCTGAGAATTTTTTTTTCTATAGGAAAATTGTTTCAGAAGCTAAGACTTTTTTTATAGGAAAAATGACTTAGAGACTGAGACTTTTTCTATAGAAAAAATATCTGAGAGTCTGAGACTTTTTCCAAAAAGATATTGGTGAAAAAATAAAATATTGATAAAAAAAATTTTTTGATGAATAAAAATATTGATGAAAAAAAATATTGATGAAAAAAAATTGATGAAAAAATATTGATGAAAAAAAAAATGATGAACAAAATATTGATATAAAAAAAATTAAAGAATAATAATTATGTAACATGGCTAATATTTGATCTGGTATCCACAATGATTGCTTTGTCCCATTTATGTCATTCCACTGTTCGTCAAAAGATTATCAATGAGAAAATTTTGGTTTACATCTCAGACATTACAAAATAACGTTTCTTTTTCCTGCCTATCAAAAATATTTTTTAAGCTAAAGTGTAAAACTACTTAACATCTTGCTTCCTCTAAATTCGTAATTGAAAATATTTTAAAAGGGATAAATATAAATACAAAATCTAAATTCTCATAACAATTACATGTCAGCAACAAATCATCTTTTCAACCAAACAATTATTTAAAAACCTTTTATAATGTGAAATCTGAAACCTTTATGGTTGGTTACATTATATCAAAATAAAATAAAAAATACTATCCATTCATAATTTTGACATTCTTTTAAGTTTTAAAGTAAAGGTATGAAAGGTTTTATTAATAAGTGTTACCATTCCACCCTTTTATATAAATTTTTTTTATTGTGCTGTTGTAAGGTTTTTAATATCCTTTTTAAATATTTGCAGTGAAACAGTTACTTGAAAATCTTACATAAAGCCCTTGTTAAAATTTACAATTTGATTTGCTTGTTTCGTTGAAACAAATTTTACAAAAAAGAAGGTAGAAAGAAGTAAATGTATAAATCAACATTTCACATTAACCGTCTTTTTCAAGTACCACTTGATATAATGACGCATTCGTTTTTTTTTGCTACCATCTACTCTAGGATATGTATATTTAAGTTTGTCGTTCAATTTGCAACACATCGCACAGTGGTTTTTTTCTATTTTTTATTAATTTGGACATTCTGGACACTCTAAAAAAAAAGTTTGTAAAATTACAAGTAAAAGGTCTTGTAATTCTATTTTGCTAATATTTTTGACCTTTTACAAAAATTGTTGTATATTTAATAAAATGAAAACTACAGTTTGCTTTGTAATTTTACTATTATATGAGCTTTTCGGAAACTATTGTGATTAACTCCCATTTTCCTTTTTTTTATTTTATGGTGTTAACACGTTGTATTTACTAAAAACTATTTATCTGCAAAATATTATAACACTCCTATTTAGTTATCACAGCTAAAAAGCACTTTACGTTTTTTGACCACTGAAAAATAATTACAAAATTTCAGAAGCTAGTCAGCTTAACTCCACAAAAAAATGTTAATGAAAAACTTTGATTTCCGATATTTCCATTAATTTTTGTCGTATTTTGACGATCAAAAGCTATATGGATTCGTTTTCGTTGGATTCCGTCGCGACGGAGCAGCGACGATATGCAGACGACGCGCCGTAATTTGGTATGTGTTTTTAATTAAGTTTTCTGGAGGGCAAAAAACCGTTTTATTTTGTCATTTTGTCATATTTTATAAAAGTCATGCGTCTTGTAAATACATAAGGATATTTTATAGATGTGTACCACAAAAAAAAAATAATTTTTAAGTAAAACGAAGATATTAACGGATTATGTAACAAACTACACATAACACATTTTGTTAGAACATTTTTGGTATAAATTTTTTTATTTTTGGACATTTTTATACACATAACCGTTTTTGTTCAAAGAACTTAAGTTATAAAATTTAATAATAGTGCAAAAAATTTTAATAGTAATAACACTTTTTAAACCCATATTTTGTACAAATCTGCATCCAAGTCCTGCGCTGTTTCAATGAATTTTGTTTTTTTTGTAGCGAACAAATTTTAATCCAAAAAATGGTACTCAAATTTGTGCCATGAGAACTGACCATCATTTCTATATAATTGGGGCATGCTAATTTCAATGAAGAAGTCCGTTTTTGAATCAATGGAACAGTTTTCATGCAAATCATCGTTAAAGTGTTGCACATTTTGTTGCAGTTTTTTATTTAAAAAAATTCTGCTTTCACAAATGTAAATTTGATTGGTATGGGAAATGCGGATTAGACTCATAACGATATATTAAGTACAAATTTGGATAAAATTTTTTGCGATTAAATGGTAAAAATCGCAATTTTTCTAATATTTTATTATTTTGCGATTTTTTTGCAACCCCATAATTAGTTTTTAGAATTGATTTCCTGTGTATAAAAAGACTAATGTATGTGATTAATTTCTGCAAAAAAGAACTGTTTAGATACATATAACTTTTTTAGAAAATCGCGAAAAATCTTTTTTTTTATAATGGCAGCTTCCCTTTTAAATGTGATCTCATACTTCATTTTTTAGTATATTATGTAAGCATGCCTAAAACCCTTATCTTAAAAATTTTAAGCAAAAATGTTTATATTTGCAAAAGTTTTCTTAACAAAAACTGGTTTTAAACTACACATACCACTTTTTTTGGAATATTTACATATGGATTTCACATAGCTACATTTGCTAATTTCTAAACCATTCAAAATATCGCTAAACGGTTTAGTGGGCAGACGGATGACCTATAAAGGTATCATTTTATGCAATAAAAAAACCCAAAAATGTCACATGCCAAATCATGACGGAGCAGCGACGATATAAATATTTAAATTTGAATTCCAAAATGCATTTCCTATGCAAATGCAATTTTAACATGCCTTTTTTCTGTGTATTCTCATGATTTTTAATTATTTTTTTTTTAAACATTTGAAAAGTTCAGAATTTTTACTTTAATCTGGTGTACTTAACTTTTACAAGAATGCATTTCCACTATTTTTTTTTTCAAAATATTCTTATTATAAAAAAATACAAAAATTTAATTCAATGAAAATGTTTTAAGTTTTTTCAGAGGCTAGTTAGCTTAACTCCTGAAAAAAATGTTAATGAAAAACTTTGATTTCTAATATTTCTGTTAATGTTTGTCGTATTTTGATGATCAAAAGCTTATTTGAATGCGTTTTTAATATGTATAAAAAAAAAAGACTTTGATTATCATTCAATTTTAAAAGTCATCCCTGCAAACAACAAGGCAATATATCGCCGAAAAGATATTGCAGCGATACGAAAACTTATCATTTTAATAAAAAATCAAAGTAGTATTTTTATTATATCGCCGTTTTCCAATACGAACGATATTTTGGCGATTACAAAAAAAAAATATTGAACATTTTTATTTCTTTGTCAATTTAAAATAAAATAATTTATCAAGCACAACAAGAAATCTTTGAAAGAATATAAATTTGGCCGAAAAATACAAATGTGCGTTCAAAGATAAAATAAAAAATTCAGCGAATGTTGCGGATATACTTTTCAGGTGAATGGACAGGTTTTTAACATGACCAAAATATGAATAAGAAAAAAATGTATATTTTCAGCTTCAGGGAATCGATATAGCTGTATCGGTGGTTTATCTTTTTGGTGATATTTCGGCGATACATACAAATCTATTTTTTTTTCGTTTATTCGATTATCTGGCGATATTGCCCTTTTATCGCCACGACAAATCGTTTTCGTATCGCCGAGATGTATTGCCGTCGGGTAACAGTAACATTTATCGTATCGGCAATACAACCGGAGAATCGATGTCGTATCGTTTTGTTTGAAGGGATTTATTTTTGTTCTCTAAGTAAAAATATTTAAGTGATTCTTCTTTAATACTTAATGATTTGTGTACGTTATTTAATTTTTAAATTGTTGGCATTTTTTTTAAAGACAAATCATTTGATTTTACCTACTTGTGTGGAATATTTTTTGTAGAAAAAAAAAAATAAAAACTTATTGATAGAAATATAAAAACATGTTTATATCAAGTGACTTTGACAGGATGGACAGAGTGTCTGGGCTAGTTGATTGCGGTGTCGAGTCCCCAAAATTTTATTTAAAAAAATTTAAAAAAATAATTCAATAGAAAAATTGCAAAAATAACCTATGAAATCATTAATTTTTAATGTTTTCGTAGGTTATTTTTATCGAATTTGTTGGTAAAAAAATGAAAGTGACGTTATTTTGAAATGTTCAATGTTATTTATTTAGGAAAATTTTATGAACAGTAAAAAATAAATGTTGATGTTTGTTAAAATAAATGAATAATTACTGGGATAGTTTTCTATTGTTTTATCACTTGTTTTAAATGTGTTTTTCATTTGTTTTTTCCTACAAAATATCTCGAGTGTAGCCTAAACATCAGGTTATTTTAACAATTTTTTTATTGAATGATATTTTAAAAAAATTGTAATAAAATTTTGGGGAATCGATTCGGCAATCAACTACATTCTGGCCAGAAACTCTACCCATCGCACCAAAGTCACTTGATACTAACATGTTTTTATATTTCTATAAATTATGTTTGATATTTTTTTTTTTCTACAAAAAAATAACCCACACAAGTAGGTAAAAACTAATGATTTCTCTTTAAAAAAATGCCAACAATTTAAAAAAAATCGCACACAATTAAAGAAGAATCACTTTTTTTACTAGAACAAAAATAAGGTACTGCGCAATAACTCCCAAATGAAATAAGTCCCAATGAAATAATTCCCAATAAAATAAAATCCAAGAAAAATTAATTAACTCCACACTTTAAAAGATGAAATAACTCCCAAAGAAAAAATGAAATATGTCCCAATATTAAAAATCAAAATAATAACTCCCAAAAAAATGAAAGAACTCCCAATGAAATAAGTGCCGAAGAAAATGAAATAAGTTCCCATTGTTTTTTTGTAATAAAGGTTTTCTGCGTAGCCGGCCTTCGGCCGGGCTTAGGGATTACATACTCCATGCATTAAACCCACCCTCTCTGCAAACCAAAGCTATTTTGGTTATCAGGCCTTTTTGAAGCATAAATTTTGATAGCGTAAAGGCCTGCTACCCTAGAAAACTTTACTTTGCGGAGAGGGTGGGTTTAATGCATGGATATTGTAATCCCTAAGCCCGGCCGAAGGCCGGCTACGCAGAAAAAAATTTAAGCAAAAAAAAAAAAAACAATTGCACAGAGGTGTATATTGTTTACAATTAAAATGAAATAAGTCCCACCATTGATAAAATAACTACCAATGCTTAACAAGAAATGAAATAACTCCCAATCTATTTTTTGTTGGGGTTTTTTCATTTGGAAGTTATTTCATAATGAAATAAATCCCAACAAAATTTGTGCAATAAGTCCCACTACACTGGGACTAATTTCATAATGAAATAAGTCCCAAATCGTATGTAAAATTTTTGGGAGTTGTTTCATTTTTTTTTTGGGAGTTATTTCATTTGGGAGTTATTGCGCAGTACCCAAAAATAAATGACGTTAAAAATTGAATGCCAATGAAAGTCTGTATTTTTTATGTTGTCATTTTTGAAGAGAAGAACAGAAATAGTCATTTAAAAAAACTGAAGATTATACAAATGGGTTTTCGTTTAAAAACGACAAAACGTAAAACTTTTTAAATAAACTACAAGCAGTTAATGACATAATTTTTTTAATGTACTACATAACATGAGAAGCCGGAGATCCTTACCATTATAATGGGATATATTATCCCAATACAGTCTGTGGGTTTTCATCCATTTACTATAAGTTATTATGTATGGAACATTGTTTCGACATATCGCTCATTTACTTGTATAGTGTCATAACTCAAAAAATGTGATTTTTGAGTTAATAATGCAGCATTTTTCGTTATATCATGCTTTATATTGTGTCAAAAATTCGTAATTATATCTTTAAAACTCATCATTTGAGAAGAAAATATGTAATTATTACATTTTCTATGTACCGGCCATTTTCAATGAACAACCAGTTTCAATTGTAAACTTTAAACGCGTTTTCTGCTAAATGAAACATTTTGAGTTATGACACTATATAAGTAAATGAGCGATATGATCCCAGAAGGGGATAATATGCCCGAGCAATGATAAACTATAAGTTTATCATATTTGCATCGGAAGCCCATTTCGAGGACCTCCCAAAAAAATTTATTAAATTAAGAGGATCGTGGACTGAATAAAAGATAGTAAGATCAAATAGTATTTAAAAAATCTAAAGTTTCAACGACAAATATTATTATGTAAAGCACTCCCTAGGTAGTGGTAGGGTATTTTGCAGTCAACTTGATTAACTTTTACTTTTGTTAATTTGATTTTGTGCACTTTTAAAAGCCTTTCATCGAGTGTATGTATTTGTGTATGTGTAGCAATTCCGCAGGCTATGTTATTTTCATTTCCTTCATTACACCATCGCCATCAACAACATCGTCATCCTCTTCATCATCATCATAAGTGCCAAAAGTACATACAATGTACGAGTACGGCTTGTTTTGATTGTATTGTAAGGGTAACAAATTTTATTTTATTTTTCTGTATAAAAGTTGACAGACCAACTGTAAAAACAATTAAACTGCCATATTTAATGTTATTGTTATTCATTCATTCACGTTTCAGTTACTTTTTTACAACAAACAATTTGTAAGAGTGTTTTGTTATTTTAAGTGAAAACTTTTGCAAAAGATTTTGTAAATGAATGAATAGAGCGAGAGTGAGAGAAGAGTTTACCAACTTTTTTTCTTTCATGCATAATTATTTTTTTATTATTAATAGTGGTTTGCTTTTCTTTCTTAAGTATCCTATACAAATTGTATACAGTACAGCTTTGTGTTGAAAGTTTTACAAAAGAAAATCTCATTACTAGTTAGATGAATTTTTGAAGAGGTACACTTCAGGTCAATTCATAAACTTTTGTGGTCTTTAAAGAATTAAAAAAAATGTAGAGGTTTTTAAGTGGAACACTTATTATGCAGTAATTACTATGGATAATATTGAATTTGGTGAATTGGGGTTTTAAACAGATTTTTGAGAAATTTACTATGATCGGGTTAGTAAAGGTACACTCACATAAAAAATCGGTTGGAATGAGGTTGCCACAACCATAATACGGTTGTCGTAACTGGTTTACGGTCGTTGCAACTGATTTGCGGTGGTCCCAACGGTTAGCGGTTACAGCAACCGTAAATTGAGGTTGTTACAACTTTTTTTAAAATTTTTCAGTGCCAGTTGCCACAAACTCGAATTTTAGTTGCTACAACTGCAAATTCTCGGTTGTAATAACTTTTTATTTAATTCGTGCTTGCCTTTGGAATGTCCAAAAAAAATATTCAATAAAAATTTTAAATACATATACAGAAAAAGATACAAAATATATCGAGGGCCTATATTCAAAACCCTCTATCTAAAAAAACACAACTTTTCAGGAGAGTCAAAAAACTGTTTATGTCGTATATTGTCAGAGAAATTAAAATTCGATATTCTACAATATTTTTTTAAATCAACTACTGAATCTCACATATGAATCGTTTTTAAAATTTTGCACTATTGGGGATTTTAGAGGATAGATAGGGGGTTTTGTTTCTCAAAAATATTAAGTACATGAATGAAAATGATCAGATAGAGGGTTTTGCATTTTAATAAAAATTAATTATTATGATTTCATTTGCGACATCGGTTAATTTTTAACGTAATTTATTAATGATAACGGCTTATAAATAATTCCAAAATCGCGGTTTTGGTCCATAGGTGCGGTTAGGTTAGGTTAGGTTGTAAGTGGCTGCTGACGTTTTACGTCAACACACGTAGACTCTGAGATCCATTGTGATACCACGGGATCGTAATAGGTTTCCCTACTAGTCCCTGTCGTTAAACCAGTTTGAGCTTCTTATGAAACTCCTTAGATGTTGAATTTTGACATCCGACAAATCTGAAAGATCGTACAGCTCCCTAGATCCCAGTGAAGCAAGTCGCTGACCAGAAAGTGCCGGGCAATGGCAAATAAAGTGTTCGATAGTTTCCAACTCCTCTTCATCCATGCAACTTCGGCAAAAGTCATTCGACGGCACATTTAACCGCTCTGCGTGCTTCCCTATAAGACAGTGTCCGGTAATTATAGAAACCACCGTTGAAATCTCTCCTCTTGGAAGCGATATCAGCTCACTTGTGCGCCCCTGATTAAGAGAAGGCCAAATCAGTCGTGTTGTCTCACACGTCCATCCATTTGCCCATCTTTGATTAGTCTCCGTCGCAGAACAAAGCCGTAGGTTTTGCTTGCAAGTTTCTAGAGGCATACCAACACATTCCAATTCTGTTGGAACCTGTAAGGTAGTTCCTAGTCTCGCAAGCTCATCGGCTTTGCAATTCCCTGGAATGTCTCTGTGCCCTGGGACCCATATGAGTCGTATGTTAAACTGCTTGGCCATCTCATTTAAAGACGTGCGGCAGTTAAGGGCAGATCTTGTTTTCAGAAACATTGAATCAAGGGACTTGACCGCGGCTTGACTGTCAGTATAGATGTTGACTGCGGTTGTAGACAAGACATTGCAGCTCAACCAGTCAGCCACTTCCTTTATTGCCAGCATCTCTGCCTGGTAGACACTGCAATGATCTGGCAATCTACGAGCCAGGCTCAATCCAAGCTCTTCCGAATAGACCCCAAAGCCCACTTTTTCGTGCAGCCTCGATCCATCTGTGTAAAAATTTATGGTAGCTCCACTTCCCGGAGTATCCCCCATCCAAGACTCCCTGGATGGTATCATAGTGGTAAAGTGGCGCTCAAAGAGGCTCCAAGAGGGAGCACAATCCACATTTTGTGGTATTGTTATCTTTTTCAAGATCGCGCTATGGCCACAATCGCTGCTCCTCCATTGCAGCGTGCTATTAAGTCGAATTGCCGACGCAGCTGCATACTGCCTACCCAATATGTCCAAGGGTATCAGGTGAAGGAGGATTTCTAATGCAGCCGTAGGTGTAGTACGAAGAGCACCAGTGATGCACATTGACGCCATTCTCTGTACCTTCGTGATAAAGACACAGTTCGATTTTGTTTCTAAAGCAGGCCACCAGACAATGATTCCATACAGCAAAATTGGACGCACCACTGCTGTATAGATCCAATGAACGACTTGAGGGCTAAAACCCCATCGTTTTCCAATGGCCCTTTTACAGGAATACAACGCAATCGTTGCTTTTCTCACCCGTTCCTCAATATTACGCCTGAAATTCAGCTTCCTATCTAGAAATACTCCAAGATACTTGGCTCCATCTGAGAAGGTGATTTCAGTACCGTCCAGAGAAATAGGATCAAAAGCAGGAATCTTATTTTTCCTTGTAAATAAAACAAGCTCTGTTTTACTAGGATTAACTCCTAGGCCACAGTCTCTTGCCCATTTAGACAGATCTTTCAGAGAACCCTGAAGAATGTCCCGCAATGTTGGCAGATGCTTCCCCTTTACCGCTATCGCGACATCGTCAGCATATGCGACAACATGACAACCACGTGCTTCTAGAGATAGTAGCATTAAATTCAGTGCCAGGTTCCAAAGAAGCGGCGAAAGAACACCTCCTTGTGGTGTGCCCCTATTGACAAATCGAGATATGACGGACGCTCCCAATTCAGACGTTATACGTCTACTGGCAAGTAGGCTTTCCACCATTAAAACGATTTCACGCTTTACTCCCAGACCAGACAATGCCAATATTATCGATTCTGGGATGACATTATTAAAAGCCCCCTCAATGTCAAGAAAGGCCATAGGTGCGGAGTTTTAAGACAAAAATTATTTTTTTACCGAATTCGTCTCAAAAGTTGACAAACTGCTGAGTATGTTGTGTAAAAAATAGTAAAAAAATTAAAAGCACAATTATGGTCCACAGATGCTGATTAGCATCGGGATTTTTAAGATTAAATTTTTTGTTTCATAATGTACACAAGACGTCCAAATTTTGAGCCATATTTTTCAAAAAGTTAAACAAGAATTTTCAGAAAAAATTAGCATCAGTGGACCAAAATCGCGGTTCTGGAATTTTGTTGACAAATTCATGTGCAGCATGCAAAAATTAGTATGAAAACATGTAATGCATGATGAAATTATTCAAAAAAAATATTTATAAATTAATTATTTGAAAAGATAGAGGGTTTTGCATTCAGAAAAATTAATTGTGTAAGAGATAGAGAAAACCAAAAATGCAAATAACATAGCAAAAAAAAATATTTTTGTTCTGAATTTTGCATCAAAGATGAGGGCCGTTTTACTGAATATTTTGCCATCAAAAAGTCATTTTCGTGAAAATGGAAGATAGAGGGTTTTGAATATAGGCCCTCGATATAATAAATAAAAAAATACCAAAAAAATCAAAAAAATTTTTTATTGTTTTTTTTTTTTTTTTTTAATATCCTTTAGGAATTCTTCGCAAGTTAATGATCTTTCAGAAAAATAAATTTTTTTATAGATAATATTACCAACTACAGCAATGGTTCCCAACCTTTTTTGCGCCATGCCCCACTTTGAAGTTCAAAAAACAACAATGTCCCGCTACACTCAAGAAAAATTTTTAAATTTTTCAAATTTGTCTTAAAATTCAAAATTTACTTGTGGTTTAGCAAACTTTTTATTAAAATCGTCGTTTAAACAAAGTTTTTAGGAAAAGTTTTCAACAATCAACTAAATAATTTAACTAAAATACGATTTTTTTAGTTTACTTGACAAAAAACAATCTTAAAAATTTGCGCGTTGCCCCCCTGAAGCATTCAAATTGCCCCCCTGTGGGGCGAGAATCAAAGGTTGGGAACCATTGAACTACAGGCATATTATGTAAGCTTTTTAAAACTAAAAAAAACAAATTTTGAAAAATTTTTAGAGTAAGACCACAACCATCCAAAAATTTTTTTTCGTTGTCACATTTTAAACTGAAACACTTGTCCGACCAAAATTAAACTTTTTGACGTTAATAAACTAATCAAGCTAAATTTTAATAAAAAATATTTTTTTTTTTTTTTTTGATTGTGGAAATTTTTTTTTTTTAGAACCCAAAGTTTAGGGCCCGTTAGCGCCCCTTCACGGTGCTTAATATACATATATTCCGGGTCCAAATCCAAAAAAAAGAGGCATATATGATCCAGCCTAATATACATCTTCATATAAACTACCTTAAAGTTTTTACATTTTTAAAAATATGAACTTAACGATTTTGAATTTCCGAGCTATACACCATTGGACAGGTCTTCAAAATATCTTTTGATCTGTACACTCTGAAAAAAATTCACTAAAAATAGGAAACTAACTAAATTCAAGGAATATTGATAATGATTGCCATGTTTTCCTTCTTTAAAGGTCATATTTTTCTTAAAAATAAGGAAAGAAAAAAAATTTTAATATTATGCCAATTTGAACAAAAAATGGGAAATTTGCATGAAGACCCTATTGGACTCAGACCCGATAAGTTCCGATCCAGATAGGTTGAGTGCCTTAAGAATCGTCATATGTTTTGTTCCAAAATCTTTGTCAGTTTCGCTCTACCATGCAGATTTGGGCAGAATCATTGAGTCATTGATTTTTTCATATAAAATACTCAATGAAATCGATTTCATTAAATCATTATTCCATACAAATTTCTATCATTGCCCATCTATGCTACACAGAAAAAAATTAAAATGAATTTCAATTACGAAATTCGTTGATTCAATTAAAAAAATAATTGATGTAGGACGTATCACGGAAATGCGCATATTAATTACTCATTTTGTTTGAAAATTATTTTAAAATTTAATTAAAACGTTAATTCAATCAATTAAAGTTTTAATTGAAACAAAAAAAGAAAATCAAATAAAATTTTAGTAGAATAAATAAAAAAAATAGTTAAATATAAAATTAAAAATCAATAAATGAAAATCAAATTTTTAATCGAAATAAAATCAAAAATCAAATAAATTTTAAATGAAAATATTAAAAGTTCAACTTCAAAAAATACCCTTACATAAGAAAATAAAAGAATCTTTTGTTTTATATTTAAAAAAATACAAGAAGTTTATTAAATAAAAATAGTAAATTTTTTTGTCACTTAAGTACAGTTGAAACACAAAACAATAGTTTTTATATCTATTTCAATGAATTCTGTTGGTGTGTTTGGCAAAACACGAAATCATTAAATATTGTTTTATGTTCCAACTGTACTTAAATTAAATGTTCATCACTATTATTATGAACGTAAATAATTTTATCCGCAACGACCACTCGCTTCAAAGAAAAAAATTAAACTGAAAGTTGTTCTGTGGAATTTTGTATGTATTCATCTGCACCACCAAAGTACAAAACAACACAAAAACTTTTTTTTGGTTTTTTATGCGTTGACTACTAATACCAATGCATACAAAACCTGTTTAGTTTGTTTTATTTGTTTTGTTTTCAGTAAAGTTATGAATTCAATTAAAACATTAATTGAATCAACTAAAATGTTTAATTGAAGTTAAATTTAAAATCAAAACCATTTTTAATTAAAAAAAAATATCCGATATTATTTTCTGTGTAACATGCTTAGTTTTTGAGATATTTTAAAAACTCGATAACTTTAAAACTATTACTCGGAGAGCTTTTTAGTATTTAACGTTCTTGTTTCCCGTGTTAAGAGCTACAAAAATGCTTTTGAACTTTTTGTTGTGTTGGCAATATTTACCTAGATATGAGCATTTAAAAATTTTAGGGAATGCCAACTTTTTTAAATCCAAAGTTAGGACCCATTAGGGTCCACATATGTGAAGCGGACCGGCGCACAGTGATTCGTTTCATTGGCAAAAATCAAAAAAAAAAGTATGTCTTCAATGTTGATGATTTTTTGTATTTTTACAGTTTAATAGTAAACTAAAAGAAATATGTACTTTCCTGATTTTTAAGAAGTCATATGTTGCCACAAGAGGGCGCTAAAGTATGGAAATTCAACGCTATTGTGTTAAAACCTAAAAATTGATTTTTAAAGGTTTACTAAAATAATTATTAAAAATCGAATTTTAAAGAAATCAACGAACTTTTTTTTGCAAAAGTTACTTTAATATATTAGCTAAATGTTGTATTTCCATTTTTTTAGAATTAATCTTAAAATACATTTTTATATTGCTCTGAAATCTATATTTTTTCTACCGAATTCCCAAAAATTTACAAATTTTGATGGAATGCATAAAAAAAGTTCGTGAGTCAAAAAATTATTTTTTTCGCTTTTTCGATAGCTCGGACTATGGTTTATAAGGCAAAACAATAAAAATAACTAAGTTTTTGTCTGAAGTTGGAAAAAAGTTAGGTTATTTTTGTGTCTTTTTTTAATTTTTTTCAAAAGCTATATTATTAATGGAAAAAATATTAGAAAAAAATCCAATATTAAGTATTTTTTCTTTACACATTGATATATTATATAGTATTCTGTAAAAATATAATAAAAAATCAGAAAAAAATATGCAGTACGTGGGCCGTTTTGCTTTAAAAGTTATCTTTGACTTTTACTAAAATCCCCAAAATCACCAAATTTTAATGGCCTTCATAAAAAAAGTTCGTGAATAAAATTTTTTTGTTTTTTATTTTTTTTGTAGCTTTAACTATGTTTTATAAGATCAAAAAATAAAAATAACTAAGTTATTTTTTTAAGTTGAGAAAAAAAAATTTTTAAAAAAATCTAAAATTGGATTATTTTTTTTTTTATTTATTTTATTTACTGTAAATAAATTTAAAAATACATCAACATTTTAGTGTTCTTTTATATATAAAGGGATTTATTATATTGTATACCATAAATTTATAGTAAATAATTCGATAAAATAAGTATACAGTGGGCCATTTTGCTTAAAAACCAGTATTTGATTTTCGTTGGTATCCCAAATCAAAACCAAAATTTTTTTGAGATACATAAAAAAAGTTCGTACTTAGAAATTATTTTTTATTGATTTTTTTAACATCCTGGACTGTTTTCTATACGATCAAATAATAAAAATAACTAAGTTTTTGAAAAAACGAAAAAAAAAAATAAAAATTTTAAGTACCCAAAATTTTTTTTTTCAAGTTTTTGTTATTAACGGGGTATATACTTAGGAATAAAACAAATATTAAACGAGTTTACTTAAAACTTATTTTGAATAAATTTATTTTTCGGAAATAAGTGTTGCGAATGTTTTGTTTTTGCAGTTATTATGTATTTTTATATTTTTGACAATATTTAAAAAAAGGATATATTAACAGCTTTTTTGTTACCGCAAGCAACTCAACGAAATTTAGCACACTTATTGACGCCATTTGATCTAATCTATATTTAAAATTTAATAGCAATTGAACGATTTTTAAAATAGTTACAGCGATTTCAAGAAAAAGGATATATGGCAGCCACGCGAGTCCTTGCTCAGATTAAAATTCAAATGTTGTACGTCGATAGTTATCTAAATTTCTAAGACAATTACTAAGTTTAGTAATTTTATAGCAAGTTTTGTGGCTAAAACTCCACTTTTAAGTTTCAGGACATACGACAGGTACAAATGTCCTTCGACCGATTTGCTCAAAATTTTTATTTTTTTTGTACTAATTAATTTTGTGCTTGCGTACCAAATTTGGAAAATCTTTGACAACTCTTTCTATTTTATTTTTGTGATTAAATTATATTAACACTTTATTGCAGTTTTTAAAAAGGATATGTAAATAACTTTTGTTTTAAAAAACCGATTTCAGCGAAATTTGGCACACACATTGACATCACTTATTCAAATTTTTGCAAAAAATTTCAAGGGTATCGAGTAATTTTTGAGCGATTTACAATATTTTTAAGAAAAAGGATATATGGCAGCCACACGAGTCCTTGCTTCAATTTAGAAAAAAATTTACACATAAAATACTATATCAAAATTGGTAACAATGACAAAGTTTGGGAATTTTGTGACCATTTTTGTAGTTTTAATCACATATTTAAATTTCAGGATATATGGGGGGTAGGCGTGTCCTTGCTCCGATTTTTCCAAAAACTCGTTTTTTTCTTGATTAGATAATTTAATGCTTGTGTACCAAATTTCAGAAATCTGCGACCAATATTCTATTTTTGCCCACTCGATATATGGGAACGAATCACTGTGCGGCGATACTAAGGTGATCCAAAAAACCAAAAATTTGCTGTCTTAGTTTTCGAGATATCGCCATTTTAAGTTTTTTGAAAAAAAAAAAAATGAACTAATTGGCAGAGTTTCGAAGAGCAAAATCCTTTTCGAATGAATTCTCAAAAAAGTTCATTCAATTTTTAAAGTCAGTGAATGCATTCGTTTTTATAAATCAGCATTAAACGCAGTCCTTGGAATGCATTCGATTTTTTATTCACTCGATTTAAAGAAATCGACTGCATTCAATTTTTTTTTCATTACTTTGCGAATGAAATCAATTTTTAAAATTTTTTTAAAGTTTTTTTGTCATCTGATTGCAAAAAAAAAAACTTAAAATGGCGATATTTTAAAAACTAAGCAAGTTAGAACAAAACGGAGACAATTTTTGGTAGGCATTTCAAAAACTTTTACAAAGCACTTTTCACGCTAAATACTGCCTACTATCCGGCTTTTTAATTCTCATTTATATATGTATAAAAATATTTTAAATTTAACTTTTTTACGCAATGAATCAATAAGCCTCACAGTGGGGAAAAATGGACTTTTTTTGTCCGATTTTGCCTACAGGTCGCAATTCTTAACCGATTTTAGTTTTTCTTTTTTTGAAATTTAGCTAATAAAATTCCTCATCGGTCTGGATTTCTCAAAATCGTTTTTGTTTTATTTTAATATTTTTTTAAAGTTCAGAAAATATTAATTTTTTTAGAATTTTTGCTCTAAAAAATGTAATAGGCAGGGGACGAATAAGCTGTATGGATAAAATTAAAGGTATTTGAACCCCTTATAAATGACAATAATAGCATTTGTTAATTTATTATTATTTTGGTTGTTACAAACATATGAAAACTTAAAAATGCTTTTAGGTTAAAGCTTATCATTTTCCTAACCATTATTGGCAAATAAAGTATTTTTGCAAAACTATTTTTTTCGAATTTACAATGCAACAACTTTTTTTTTTTTTTTAAACAGACTAAAAAATAACTTTAAAATTCTAAAAATCATAAGGTAAAATTTAAGCAAAAAATTAAATATTTTTTTTTTAAACATTTGTGTACCAATTATGACTAAGCAAAACATAAGCTTTATTCTAAAAAAGATTTCATTGAAATTGGTACATTATTTTTGAAGATATAGGCTTTTAAAAGTGAAAATTCTTGAATTTTTGTCTGGTTATAAAAACCAAAATAATAATTTATTTTCAAATTCTAATCACGTCGTTGATAAGGGGTTCCAATACCTTTAATTTAGTCTCTAAAGCATATTCGTTCCATGCCTAATACATTTTTTATTGCAAAACTACTGAAAAAATGAAAATTTTCTGAATTTTAGGAAAATATAAAAAGTAATCCGAAATTATTTTTCAAAAATCCACTATGACAGATCGATGCGGAATTTTATTAGGTAAAATACAAAAAAAGAATATCCAAAATCGGTTAAGAATTGCGACCTGTAGGCAAAATTGGACAAAAAAAGTCCATTTTTCCCCACTGTGAGCCGTTCGATTTTTCAAATTGAATGAAAAGAAAATAGATCGCATTAGCAATGGAATGCATTCGTCGAATGAAAAAAAAAAAAAATCATGCATTCGATTTTTGAAAGTCGAATGAAAAATAAATCGAACGCATTCGATATTTATAAATTGAATGAAACCAAAGTGAATTCATTCAATTCGCTTAAATGAGATTGGGGGAATGCAATCATTAAATTTTCATTCGGAATGCCAAATCGAATTAAGGAATGAAATCCTTCGAAGATCTGCTAATTGGTAGAAAATTACGTCCTAAAACTAAAGAAGAAGAAACATATATTTGGGGAAAATTTCTTTGGGGGTAAGAATTTATTCCATGTTTTTGGGAATTCCATTTAAGGAAAATACTGGACTATTTAACAGTACATGAACTAAATTTTTTTCCTAACAATTAAGAAAATTTCCCAATTTGTAGTTAAATTTAACTAAATTGTGGGAAAATTTATAAACTATTTTAAAGAAAAGTTTTCCAAAGAATTTCAGTTTAAATTAAAAAACATATCGAGGGCCTATATTCAAAACCCTCTATCTTCCATTTTCGCGAAAATGACTTTTTGATGGCAAAATGTTCAGTAAAACAGCCCTCATCTATGGTGTAATTTTCAGAACAAAAAAATTTTTTTTTTGCTGTTTTATTTGCATTTTTGATTTTCTCTATCTCTTACACAATTAACTTTTCTGAATGCAAAACTCTCTATCTTTTCAAATAATTAATTTATAAATACTTTTTTAGAATAATTTCATCATGCATTACACGTTTTCATACTAATTTTTGCATGCTGCACATGAATTTGTCAACAAAATTCCAGAACCACGTTTTTGGTCCACTGATGCTAATTTTTTCTGAAAATTCTTGTTTGACTTTTTTGAAAAATATGGCTCAAAATTTGGATGTCTTGTGTACATTATGAAACAAAAATTTTAATCTTAAAAATCCCGATGCTGATCAGCATCTGTGGACCAAAATCGCGTTTTTAATTTTTTTACTATTTTTTACAACACATACTCAAACTGTTGAGTCAACTTTTGAGACGAGTTTGGTAAAAAAATAATGTTTGTCTTAAAAATCAGCACCTGTGGACCAAAACCACGATTTCGGAATTATTTATAAGCCGTTATCGTTAATAAATTACGTTAAAAATTTACCGATGAAATGAAATCATAATAATTCATTTATGAAATGAATGAAATCATAATAATTCATTTTTACTAAAATGCAAAAGCCTCTATCTGGTCATTTTCATTCATGTACTTAATATTTTTGAGAAACAAAACCCTCTATCTATCCTCTAAAATCCCCAATAGTGCAAAATTTTAAAAACGAATCATATGTGAGATTCAGTAGTTGATTTAAAAAAATATTGTAGAATATCGAATTTTAATTACTCTAAGAATACGAGAAATAAACAGTTTTTTGGCTCTCCTGAAAAGTTGTGTTTTTTTAGATAGAGGGTTTTGAATATAGGCCCTCGATATACAGTCCAACAATATCCCAGCAAAACTTTGGTAATGGGTAGTGATTATATAACACATTACCAGGTAATGTATATACCTTATTTGTAACATTATTTTAGGATGTCTTACCAAACATTTGTTCCACAACGTATTATTTTAAAGTGAAAAATAATGCATTACTAATAATTTGCTACGTAATGCATGATTATTGGAAAAAATTTATTTCATATTTATTAGTTCTAAACACTAAATCATGGATGACTTATATTTGGTTACATTATGTATTATTTGAAAGTTTGAAATAATGCATTATTTATAATTGGATGCATAATGCATTACAATAACATAAAAAATAATTATTTTATAAAAAAATGCAAAAGTTTAAACTAGAGATGAGCTCACGACAGGAAATTTCTAACGACACACACTCACGAGCATATTTTATCTACTTACACTCACTTACAATCACGTGAGTAAATTTAATACAAAATTACTTTTTCACTACTCGCAACACCTTATATATTATCTTCTGGTATGCTATATTATATCATTTCTCGTAACCTATAAAATATCATATATTTTACACCCTACTCGTATTCTTCGTTATAAATTTATGACTTATTTTATACCTTACTTTGAGTCTCATCGCCTGTTAAAATCATCAATTCTGCAATGTATAAAATAAGAGATCCTGTACCTTATTTTATACCTTATTTGGTAATCTAAGTTTTGCTGGGATATAACACAATTACTACACAACTCATAAGGTACATTGCAATTTAGTAAGAATTAGAAATATGAAACAAAAATTTAAACCTAACGGACATTTTTCAAGACTTGAAAAGTCCTACTAAGGGGTTAACAGTGGAAAAAATACAACTCTGTTAAAATTTAAGATTGATTAAGTTTCTTCCAAATGAATACAACACGAATGATGGTGAATACGGGTTATTCAACACAAAGAGAAGTAATTCCGATATTTAATTTGTTCAAAAGTTTAATTTAAATGGCTAATTTTTATCTGACTCACATTAAGTGTGTGGCAATCGAAGGAGTGCTGATGATGGAAGGGTGGCATCTTCCGAAAGCTGTCGACATCTCCACTTAGCCTGTGTTGTCACTTGATTTTTTTCAGATTTTCTCATTGTACAACAATTATTATTTCTCAAAAATAACACCGCTCAACAAATCGAAGGCTTTTGGCTTCGGTTTGAAGTTTCATATAAAAATTTTAAGGATTTTGACTCGCTGATTCCAAATTCGAGCTCCAAATTTTTCCATCACGTCTAGAATTTTAATTATTCGCGGTTGAAAATGCGAAAAAACGCGATTTTTGCCTTTTTTGAAAGCCTGCACAGCAGCCGCTGGGTGGAATAAATATCTGGTATAAAGCGAGAGAGTAGAATTGAACTATGATCTCAAAAATATGATCAAAAAAATTTTAAGTTGTTGCACTATTATTGGCCAAACATGCATTTTAAAAAAACACTGTCAAAAAAATTAGAAAAAGCACCATTTTTAAAAGGCTTTTTAACAAAAACCAGATGATCAATCTTTACTGTGATGAGCTCAAAATTTAGGCAAAAGTTCGGTCTTTCTTATAGACTTTTAAACCCATTAAAGATATCTTTCGGTTTATACGAAAAATAATACAGAAAACTTAATTTTGTAAAATATTTATTTTTTTTAGTTTTTCTTTGAAAAATATCAAAAAACTAAGGTAAATTTTACAAAAATGGTAATTTTAACAGTATCATTTTAAAACGCAAGTAAAGCCCAACCAAACGTTATAATTTGAAAAAAATTGTGTTCTATGTTGGAGACCATAGACAAATTATACTTTTGCGCTTTATACCAGATTTGTATTCCACCGAATGGCTGCTGTGCAGGCTTTCAAATAATGCAAAAATCGTCATTTTTCGCATTTTCAACCGTGAATAACTAAAAATCTGGACGTGATGGGAAAATTTGGAGAACAGATTTGGAATCAGGAGATCAAAGTCTACTAAAATTGATCATCAGAATTCAAACCGGAAAATGAGTGTTGAGCGGTGTAATTAATATGAACTCAAACCGAACTAAATAAGAATTCAGTTATAAAATATACATTCCAACAACATATAAACACAATTACAAAACATTTTTAAGTAATTTTTCTAAAAAAAAATTTTTGAGTGTAAATCTTTTTTGTTTTGAGTGTATTTTTTTCGAAATGACCAAAAACACTTTATTCAATTTTTTCATTTCAGCAGCAAAATTTGATAAAATTTTGATAATTTAAATTTAAAGTAATTTTTCAAATTTTCGTTTAATACCGAGACTTTGATCATATGCACTCAAAAAAAAAGTGAACTAAAATCTGGGAAAATTAACTAAATTTTGAGAAAAAGAGGGAATGATTTGGCTCCAAAGATTTTTTTTCTTGGTTTTAGTTCATAATTTTCCCAAAAATAAGGAAAACAAAGTTATTTAATTTTAAGACAATTTTAACTAGAAAATGGGAAAAATTATACTTCACATTATAGAAATAGATTGGGTCTAGACCCTGGACCCATGGGTTCGGACCCCATTTAACTCGAGACCCCGTTGGGTCCCTTAAGGGTTCCTATAGATTTTGAACCAAAACTTGTGTCCGTTTCGCTCTAACTTGCTTAGTTTTTGAGATACGGTAATAAGGGGCCTGATAGGGTCTTGAGAATCTTAAAAACAGGATAACCCAAAAACTTTTAATCGGAGGGCTTTCGGGTATTTTGCGGAAGTGTTCTACGAGTCAAGAGCTACAAAAATGCCGTTGGACATTTTCTCGTGTTGGCAGTATTTTCCGAGATATGTGCATATCGTCGAACTATATTCAATAAATGCCAAGTCGAAAAAGCTTACTTTTCAGGAGAGCTAAAAAACTAGTTATTTTGCATATTATTGTAAAAATAAACAATGTACCTTCCATAAGATGGTTTAAATATTCTAAATAATTTTTACCTATGCCAAAAATTTCATATTTTGCACTGGTTTGCGTATTTTTTGAGATGGCATTTATTACTACATCAAAAAACAAATATTTTTTTAGAGTTGGCATATTTTGTCGGAAACTAAAAATAAGTTTTTTTTTAAAAATTTTTTATAATTTTTTTTTTTTTTTTTGATTTTGTTTTCCTTAGTGTGGTAATTGCAAAAACTAAAAAAAATTAAAAATCTTTGCATATTTTTAAAAGTTACTAGCTCCGAAAGCCTTTTAATCTCAGGGTGGTCAACTTTGGCACTCTGTAACTCACGCTTTATTGTAGAAGGCTCACTCCAAACTAGCTATTTTGAAAGCTTATATCATTGACTTTATTTGCCCCACTCATAATGTTTCAATCTGATAAATAGTTTGAAAGTTACATATATATAAGCAATTTTTTTTTTTGCAAACACTATTTACCTATATTTTAAAAATGGCAATATCGCGAAAACTAGGCATTAGATATCAAAATCTTTACCGGATTCGTGTTCAGAAAGGCAAATGCAATAAGATATGTGGTCTAATTTTTTTTAAAAAAAATTTTGAAAAATTTTTGGAAATTTACAATGGGAGTTGGCATTTATTTTCACCAAAAAAATATGTACTTTGAGTTAGCAGAATAACAAAAATGGATGTAAAACGACAAAAAATTATTTTTTTGCTCTGAATTTTTTACCACAGATGGGTATTGCATAGGGGAGCTATTTTCCATCGGAAACTCATTTCGGTCAAATTTGAGTTGGCATATTTTGAATATAGGTTCACGATATATAAAATCTCGGGAATTTCAAATTTTAGATCTAAAATTAGGGTCTTGAGACCCCGACAGATATGCAGAGCTAGGCTATACCATATTTTTCTTTGTAGTCTTTCTTTTGAAAATTTCATCCGTTTCGCTCTATCTCGCTTAGTTTTCGAGATATCGCCATTTTGAATTTTTAACTAAATTCTAAGAAGTTATTTACTAAATTCTCAGAAGTCATTAACTAAATTATAAGAAGTACACTTCCTCAATTCAAAGAAGAGAAATACGATGATGTTTTTTTTAGTAAATTTTAACTAAACTTGAACTAAATTGTTTTTTAAGAAATATGTCTTAAAAATAAAGATACGATTCTTAGATTTGTGGAAAATTTCTTTGGCAGTAAGAATATTTTTCCTAGTATTAAAAAAATCCATTAAAAGAAAACTATGAACTAATTATAAGTAAATGAACTAAATTTTTTTTCTCATAGTTAAGAAAATTTCTCACTTTTAAGTTAAATTTAACTAAATTTTAGGAAAATTCATGATTAATTTTCAAAGACATTTTTTCCTTAATTTTAGTTATGTCTTTTTTTCAGTGTGGTTGTATATAAAAATAATACAGGCCATATGATCGAAATCTCGTTCGAACGAAATTTAACCTCAGGTGTGGATAGGCTAACAATAATTACTTCTACTAAATTCCCATATCAGAAACAAGTCAAACAAATTCTCTGTGAACTTAAACTAAAAAATAACCACTTAAGCCGCTATAAAATAAAATTATGTTTATATTATGCCAACACTTAAATTTATTAGTTTCTCCAAAAACTTTAACCATTTTTTAACACCTTATCCACCAAATTACATTTAAAAGTGACTAAATGAAAAATATACGTATTTTTTTTATTTTATAATTCAACATATTAAATGACTACATAAATTTACTGATTATTTCAAAATTATTTTGATACCTAATTAAAAATGCATTTACATACAATCGAATGCACACACAATGAATGCACAGCCAACTGAAAGTCAACATTGAATTTGAAAATAATAAAAAAAAAAATTAATCAAAAGATAGTTGCCGACTGACTACGCCGCCACTGCCACTTTATAAACACATTCATTGGTATATGAAACCTTTGAGAATCATAAAAAAAACAAAACTTCAAAGGGGAAATACCGTCATGTAAAACAATTCTTAAGCCCATTTTAATCTCTACACGTTATGTTTTAAATGACCTGCAAAATATCGTAAATTCTCGTCAAAAACAAAAAATATTTATGGGAAACACACTGTGTTTTGTATATTTAACATGCATATACAAATCGTATTTTGTTAACAGAAAAAATTAGTAAAAAAACTAAATTCGTTTTATTTTTTTTTATAAATTTTATTGGGAGGGTATTATTTTATTGTTTTGTCAATGAATTTATGAAACGTGTCTTTTACACGATTTAAACAATAAATTTTTAAGGAAAATACAATAAATAGATAAATTTGTTAACAACATTTATAAAAGCGGCATCAATCGTTTGATGTGGAAAATCATAAAAATTAGAAAGAAATTATTAAATGAATGTTAAATTGTTTTGAAAAGTTTTTTTTTTTTGGAATTGAGGCGTTTCCGACACCCAAAGCGTTTAAAACTAATTACAATATGAAGATTTTTTTATTTATAAATGAAGAGGTGGGTAAAAAAATTAATTTGAAAATCATAAACTTAATGAAATTTTGTTTAATAGCAAAAGAGAAAAACGTCGTCAAACAAATATTCAATCATGGGTCTTAAATGATTTGTTGATTAGGGCTGTATTTAGATATCTCGAATCAAATATAAACTCTACATTTTCCTATTTCTTGTTAGATTTAAATTTCTTAGATTTGTCGGTTTTTAACATGGCAATGTTTTCAGGGTGGTTAGACTTTAAAATTGAGACTTTAAAATGACACAGGACGCCCCGTTAACTATATAATAGCCTGCGCCGAAAATGGCCTCTTTTTGGAATTTCGCTTGGTAATAGCAAACAAATTATGCGTATTACAGAGCTGATAATGGGAAAAATAATGCAAAAAAAATTTGGTCTCTTTCTTTGCTTCCCTACAACCTGTTAAAGCTCACAATCGTAGTGTATTTTGTCAAAAAAAAAAAATGTTTTGACCGCTATTGGTGTCGATATTCGCGGAGTGTCTAGTACATTAAGGGAAAAATATTTAAAAGTTGTCATGGAATTATTTTGGTCCTCCAGAGCATTTTAAGAAAAAAGAAATCGAAGTTTTTGGCAATATTGATATTTGGTTTTTTATATTTACACGAATGTTACTCAATGAAGTTCAAAAGGGTATTTAAATCATCCACGTTATTTAGTACCATTTTGAGCCACTAAAAAAAATTTTACAAAAAGCCAAAAAAAAATATTTATTTTACTAGTTTTTGCAACAAAAATTAAATAAGTGGATTAAATTTCATCATGCAAATATTTTTCCCTGAATGTTCCCCAAAAAAAAATATTTTTTATTGACAAAAATCACTACACAGAAAATAAAATCGTCAAATTTAAATCAACAAACATTAATTGTAAATCAACCAAACATGATATCAACCAAACCCTTAGTAAAAATGGCCTCCTGTTAGTCCATAATACAAAACTTCGATTTTGTTTTCAACAAACATAGTCAAGAAATTTTATTTCAAAATTCTTTTATGATGTCAATTAATAGTGTTTGTGTTTGTTAAATTTCTTTGGTGAAAAAAAAATTCATTTGTCAGATCAACAAATTGTGTTTGTTTTTGTTGAATTTCTTTGTTTAACAAAAAAATAAAATTTTTTCTTTTGTCAGATCAATTAACTGAGTTTGAGTTTGTTGAATTTCTTTATTGAAAACAAAAAGAAATCTTTTTTCAACAATCAAAATTTACAAACGTTTGTTGATATTTAAAATTTCCGTATAGAAAAGAGCACTTTCAATGAAAAAATTAATTGTATTCACAAATATGGGGGTTTTTTTTGTAGGATTGCGAACTTTAACCAGTTGTAGGGAGGCAAAGACAAACTCCATTTTTTTGGATTATTTTTCCCATTATCAGCTCTGGAAATAGCATCGTTTTATTGCTATTACCTGAAATTTTTTTTTCGGGACAGGCTATAATAGCCTGACTAAAAAAAGAATAATTATTACTGTTTCCATTTTCTTAAAACCGAAAAGTTTTGTAACTCACCTGTTGGTGAATAAAAAAATTCACCAGCTGTTGAATATAAATTGTGAATTGGTCTGTACATAAAAGAAACAGATATGTATGTTGATTTTTTTAATATTATCGAATTTTCATGTTATTTTTTGAAAATTTTTCGAATTTATCGATTTTTTTCTGCTATACTTCGTTTAACAACCTTCATATTTATAAACGTATTTTAAAAGAAAATTTAATTCTGAATACGAAAAGCTTTATCATAAAAAAATCGGATAATAATTGACAGAGTTGCGTTAATTTTTTCTAAAAAAACAAAATTTAGGTTTTGTATGAAATCGCTCAAGAAAATAATAAATAAAAAGAACATCATGAGAAGTCGCGTGCCATAAATTTAACATTTTTTTAGCCAGCTGATACCGAAATCGACCTTAGAATTGGTCTACCGCATTAAGTTTTTTATTTAATAAGATATATTTAATATCTTAAGACGCTGACGCGATAGAGCAATTTTAAGGCCGGATTCGGATTCAGCGCCCTAAAAACATTTGAAAATGTTATACACGAGCTCTAATGAAGAATTTATTTTTTTTTCCAGGGTCGAGTCCAAACATCGAATTCCAGCAAAATCTTAATCTTCTTTTATATAAAAATTATCACAAAATTATCACACCTATTTAATAATAGGTGTATGAATAAAAAGATTGTTGAAAGTACTATAGCGGAAAAAAATCGATAACAAAAAAAATTGGATATTTTTTAAAAAATCGAAGACATATGTATGTATTTCTTATACGAATAGAAGTAATTTACACATATAGAAAGCCCGATCCTTCTTCTATCAAAAACAGTTAAAAAATTTAAAATCGCTTGATAAGTTTCTGAATTACACGAGGTTTAGTAAGAAAAGTCCCTCATAAACTTTTTTGACAATAACTCTAAATTTGAGGGTGTCTGGCAAGTTCTATGGAAATTTTTGTGATCTACTCGACAAGACCTACAACCTATACAACGTGACATCACAAGTATTTTTCCACTGTAGCGCAGATTTACCCCCAGTTTCTGTAACACAACCGTCATTCGTCTGTGACGAATTTCCATGTATTTTGTTATTGTAACAAAAACAAAATACATGCAAATTCATCGCAGACGAACGCCGTTCGTGTTACAGAAACTGGGGGTTGTTTTTCATAAAACTTTTTATCAACAACATTTTTATTTACCAATTTTTTTTTTTTTCATCAAAATCATCAGGAAAACCAAAAATGTGCAGTATCATGTTTTTTCCTGCGCGTTGTATTGATAAATGGGTAAGGTATTTATCCGTTTCAGAAGATTTTAGGAAATCTGGCATCGATTTGTTAGAGCATATTTTTGCACATTTTAGCCTTAAGAGCATATTTTAGGTTTAAGAGCATTTTTAAAAGCATTTTAACATAAGAGCATATTTTTAGAGCATTTTTTCAATTTTTAGAGCATTTCTTTAAGTTTTTAGAGCGTTTTTTAATTTTTGGAGAATTTTTTCCAATTTTTTATAACAACACTTATTTTTAAAAATTTTTCTAATTTTTGTGGGATGTTTTTTAATTTTGTAAGTGGATTGAAATGTTGGCTTGTTTTTTTCTTTTCCAAAATAACGGGGTTCTGACGATTGATTGCGCTTTGGCCTGTTCTTGCTTCATTAATTCATATTAACCCTCTAACTAACCCACATAACGGTACTTTTTGGGTCTATTCTCTAAAAAATTGTAAAAAAATACCTCGTAAAGGGGGACATCATTTTTTAAGCATATTTTTATTGTTTTTAGAACATAAAACGTGTTTTTTAGAGCATATTTTTGGTTTCCCTGGTTATCATAAAACCTTGTTTTCATCAAAATTTTGTTTTTTTTTACCAAAAAAAATTGTTTTCCAATTTTTTTCATCTACAATTTATTTTTCATCAAAAACATTTTTTTATAACTTTTTTTTGTCAAAAAACTTTTTTTCATTAATTTTGTTCATCAAATTTTTTTTATTTTTTTTTTTAATGAAAAAAACTTTTTTGGTTAATGTTTTTTACCAAAATTACTTTTTTACCAAAATTTTAGTTTCTTCTGACATAAAAATATTCAATTTGATAAATAAGTGTACAAAAAACAAGTGATATTGTCAAATGCGTCTGTGTCGAATCTTTTAAACCCTCCAAAATGTAAAAGAACACTTTTTTTCACCCTCTGGGTCCAAGTTGGCGTTGTTTAGAAATTGGTTTAGTTCTTAAAGGGGAAGCCTGTCCCACCTGGTCAAATTTCGTCGATTTAAAAACTTTGCTTTTCACAGACGGACCGACAAACGAACATTACTAGAATGAGGGCGTGGGCGATAAAGCCTATTCCACCCTGAAGGAACAATTTTTTTATATTGGTGAAAACATTGTTAAAATCGAATGAGTAGTATTAACGATTTTAAAGTTTTACGTTTTTTTGACCCAAGAAAGGCCTGTTCGATTAAACCTACCTAGCTAATGTTCACCCAAAGAACCATTCTTAATGTGGGTTAACACATTTTTGAAATCGAATGGGTAGCTTTCGAGCAATTTCTAGTTGTTTTTTTTTATTTTTAAAACAACATATTTTCTGGGTATTTTCTGAAATAGTTAATTTTTTACTAAAGGTAGCTCGATTTCTAGTATATGAGGAGTCTTTTCAACTACATACGTCATTCATAACCTAACCTCAAAATATAATGATTTATTTACTAATATTTTTTTTATAATTATTTCAAATACCATTCACATTCTAAGTATATGAAAATAAAGATGGCTTCTATCAAAGAAACCATAATTAAATGAATGACGAAAGCAAAAATTATTACTTATTATTCACTTTTTGACATTCTTCACTTTTTCTGCTGTTATTAATATAATAAATATGTACAAAAAAAAAATATTGAAGTTGAAATATTGATGACATTCAGAATTTATGGTATTCAAACAAAATCCATTTTTTCTCCATTTAGTAATAACTGGTGGTAGTTTGTATAAAAAATAAACTTGTATAATTAATTGATGAAATGGATTATGACAACATTTAATAATTTTTATTTATTTTTTATATCTTTTTTTCCTTCTGTTGACAGTGACTGATTGAAGTTGTTATGAGTTTTTACGTTAAAAGTAGGATTAAACCCAGAGGAAGGGATGAGTTGTGAGAATATTTATTTTGGATATTTTTGCCTTAATCATAATAAATAATTTTTTTTGTATGGGTGGTTTTATATCAATACATTTTATATTTTGTTTGCTAGAAATGATGACAAACGAAAAAATAAAATAAGTAAATAGAAAATATGTACAAAGTCATTAGGACATAATTAATCTTTGATATGAATTTTGCCTACAAAATGATAAGTCAATTTTAGTAAAAAATAAAATTTTTAAAGTGTGAGAAAATTATATGTGGGTATGCCCAAATATATATAACACCGTTCGACAAAAATTTCCTTAAACTCGAAGGTTTTAAAATAGAGCATAAATGTTGTAAAACTACCTTTACAGTTTTTCATTTCGTGATCCTGTTTCCTTTTAAAATGAATCCAAAGTTTCAGAGAATTCATTTTTGTAAAATATTTGTTAAAAATGTTTACTTGTCCTAGAATGCCACTGTTGATCGCAACTTAAAGAAGATGATTTCTGATAATTTTCCCATTTTATTATTTTAATATATTAGGAAAAAGGAGGTTAGTAATGTCCTTTCAGAACTTTGTCTTCAAATATCATTTAAATTTTTAACAAAAAATTTTGATTAATTTTTAAAAGAACACTATTTACATACTTTTTCTGGATATGGCAAAATAAAAAAAATTTAAAAATTAGCGAAGATTCTCCCCTTTCATTGACAATCAATAGTGACATTATAAGACAAGTAAAAATATTTTAAAAAGATTTTTTTTTTTTTAAATTTGAAGGCCTTTTTAAGGGAAACAGGATCACGTAAAAAAATGCAGTTTTATTCCATTTTGCTCTCTACATTCGGATGTATTCTATCCAGTTCATGTTTAATATAGGCTGTCGGACGGTGAAAAGAAAAAGTTGAAAAGTTATAAGCGACTTCACCGAATCTATAAATACCCTCCATAATTCTCTTTTAAAGTGCAAACAATTGTTTAAACATTTTGGTCATAGCTAACTTATTTCCGAGCTTAAGTTTGAAACTTGGAGCTCAGCGGTTAAACGGGGAAGGAAGCAATACCCCTTTTTGCATACGAGCACTTTAAACGCTTGCTAGTTTTTTGTTTGATGTCAGATTTCATAAAAAAAATATATGTGGACAATTTACTAGTAGAGGTCTAAAAAAAACTGCTTAGTGGGAGTGGTTATCTCTTATACTTTCAGAGATAGAGCCATTTTAAAAAGGGAAATTTCAAATTTTTACCGATCCGGAAGCATTTCTTCCAATTTATTTTAAACTAATTTATTTGAAAACTAGATATGTTTCGGATTTTTTCAAAACAAAAAACTAGGTGATATCTTCTTTTAGTTAGAAGTTACACAATTTTAAAGTTAAAAATTAAAAAAATACGATATTTTTTCGTAAAAAGTACCAACATGTTCAAAACATGTTAATTATTTTTACTAGTTTGAAAGGTAACAACACGTAGATGATTTTAAAATAAATGAGTAAAAAAAAAATTTTAAAAAATGTTTGATAAAAAAAAAAAATTTTTAGGAAAAAAAAAATATGATGAAAAAAAATGACGAAAATAAAAATGAAGAAAAAAAAAGAAATGCAGAAGAAAAAGTTAATTGCTAAAAATTATAGACATTTCTGGTAGTCCCATGCCGGTTTCAAACACTCCAGTAAGTGTTATCATCAGCAGGATTTTAAATGTCGGTTTGTCTGTTATGGAAAAATTTATGGAAAAAAATGCTGATGAAAAAAAATTTCGTAAAAAGTACCCACACTCCTTTGACTCAAGATTAAAAGTTTCGTTTAGAACATGTTGATTGTTTTTACTTTTTCGAAAGGAAACAATGAGTAGATGAGTTTAAAACAAAAACGGAAGCCGAGGTGTAAATATTACCCCTGCCAGCCCCATCCAAATTAGTCCAATTTTTTGCCTGAAAAAAATGATTTAATGAAAAAAAAAATTGTTGAAAAAAAAAATAAAAAAAGGATTTTTAAGACAACTAAAAAAAATTATAAAAAAAATTTTTGATGAAAAAAAAAAAAAAAAATTATGGAAAAAAATTTAAATAAGAAACTAAAAAAAATGTTGATAAAAAAAAATTTGACGAAAAAAAATATATAAATAAAATTGAAGAAAATAAAAATTACCCAGCAAAATTTTTTGGAATCGTTTCTTTGGCAATGTATTCTAGAATAGATTCCCCAGTAATGTTACTCCATTCCTCTACTGTTTCCACGGATATCGATAAAAAAAACTTATAATTTTTGGAAAAAATGTCAAACTGAAAATAAAATTTATAAAAAAAAAACAATTTATTTGTTATTTTTTTGGTGACAAAATTATGGATTTTCGCAGCACTAATTGTGCTTTTAAATACATTCTCGATACATATGGCAGAAAAACCGTAAGTGCACATCTTAATTTGGTATATCTACGTGGTACTTACAATTTGTTTCATGGTTTCTTTCAGATTGTAAAAATTTATGTACATTTATGCTGTCGGCTGTACTGATGGAAATATTAAGAAGCATATTCTATCCATTTTCTCAAAACTAAAAGCGTGGGATATTATATTCATTGTTAAGGAATGATCAGGGTTGTACCATGTATGTATCCACAGTTTAAGATAATTTTTTATAGGTACAAAAAGTTTTAAAGTCCGATATTTTTTCTTAAGGGAAAATGTGGCGAATTTTATAGCAAAAATGTGTCAAAATCTAAGCCTTTTCTATAGGAAAATTTATATTTTTCCTTTAAAAAAAGTCCCGGATTCTGAGACATTTTGCCTATAGAAAAAGCCTCAGATTCTAAGACATTTTTTCTATAGAAAAAGTCTCAGATTCTGAGACATAGGAAAAAAATGTCTCAAAATCTGAGACTTTTTCTATAGGAAAAATGTCTCAGAATCTGAGACTTTTTCCATAGGAAAAATGTCTCAGAATCTGGACCTTTTTCTATAGGCAAAATGTCTCAGAATCACCTTTTTCTATAGGCAAATAATCCCAGAATCTGAGACATTTTTCTATAGGCAAAATGATCAGAATCTGAGAATAAATAGGACATTTTTCCTATAGAAAAAGTATCAGATTCTGAGACATTTTGCTTATAGTAAAAGTCTCAGATTCTGAGACATTTTGCCTTTAGAAAAAGTCTCAGATTCTAAGACATTTTTCCTATAGAAAAAGTCATAGATTTTGAGACATTTTTTTCCTATGTCTCAGAATCTGAGACTTTTTCTATAGGAAAAATGTCTCAAAATCTGAGACTTTATCTATAGAAAAAATGTCTCAGAATCTGAGACTTTTTCTATAGGAAAAATGTCCCAGAATCTGAGACTTTTTTATAGGAAAAATGTCTCAAAATCTGAGACTTTTTCTATAGGAAAAATGTCTCAGAATCTGAGACTTTTTCTATAGGAAAAATGTCTCAGAATCTGAGACTTTTTCTATAGGAAAAATGTCTCAGAATCTGAGACTTTTTCTATAGGAAAAATGTCTCAGAATCTGAGACTTTTTCTATAGGAAAAATGTCTCAGAATCTGAGACTTTTTCTATAGAAAAAATGTCTCAGAATCTGAGACTTTTTCTATAGAAAAAATGTCTCAGAATCTAAGACTTTTTCTATAGAAAAAATATCTCAGAATCTGAAACTTTTTTATAGGAAAAATGCCTCCGAATCTGAGACTTTTCTATAGGAAAAATTGTCTCAGAATCTGAGACTTTTTCTACACGAAGAATGTTGCAGAAAAATTTCTCAGAATCTGAGACATTTTTTTTTTTTTAAATAAAAATAGAAAAAAATTCTTAGAATCCAAAATTTTTCCATAGCAAAAATGTTTTAGAAGCTGACACATTTTAATTTTTACTACAAAATTTCTTAGAATTTGAGACATTTTCTATTGGAAAAATTTCTCAGAATCTTACAATTTCTCTCTAGAAAAAATGTGTCTTCTTTTTTATTGGTTGTTTTATTCCTTAATACATAAGACCATAGATTTTCTCTTGATAAGATTATTGTGATAAAATAATTGTTAATTTATACTATATACTTGTGTATTTAGTTTTAAAATGTTTTTAAGGAAGAAAAATAAATAAAAAAAATGTAAAAAAAAATATCATTTAATTATTCAGAACCAATCCATAATGCATTACATGGAACAGATATGTAACCGTTAAAAAATCGCGGAATCCATTCATGTACCACTACATGCAACATATTCTAGAATAGATTCCGTAGAACAGATAAGTGTTCTAGTTTAGAGGAAAAGGATGTATTGCTTTCGTGACAATCTCAAACAAAAATCATCGATGATGCAATGCATAGTAGAATCGATTTCAGGGTAGTATAGTTGATTCCACAACCGATTCTTTGGAATCGAACATTTTGCTGGGTATAATAAATAATTATTATGAGGGTTTAAGCTAAAAAAATTTAGAAGAAAAAGTGAGTTTCTAAAAATTATAGGGATTTCTGGTATTCCCATACCGGTTTCAAACACTCCAGTTAGTGTTATCATCAGCAGGATTTTAAATGTCTGTTGGTCTTGTTATGGAAAATTGATTTGTTAAATTATTTTTTTTTGTTGTTTATTTAAATTTTTTTTTCATCAGCATTATTTTCCATCAATTTTTCCATAACAAGACAAAAAAAAAATATTTTTGTTGAAAAAAAAAATTGATAAAAAAGATTTTTAAAAAAACTAAAAAAAATTGATAAAACAAAAGTTTTTGATGAAAAAAAAAAAAACAAAAATTGATGGAAAAAATGCTGATGAAAAAAATTTAAATAAAAAACAAAAAAAAAATTTTAAGAAATTTTTTTGAATAAAAAAAATATATAAAAAAATTATAAAAATAAAATATTTGAGTTCGAGGCCTGGATTGTTGTTAATTAAAATTCTTCTTTATTAATTTCCAATATTTCGCTACTCTTCGAGTAGCATCCTCAGGGAGTATAATGGATTTTAAATAAAAACACAAAATTCTAAAAAATTAACGTTGCTTATAACTCGTCATCATAAACACTAGTATTATCATAAATACTAGTATTTATGATGACGAGTTATAAGCAACGTTAATATTTTAGAATTTTGTGTTTTTATTTAAAATCCATTATACTCCCTGAGGATGCTACTCGAAGAGTAGCGAAATATTGGAAATTAATAAAGAAGAATTTTAATTAAACAACAATCCAGGCCTCGAGCTCAAATATTTTATTTTTATAATTAAATTGGAAAGGTCGAATAAAAAACAACTTTAATATATAAAAAAATAATAAAAATAAAATTAAACAAAAAAAAATTTTTATAAGGGTTTAAGTTAAACAAATGCAGAAGAAAAAGTGAATTTCTAAAAATTATAGACATTTCTCGTACTCCCATACCGGTTTCAAACACTCCAGTTAATGTTATCATCAGCAGGATTTTAAATGTCGGTTTGTCTTGTTATGGAAAAATTGATGAAAAAAAATGCTGATGAAAAAAAATAAAAAAAAATGTTAAAAAAATTTTGTGATAAAATAAAAGTTTTTGATAAAAAAAAAATTTGATGAAAAAAAATTTTTTTGATAAAAAAAAAATTGATGAAAAAAAATTATAAAAATGAAATTGAAGAAAAAAAATTATAATGGAAAATAATTGTTATAAGGATTTAAGTTAAAACAAGTAGAAAAGTTAAATTCGACTTTGCCGAATCTATGAATACCCTCCACAATGCATATTTTAAAGGATAGTAAATTTTTTAACGTAAGAAACATTAACAATTTTGATTAGAAATATTTTATTTTGAGTGAAAAACTATTTTTATGTCATAAAAAAAAAAAAAAAAAAATACTAATTTTTTTTTTTGAGTGTAAAATTTTTTTCGAGTGTAATGTTTTTTTACTGTAAAAATTTTTTCGAGTGTAATTTTTAAGTTACTAATGCTTTTAAAACTGAAAAAGTTCAAAAATCATTGCTGTAAAACTAAACAAGTTTAAAAAGCATTGTTAAGTTACCACCAATGCTTTTAAAACTTGTTAAACATGTGGCATTTAAGATGAAACAAATCTGAAATTCAGGGTTTTGTTTATAACTTTTGAACCACTGGACCGATTGAGCTGAAATTCAAAACCAAACAGCACCCTCAGAATTGTATTTCGAAAGTTAGAGTGGTTTTAATCTCGTAAATTCGAAAAATACCCTTGCCGAAATTAACTCTTTTGCTCATAACTTTTGAACCACTAGATCGAAATCGCTGGATTGCAATACCAACCTGACCCGCTAAATGGCCAACATATATGTCAAACTTCAAGAGCCTCCATAAAGTCTTTCAAAAGTTAGCGTGTTTTCAACGGACAGACAGACGACGGACGGACGGACATCGCTAGATCGACTTAAAATCGATCAAGGATCATGAATATATATACTTTATGGGGTCCTAGACCAATATCTCGATGTGTTACAAACGGAATGACAAACTTATATATACCCTCTATCATTAGAGTGGAGGGTATAAAAATCAGAAGAAAAATGGAATTTTTAAAAATTATAGACATTTTAAGTAGTTCCATACCGGTTTCAAACACTCCAGTTATTGTTATCATCAGCAGGACTTTAAATGTTGGTTTGTCTTGTTAATGGAAATTATTTTTTATATATGAGTTTAAACACCTCAATTCAACCGAAAAAAGTAGCATTTTTGACCTTACCCCTTTCGAATTTGATGAAACTTGGAATATAGTTGGGCCCATATAAAAAATCATAGTGCCAAAATTTTGGACTTCTTGTAGTTTTTCTTTCCGAGATATCTGCTCTTGAAAATTGACAAAATCGTATATATTTGACAAAAGTGTTTTGAGATAAATAAAGATAACTCAAAAAGGAATAATAATACAGGTCTCAGTCGGGATGCAAATAATAGGTAATGAGACAGCCTTTAAAATGGCGTTCCCCAAGATTTTTTTTGAAAAAGGTCAAAGGTCATTGGTTTTTACCTTAATTTTTGGAGAGATATATCTCAAGAAACGATATTTTTAAAATTTTGGAAAAAATATATGTTATTAAGGGTTACCTATAGTACTTAAGTTTACATTTTCAGTGTGGAGTCTTCATTGGAACTTTTAATATTAATAGAAACGTACACAGAAAAAAATAAAAAAAATATTTAATTAAAAAATTCGTAGATTTAATTAAAAAATTAATTAAATCCGGACCAATCACTAAAATGCGCAAATAAATTAAAACTATTTGTATGCCATTAATTAAAAATAAATGGATATTTATTTAATTAAAAACTTAATACTATAAATTAAAAAATTTAATTAAAATTAAAAAAAAAAATAAATAAAAGTTTAATTATATAAATTAAAATTTGAAATAAAAAAAATTTTAAAAACAATTAAAATTTTTAATTCTATAAATAAAAATAACCCTAGTAAAAATATTATGCTAATTTTACTAAATAGATCTAATTTGATCCGTAAAATGGTTGTATCAAATAATATCTAATTGTATTACTTTAGATCAAAAAATATAAAAATTGATACAATTTGATCCTGAATTTGGTCAAATCTAATTAGATCAAATTGATCTTATAATATCTATTTTTATATAATTTGATGAGCAAAACCAAAATACGAATCTAGTCATATATGGAGCAATATCTAACCATATAAAGTGGATCAACCGTATCAAAGTGATAGATAAAATTTTATATAAATTTATACGGAAGCATATTACCTCATATAAGATTGTATCAAATTATATATGATTAGACCAGAAAATTTTTACTCGGGAAGTTAAAAACAATGCATTTTTTTTTTAAATAAATGATTTAAAAATACACTTTTTTAAATAAAATAGTATAAAAAAAATGTTTCTTCAAACTTTACCAAATATACTTATGCCGTAAAGGCGAAGTCACAAGGACAATTTTATAAAGTTGATTACAACCTTTTATATACATACACATAAAACTATAAACAAAATGAGAATTAAAAAAAACTATATGAGAAATAAAAAAAAAAACGGTTTATACTTACGTCTTTTTTTTTTGAATGTAATACAATGCAAGAAAAAAACACACACTCGCGCACACAAGAAAAAAAAAACTAAGTGAAGATAAAAATTTAATTAAACAATTAATTATATAAATTAAATTTTTAATTAAATTTAAATTTAAAAACAATTAAAATAAAGTTAAAAATTTAATTAAACAATTAATTATATTAATTAAAAATTTATTTAATATTAAATTGAAAACAAATTAACATTTTAATTAAAAAAAAATATACGATATTATTTTCTGTGTAGTTACAGGAAAGAAAAAGCGATGTATTTTCCCTAAGAAAACAAATATATTTTTGTTTGTCTTTGATATTCTGGTACCAATGTTCACTTTTCTGAATGTATTTGACGTACTGAGTCCATATATGACCTTTGAACTGGCCTATCGCTATTAGTTTTCGAGATATCTGCACACAAATGTGTGAAAATTGCTAAAATACTATTGCTGTGTTTTTTTGAACACTTAGGTGCATATATCTTGAAAAGTAATAGCGATAGGCCAATTCAAAGGTCAAATTTGGACTCAGCACGTCAAAAACATTAAAAAAAAAATTAATTTTGGTACCAGCATTTCAAAGACAAAAAAATATTTTTTTTTCTAAGGGAAATTACACCTCTTTTTCTTTCCTGTCACAATGTTTCTATTAATATTAAAAGTTCCAATGAAGTCTCCATCCTGAAAATTTAAACTTAAGTAGGAGATTCTTAACAACATATATTTTTTCCAAAATTTTAAAAATATCGTTTTTTGAGATATAGCTCTCCAAAAACTAAGGTTAAAACCAACGACCTTTGACCTTTTTCAAAAAAAATCCTGGGGAAAGCCATTTAATGGCTGTCTTATTACCTATTATTTGAAACCTGAATGAGACCAGTATTATTATTACTTTTCGAGATATCTTTATTTATATCATAACACTTTTGTCAAATATATACGATTTTGCTAATTTTCAAGACCGCATATCTCAAATATTGGAATGACCAGAAGCCTGAAATATTAGCAAAATCTATTTTTTGGTAAAGTAAACCCCAGGACTTTAATTTCATTAAATTTGGAGGGGGTGCGGTCAACTCGTCGGTTGAATTGAGGTGTTTTAGCTCATATGTAAATATTTATAGTTTCTATAGAATAAATTTTGACAGTTTCCAACACTACGATTCTATTTCTAGCAATCTCATCCTCAAATCATACTTTCATTCAACATTTTTGTCTCTAACACATTATTTTGCATAAGTACCATCATGATCTGACAAATGAAGGAATTGGCATTTTCTGTTTTGGATAAGTGTCCAATGGCGACACATTTTGTCAGTAATTTTTTTTATTGTTTTTTTCTGTAAGTACACGGGCTCCAATTATATTTGTTACAAGGGTTTAAGTTGAAAAAATGCAGAAGAAAAATTAAATGATACATACGCTCGATGACCTCAAATGTGATGCACAGTGTAATTTAGGTTAAACATGTGGTAACATTAGCCTTGCGCTACGAGAGGCGGAACAACAAATGTGTAATTTTAAACTTTAAAGCCTAAAATCCCGTAGACTTATAAAATAATTAGTTTTTGCAATATCAATTTAAATTTTCATAATTTCAAGATATCAAATATAAAAATTTTTAAAAAGCCACCAACAACAAGAAAAACCCCAGACCAAAACCATCATTACCAACTGTTGACGACATCATTTATCATCAACCTGTCTGTCAATGATATAAAAACAAAACAACAGTAAAAAAATATATATAATTTTTTTTTGCCACCACATGCATCTACAGGACTCTGAAGAAACTGACTGACACAACTCAGTCATTCAATCACGCTGACATACAAATACACACACACAAAATACACGTACAGACAAACACTCAATCATTTAATTATTTTTGTTTTTTTTGGGATTGAAAGGCTGTAGCTGACACTCCCAAATGCCTTAAGTATCCTTGGGCTGTCAAAAAATTATTATGCCTATTAATTTAGCAAAGCAATGGCATAGTAGAGGGATAAAAAGAAAACCCATGTACAGGATAACGAATGACTCAAAGAAAAATTAGAAACACTTACTTAAAAAATTGAGGAAGCAGTTAAAAATCAAAAATTTTTAATTAGTTTTTATGGCGAATATGTGAAAATCCTATTTGAATTAAAATAGAGAGAACATAAAGAGGAAAATATGCAATTTCCACATTTATGAAACTGCTGTTCGGTCCACGATTTTCAAATGGTTCTAGGCAATTTCAATTCGAAGTTAGCAAGAACAAATTTTCAAAATATTAAAAAAAACGCTGATTTTTAATGTTTCTTTAAAAATAGAAGTTATTTTTAAATCAATATTTTGTTGTTTTTCAAACTCCAAAAGCTTCAGATTCTTTGCATATTAAAAAAAGCCCACTGTACGTTACTGTCCACACAATCTCTTAAGTAACTGTTTGATGTATATTTCAATTCATAGTTGTGGTAGTGAATAGAGTAGATAAAGTGAGTGGTATTCGTAAGTAGTAGGTGGTGTGAGTCAGTGACTGATATGTTGATGGTTTGATAGGTGGTAGTGATTCAGCCTTATTATTTTTTCTGTTTTATATTTTTCTTAGTTATATTCATTTGGCAGTAATTTATCCTGTCATGCTGTCATTATGCCAAAGTAGAAAAATGAAAAAAAAAGGAAACATATTTTTTTTTCGAAAAAAACAACAACAAAAAAATTGAAAATGATTACTTTTAACATTATTATGTTTATACCCTTAAGAAGAATGATGAAAAATTGAAAGAAAAAATAATAATACAACCAACAACAAGAAAAAATTAAAAAAAAAGTATTATGATAAATATGATAAATAAAAATTAAAAACGAGTAAGAAAATAAATAATTGAATATAATCAAACTTAAAACACCCTATGGTTTCTAAAATCCCTAGTTAAGTAAGGGGTAACAGAAAACTAAAAAAAAATCTCTGCAGAACATTTTCCATAGAAAATTTGATAGTTATTGACACATTGATAACAGAAAATTTTTTAAGGAAAGTTCAAAAGTAATCTGTATTCCGATAGCAGAAAATAGTCTGAAAAATCTCTAGTTATCGATATATCGATAACAGAAAATTTTCTGAAAAATCTATAGTTATCGAAACAATAAAATTTCTATAGACAATTTTGTATAGACAATTTTATAGTTATCGATAACAGTAAATTATCTAAAAAAAATTTTATAGTTATAGATAGATCGATAAAAGAATATTTTATTGCTATCGATAACAGAAAATTTTATAGTTACCGATATATCAATAACAAAAAATGTTTGTATGAAGATTTCTATAATTGAGGAACCGCAGAACAAAACGTACTTTTTCGCATATTATTTTTTTGGGAAGTTGAGGTTTATTTATTTCGCCCCTTTAAAAAACTGCATGAACCTGAATATGGTAACAAGTTTTTTGCTTATCAAGAGATGCATCAAACTGCCATAAGTCAGCACATTATATGTTAAGGATGTTTAATATAAAACCACTTTTACTTTGGAAAAAGTACGTTTTGTTAAAAAATAATGAAAAAAGTACGTTTTGTTTAAAAATATTTGAAAAACGATGTTTTGATGTGCGTATTTTTTTAGACGATACTATTTTGATTGAGTGTTTTAAAAATGTTCTTATTTATTAAAAACTACAAAAGAGCCTAATTGGCTCATATTTAGATACGTTACACACGAATTGACAAAGTTAATGTACCCCCATACTGTAGTTGTGGGGTGTAAATAGACCAATAACAAGAATAAGGGGGAAATCATTCGCTGGCCTGCAAGAAGGCCTCAAAAAATCTTTGCTGGCATTTATATGTATATGGAATATAAGAGTAAAATGGCATATTATATAATTATGAAAAATCTTGCATATGAAATACAATGAAAAAAGTACGTTTTGATAAAAAAATTAACAAAAAGGTACGTTTTGTTACACACCAATTTTTAAGGAATCTATTTTCTTGATGAAAAACAAAAATAATTCACACTATGGAAATTTTTTCTGATAGATTTCGAACCAAATAATATAAAAAGAACAAAAAATCAATTTGTCAAAAAATGCGAAAAAGTACGTTTTGTTCTGCGACTCCTCAATTATCGATAACAGAAACTTTTCTTTAGAAAATTTTATAGTTATCGATATAGCAATAAAGGAAAATTTTTCTGCAGAAAATTCTATAGCTATCGAAATATTGATAACGTCATTTTTTTTTTAGTAAGAATTACCATATAATTACAAATCATATACTAATTTTACCTAACCGAGAACTAGTAACAATGACCTTCGTCTCGTTGTAGCGAAACAGGCCAAGGCCTCTGGTGCGAATCGAACCCACGAACCCCACCGATATTGATAACATAATATTTTATAGTTTTCAATGTAGCGATAACAGAAAAAAAATCCATAGAAAATTTTACAGTTATCGAAAAATCTGTAACAAAATATTGTCTATAGAAAGTTCTATAGCTATCGATGTATCGATAACAGAAAATTTTCTACAGAAATTTCTATTGTTATGAATTTATCGACAACAAAATATTTTTAATAGAAAACTCTACCCAGCAAAAATAAATCGAGATTTTGGCGACACAGCATATTTTTATAGCATACCGAAGCGCATCCAAAGAGTGCTCTTGAGGATGCAGTAAAAGTAAGGGAAAAAAATTAAAATTTTTTCTTAAGATTTTTTATATAAAACTTATAATATAAACTATTTTTCGATTAAAATTTACACTTGCTTTCCTTTTTAATATATTCAGCACTTTTTGAATGAAAAACCATGAGTTTTTGACAAAGACACATGATTTGACTGCATCATTATTGCGCAATTATCGGCGCTGTAAACAGTGCTTCAATCATAACATCTTTAACACATTTTGAATAATGATAATAAAAACAGGCTAAATTTTAAAATATTTTTTAGTATTTAAAAAAAAAAATTGAGTACCTACACCATTTCCACTTTTATTTCAGAAAATAAATATTATATTACAAAAAATGTCCAATTATATTTTGAAAATTTCCAATTGAATTTCGGAAATTTCCATTTATAACCAAAAAATGTTCAATTATATTTCAAAAATTTTCAATTATATTTCATAAATTCCCATTTATAATTCAAAAATTTCCAATTATATTTTAAGATTTTCCAACTATATTTCGGATATAGACAATTTTATTTCAGATTTTCCAATTGTTTTTCAGAAATAGTTAAATGTGTTTCATCTTTATTCTGCTTAAATCAGCTCTAAAAATGTTCATGAATTTACTGCATCTTTAAAGCGCTTTTATCAGCACTCTAAATAGACATGATTTCAGAGCATCTTAAGAGCCCTTTTTGGTGTATCCAACCAGCCCTCTAAAGTGTGACATCGCCTTAGAGAATCATGCATGAATTCAGCAGATTTGGATGCGCTCCATGACTCAAGTTTCCTTTCCAAAAGCTGCTGCCAGTTCAGCAAAATTTCTGCTTTGTATAGTAATCTACAGTAAGCATAAAAAAAAGTGCACAGGTCTAGAGTAGATGTAATTCTTAAACGAAAAAGTTGACAACAAAACCCCTTATTGTTATCAATCGACTATTATTTAAGAAAATGTTATATAGAAAATTTTCCAAGCTTTAATTTAAGCTTGATAGCGTCTAGATTGAGCAAATATTATATGAGATACGAGGGTTGCGCTGAAAAATGAAATTATTTGTATACGTTTTTTAGAAATTTTTTAAAAAATATTTTTAAAATGTGAAGTATCTCAACCCTTATGACCGGATTTGCCTGAAACTTAAAATAAATATAAATGAGCAGATGAAGGTTGGGGTGTCGCGGCTTATCGGAAACATCAGTGTTTAAAAATGTCGTTGTCCCCTTATGAAATAATATGGAAATTCGGGAAAATTTCGATAACTCCTGAACTAACAAGAATATTGTCAAGAGCCAAAATTCGTGTCTACTTAAATTAAATGGAGATTATTTCGTATTCATATGGATATCATAGGGGTATGTCTTCACATTAATACCCCCAAAATTAACAAATTTTCATGAAAAATTTTTTTACAAAGCCAAATTTTTACAAGGATATACCAACGTTGGATAGGCATTAAAAACCCTTTCTTCTCATATGGAAACATTATATAGTTTCTAAGAAAGAAATGGCTAAAAAATTTAAAAAACGATTTTTCGCCATTTTTTACCATATTTTTTTATATATTGGGGATATATCACAAGTGAACAGACTTTTAAAACCGATGCCATCCGATTGGGCTCACACTTGCACAAATATGAGATCTATTGGGTAATAGTTATTACACCAAATCTGAACGAGATCGGTGAAAACATCGCTAAGTTAGAGAGAGTCGAATTTTGAAGTTTTAGTCAACATGACCCTATTTCGTATCCATATAACTTTTCAGCTATTGCATTCAAAAAGTTTTGTTCAAACTTTCTTTCAATCCTTTAAAAAAAAAATTAAAAAATGTTTCAAGACCCCAAAATTTGGCCGATTTTTTTCAAAATCAAAACCACACCGAAAAAAATCCATGCGTAAAATACACGAATCCTTTCGTATAATGTAAGAAAACATTCGTGATTTCGCACAACGAAAGACATTCGTAAAATACACGAAATGTTTCGTACATTGTACGAAAAATATTTTTAAACTAGCTGGTCCGGTCCGCGTTGCTGGCCCCAATATAAGATCAGTGTTATATTTCGTCTCGCTTTAAATATATAGCTCGAAAAAAATTAAATAAACTTCTTGATTTTTGGACGTGGTTTTAAAGACCCGATTAGGCAGATAATCATTTTCGAAGTATATTTTAAGAACTAAAAAAAAATTACCATGGATTCGACTTTGCGAACTGTACAAATTTAAAACTTCTCTAGTATCATTACGAACAACATAAAAAATAAATAACGCATATCCTTCGTTCTTATCGTAAGCTGTTGTCTTGAGTTCAGACAAACCATAATAGTTTTCCCGAATTTTCCATTTTTCCGGAACTTTTTTTTAATTTATATTTCCTTAAAAACCTAATTAGAACTATAATTAACATAAAAAATTCGATCCGGTCATTAGTAGTCGACATATTTCGATAAAAGTGGCGTTAAAATTTGTGTGGTAATAAGTTTTTTTTAATAGATCGAATTAGAGTAAAAATAAATTTTAGATATATCGAAAAAAAGTGGGCGAGGACAATTTTTCTTTCCGAACAATTACATGGACCACTACGAACATTTAAAGCAAATAAAAAAAAAAAAAACAAATCGGTCCAGGCGATCTCAAGTGCTACAAATTTTAAGGATATTGAAAAATGTGGGCTTTGAAGTGAGGGAGGACAATAAGACTTTTTAATGGACTATAATAATCATTAAAGAAAAATTTACCAAATCAGGCCAGTCTTTCTACGATTTTAGATGTATTGAAAAAAAAAAATGGCAGTGGACAATTTTTCTTTCCGTAATAAGCTTAGTTTTACTATCACGAACGTCAACAAATACTAATAATAGCCAAATCGGCCCTGACGTTCTTCTATTAGATATATCGAAATAAAAGTGGGTGTGAAAAATTTATATTTCCGTTTAAACCATAGTTGGACTGTGACGAACATTTAAATAAAAAGTTTAGTCAAATCGATCCAGACGATCACCGATTTTAGATATATCAAAAAAATGAGTCGAAAAGGGGGCGTGATAAATTTGTTTTCCGAAAAAACCTAAAAAAAAAATTGATTTTTATTTATATTTTATTATTCTGTATTAGAGTCCCCGCACAACAATATCGGAGCGGTTGACGGTTTCGGTCATGGGAGATTATAGGCGCAAAACAAAGGCGGCAGCGGAAAATTCAGTCAAACGTTTATATTCACATTATTTTTTCACTTTTTCTGCAAATTTTTATTTAATTTTATTATTTTTTTTTAATATCAATATAATATTTTAATATTGATTCGTTTTTTGTGTTTTTTTAGAATTTTATATATTTTTTTTTTAAAGATCATATTTTTTTGTTTACCTTATCGAAAATAATCGAAATATTTATAAAAATGTGGTAACATTTTCATATCAAAAATTAAAAGAGAGAGAGAAACCGACACAAAATAAAATTGATTTTATTCAAGCGGTTTTCGGTCGAGCGTTTTTTCTTGCCAAATTTGTATGAAAAAAACGTCACCGACATTGTTGTGCGGGTACTCTTAGATTTTTCTATAGAGCTAATTTTATATATATCGATAAAAGAGACGATGACAACCCTTCTTACCGTAAAAACCTTATTTGAATTTTACCAGCTCGGTCCATCTATTCAAAAGTCGGCGTAGAAATGAAAAATTGGTCTTTCCGTAGCAATTTTCTATTTCTTGGACTATGACGGACATTTCAAACAAAATTAGACAAATTGATCCAGCCATGCCATGATTTAAAATACATATATCGCGAAAAGTGAGCGCAAAAATAGGCGTGCACAATTTTTCTTTCCTTAAAAATCTTTTGCGGACTATAACCAAATCGGTCTGGCCGTTATAGTTCTAGTGGGTGTGGGAAATTTAACTATCCGTAAGAACCTTAGTTCAGTTATGACGAACATTTTCAACAAAAATTAGCCAAAGTGGGCGTGGTTAATTTTTTTTTTTTTCGTAAAAATCAAAGTTGGAACATGATGAAAATTCATTTAAAAAAATTTCGTCAAATCGGTCCAGCCATTCTCAGATTTTAGATAAATTGAAAAAGTGGGCGTAATAGTGGGCGTGGTCGATTTTTTTTTTCAGTGAAAACTTAAATTGGATTACAACGAACATTTAAATAAAAAATTACCCAAATTGGTGCAGCCGTTTTCGAATTTTAGATAAATCGAAAAAAGTGGGCGTAAAAGTGGGCGTGGTCAATTTTTCTTTACGTAAAAACCTAAGTTGGACTATGACGAACATTTTAGAAAAAAAATTGTCCAAATCGGTCCAGCCGTTCTCTACTGATGCGGTTACCAACGAACGACAATTGATTTTTATTTATATAGATTTTACGAAAATATTTTATGTTAAGTACAAAAATATTTCGTAAATTTAATGCAAAATTTCGTAAAATACACGAAATTTATTTGTATTTAAAATCAATAATTTCGTAAAAAGCAAAAATTAATATGGATACTTACGAAAAATTTCGTGACATTAATGAAAATTTTTTAGGAAAGTTTCGTCCAAAACGATACAAGTTATTAAGTGAATTTTTTTTTTTTTTATAAACAAGAAATACTTTTTTTTAATAATTCAACGTTTCCCAGTGAACAAACACACTCTATTTTACTCCAAAATATTTAAATTATTTTTGACTTTTTTTTTACCAAAAACCACTTTTTTATGTTTTTTTTTTTTTTTTGATCAAAAGAAAGATTATGTCTTTTTATATGAGACCTATGTGGTCCACTAGTGGGCTTTTCCTATTTATCTTTAAAAATTACGGCAGCACAAACTCAAAAAATTACATTTTTGGAAATTTTGACGAATAAATTGGGAATTGGGGGATATATTTCAACAAATCAAAAAAAAAAATTTTTTACTATCACATTTCCTGTGGTAAGAACAATTAAAATGCAACATTTTTCTTGCATTTTACGCCTCTTGGGGGCAACATTGGAGCGGTAGGAACGGATTTAATAAAACAGATTAATAAAAAATAATATGCAATGGTATGAGGACTGCCTTTAGGGTTGAAGATAGAGAGTAGATATGAAGGGCTTACAGCAAAAACTTGATAAGCAACATTTTATTTTTTTGTGTTTTTCGCCTTCTTTTGATGTTCTATTGAAAGATTTTTGGCAGCAGTCTTGCTTAAACCCTTTGTACAAGTATCTTGAGAATGAAGTTTTTCAAAAGTTCGATTTTCTACATTACTTCAAAAGTTTAAAGGCAAAAACCTCCATAAAATGAAATGTTGCTTATTGAGTTTTTACAATAAGCCCTTCATATGTTTTGAGAAAATATTGGGGTTGAAAAAATATTGGGGGTCGATCAAACATTTGACTCATTTGCGGGAGCACTTGTGACAGTTAAAGCGGTGGGAGCAAATTTTATAATAATGACATTTTTTTTACTAACGATAGTAAAAAAAAATTTTGGATTTGTTGTAACAAATCCCCCGATTCCCAATTTTTTCGTCAAAATTTCCAAAAATTTGATTTTTTCAGTTTGTGCTGCCGTAATTTTTCTAAATAAACAGGTCTCAGCCCACTACTGGACCACATAGGTCTCATATCGGCCAAATTTTGGGGCTCATGCTATTTTTTTATTTTTTGTTTAAAGACTAAAAAAAGTAAGTCAAAACGTTTTGAACAAAACTTTCTGAATACAATGGCTGAAAAGTTATATGGGTCCAAAATAGGGGCATGTTGACTAAAACGTCAAAATTCAGCCGCCTCTAATTCAGCGAGATTTTCACCGATCTCGTTCAGAATTGGTGCAGTAACTACTACTCAATAGATCTCATATTTGTGAAAGCCCAATCGGATGACATCGGTTACAAAAGTTTGTTAACTTGTGATATTTTCTAGTGTCCGAACGAACAGTTCGGCCAAAAAACGTAATTTAATCAAAAATTTGGTATTTGGAAGTTCTTTTAACAACTTTTTTTATATTGGGTAGAATTGTTGAGGCGATGATGGAAGACGATTCTGAGTGTAAAATTTTAGAACGAGTACGGAGTTAAGCCACAATTTCGAAGTTCGGTAACCGAACTTTTTTCAATTTTGCCGAACGTTCGGTTACCGAACATCTAAATTGGTGCTTAACCTTGTCCTCGCCAGTAAATTTGAAAGTCAGAATAGTCTTCTATCGCCTAAACCAATGGTTGTCAAACGGTGGGTCGCAACCCCCCAGGGGATCGCGAAAGAGTTTCAGGGGGGTCGCGAACAAATTTGTTAAAACTTTTAATTTTGGTAAATTTAAACCACATTTGTTTTATTGCTGTGTTTTAAAAATACTAAAAATTCTCTTATTAAAGAAAAAAAATGTTCCATTACTTGAGGTACCTCCGCAATCACTGTTAAGTTGTTAATTACTCGGGATGCCCAACATTTATTTGGGAAGTGTTTGACTGAGTCTGGGATCTGACAGTTCATTTTCTATTAACTTTTCAATGCTGATTCCGAATTTGGGTTCCTAATTTTTCTAGTACGTTTGGTTTTTGAGAAAATTAAAGGCAAAGTTCAAAAAAACGTATTGTTGTGCATTTTAAATAGCTTTGTTTGTAAAATTTTCGGATGCATCTGGGATCTGACCACTTTTTTCGATTTACTTTTTAATGCTTATTCCAAATCTGGTTTCGAATAACGGATCTAGATTCGTGATCGAATAAAATGTCAATCACTACCAAAAATTGGTACATAATTTTGAAAAAAGAACAATCATTACTCCAAATTGAACTTTAAATGCTTTCTTGGTAAACATTTCTCCATTTTTGATCAGGTTTAACTGGTGTTTTTCTTTTACTTTCGGAAATAAAAAATCTATGGAGATAGTAAGTTTCGATAAAAAAAATGCCGTAGTTCGGGACCTGGTTTCCAAATTTTTGAGAAAATTGAGGTCAAAGTTTACAAAAATTGTGTTTTATTTTTTAGAAGTTGTTTACTTGAAATTTTTGGTATGCGTCTGGTATCTGACCACACGGTTTCGATTAATCTTTTAATGCTGCTTCTGAACTTGGTTTCTAAATTTTTCCATTCTTTTTATGTTAATATTTTTTTTTTTTTTAAATGGGTCGCAAAGCAAAAGTTAGTGAGAAGCTGTGGCCTAAACAAACAAACGGCCATCAGAAAAAGCTGTTAAAAATGCTTGCAAATATTAATTTTTGGCCAATACCGTTTTTTTGGAAGAACTGTTCGGTCGGACACTAATATTTTCCCCCATATATCAATAAGCGGATGACAAAAAAATTTCTGTAGTTATCGATAAAGCAAAATTCTATAGTTATCGATAACAAAGTATTTTCTACAAAAGGTTCTATAGTTATCGATGTATCGACAAAAAAAAAAAAAAAATCTGTAAAAAAATCCATCGATATCGATAACAAAAAGAAAATATTAAGTAAATTCTATAGTTATTGATAACAGAAGATATATGGATAATAAAACATTTTTTTTTTAATTCTACACGCGGAAAGAGCTTCGTGAAAGTAATGAAACTTGACATTAGCTTAATGAAAACTACTCACGTTTTTAAAAGAAGACAGGTTTCATTTGATCTATTAAACTGGTGTCAACAAAGTTCCTTTCAATGAAAATTTATATGGAAATAATGAAAATATTCGTAGAACTTGTTTAAAACGTTTTTGAAGTTTTTCATGAAATGAATAAGTATTCATTGATTAAATGTGGAATAGCAGTAGGTAAGTAAAAAAATTGCTAACTTTTTGGTGTGTCACGTGTAATCGTCACAGAAATTTTTTTAAATTTAGATGATTGTAGTGACATGTTGGAGAAAATGCACTTTAATATTTTTCATGGTTTTCGCCTAGTTTTCTCACACAAAATTTTACTCCAAATTTTAATACATTTGTAAAACCATGAAATAATATAAATCAGCCCAAATGTTAGTAAATTAAATAATAATTTAATTTGCATTTTAAATCTCGACAAAAAAGTCTGAAAAAATCACAAAAACAAGTTAGAAAAATACACTTTAAATTTTTTTAATTTAAAGGATTCCTTCCTTAGAATTTCGTCAAAAAATTACAAAATTAAAATTTCCGGTAAGAAATGGGTTAACAGAACATTTTCTATAGAAAATTTTATAAATATCGATAACTTTAAATAATGTTACAAATATCATCTCTAACTTATTTGCCCATTTTTTTTTTTTAAAGAAAACAAAAAAAAAACTTGCTTTATACATTCTCCAGCTTTATATGCATCGATCAAAAATCATTATTATATCATAAAAAGCCAACAGTAACGTATTGTACATGACAGTAACGTCATGTTAAAAGCAAAAAAATGTATATAAAAAAATGAAAAATAACTTATTTTTTTAACTCCCATTTTCCTTTATTTCTTATGGAAATTTGTTAACATTTACACGCAATCTTGTAGTTTCTATAAACAATTTTTTTTTTTCAGAGGGTGGTTGGTTTATATTACAACATTTCAGCCAAGTGCAATCAATCTTCAAGTGACGCCATAATATTGATGTTTCGTCTTTTTTTATTATGGGTTCCCATTTGCAAACATGAAAAATAGAAAAATTCTTTCAAAACTTGTTTATTTAGGAAAGAAATCCTTTTTAGCATACTCTGTTTTCGTTATACACTTACAAAACAAATTAGTAAATTTTTAGTCATGCGGTAGATTTTTTCATTTGAATAAGTCCTAAAATTGATCAAAAATGGTCTGAACTTTTAAGATCAGGCTAAATTTAATAGATCCGAGATTTGTTCGCCATTTGAAGGTGAAACTAGATCTGATGAAGAATTAAATCTGATCAGATCTCTTTATTGGGGACACGGATCTAAGAAATCTAATAAAATACTATTTTATGCAATGACTATAATTAGATGCAAACACTTCCGATTCAATCGATTTTTACACTAGAAATAAAATGTTCGTAGATGTGTATTTCAAATATTATTTATTTGTTGTTATCACTAACAATAAACTCTAAGTCCGCTATCGAATTTTGTTGAGTTTTCCACTTCTTTTAGCGTCCAACCTGAATCAAATTACGTCGCGTAAGGCGTAACGCCCAATAATTTTTCGTTTCTAATATTTAAATGTGAGCTACCTAAATCAAACGGACGTAAAAATTTCAAATTTGATGTGTTTGTTTTTGTTTTTTTTTACGTCTTGCGCTACGCATTTGATTCTGGTTCGACCCTTGCAATTCCAAGTTCACTTTTACTAAATTCTACTTACTTTTTATGTCAGTGTCTTTATATAATCCTTGTAAATTTGTTGTTGGTTTTTATATTTACGATATTATTATCATTTTATGTCATGTTTGATTGTTGTGTTGAAAAATATATAATACACTCCTTAAAGAAATGCAAAACAAATAATAATATCCGGTGTTGACAGCTTTCAAATAGGTTTTTTTCTTCTTTTTTTTAGCTTACAAAAACATTGTAATCACATGCAAATGAAATAAGAAATTTAATACGTGAATATATCCTATGGCGCTTGTCAATTTATTCCAGGAAAATTCAATTCAAATGAAAAGAATATCTAATATAATTTTGAGTTTTCACATTATGCGAATGAAAATGTGGAATAGTAATGCGGCGATTAGTATGTCCTTGCATACAGAATAGTACATAGCCCCACCAAAAAACTGAAACTTATGAATGTGGTACAAATCTAAGATCAATTGGATTAAATTAACCAGTGGCACCTGGCACTCAAAATTTTGAATTTTTTAAAATAAAAATTTTTTAATTTTGATCCGCTGAAAACGAATATCGCACAGTTTTCGAGATATCACTTTTTAAAATTTTAAAAAAATTAATGTTTTTCCTACATTCAAGAAATTTTTTTATTGATCCTTTAATAGAGCTTAAGACATATTTTAGTCTAAATCCGATCGTTTATACCCAGTGGCATATACATAAAACCCGAAATGATTTGACCAATTTCAGGATAAAATAACAAGTAAATGTATAAAAGAAGTTGTAAAAAAAAGATTTCAGAGTCTGAAAATTTTTCTGATGGAAATTGTTTTCGAATCAAAAAATTTTTCTGCCAGAAAATGGGACAGAAACTGACAAATTTTTTTGCGGAAATTTATATAAAATTGTAATTTATATTCCGAAGGAAAGAGGTCTCAGAGCCTTACTATTTATGGACATAAAAAATAATTCCGACTGTAAGTTAGGTTATAAGTGGCTGCTTACGTTTTACGTCAGCCCACATGGACTCTGAAAAATATCTCAGTATCTAAGACTTTTTCTATAGCAAAAATGCTTCTGAATCCGAGACTTTTTCTATAGGAAAAATATCTCAGAATCTGAGACTTTTTCTATAGGAAAAATGTTTCTGAATCTAAAACATTTTCTATTAGAAAAATATCTCACACTAAAAAAAACCTTGTCAAATTAATAGAAAAAATCTCGTAATCCCATTTTACCAATATTTGACAGTTTTCCTTGTTTTTTAACAAATAATTTTCGATGAAAATTTAATTTTTTTTATAATTTTCCAGTTTTTCATGAAATTTTAAAAATTTCCAATATTTTTTACAAAAAACTTGTAAATTTACAAGAATTTCTTGTAAGAACTATTTCGCCAAAATATTTGCAAATTTATAATTTTATTGGTAAAAATCTTGTAAAATCACGAAAAAGTTCGTAATTTTTACTAGAAATTTGCGTAAAATAGGAGGTAGCCAAAATCTAGTAACATCACGAAACCTCCTTGTAAGTATTATCGCGTCAAAAAATTGTATGCTTTGGTAAAAAGCTTGTAAAATTACAAAATTATTTGTAAAAATTACACCGCTCAACAATTCGAAGGTTTTTGGCTCTGGTTTAAAGTTTGATAGAAAATTTTTAAAGATTTTGACTCGATGATTGCAAATCTGTGCTTCAAGTTTTTCCATCACGTCTAGAATTTTAATTATTCGCGGTTGAAAACGTGAAAAAACGCGGTTCTTGCCTTTTTCGAAAGCCTGCACAGCAGCCGTTAGGTGGAATAAAAATCTGGTATAAAGCGTCAGAGTAGAATTGAACTATGATCTCAAAAATATGATAACAAAAATTTGAAGTTGTTGCACTATTATTGGTCAAACATGTATTTAAAAAAAACACTGTGAAAAAAATTAGTTAAAGGACCATTTTTAGAAGGCTCTAAAACAAAAACCGGATGATCAATCTTTACTGTGATGAGCTCAAAATTTAGGAAAAAGTTCATTCTTTTTGAAAGACTTTTAAAACCATTAAAAATATCTTCCGGTTTATATGAAAAATAATACAGAAAACTTAAATTTGTAAAATATTATTTTTTTTTAGTTTTTCTTTAAAATATATAAAAAAAACTAATTCTGATTAATTTTTATTAAAAAATAAAAATTGTTTTATTCGACCTTTAAAATATTATATTTTGAGGATGTTTATTCTGGCTCGAGGTCATTATTTTCTTTACTAATTAAAACCATGATATTCTCATAGCATAATTTTCAAGAAAATTATTTTTTTGTTTTAAATTTATTTATGTTAAATAATCTTGACAATGGAATCTTGACAAATTCCGAAACACGTGTCGATTAAGTCTTGCAAAAATGACCAAATTTAAAACAAAAAAATAATTTTCTTGAAAATTATGCTATGAGAATATCATGGTTTTAATTAGTAAAGAAAATAATGACCTCGAGCCAGAATAAACATCCTCAAAATATAATATTTTAAAGGTCGAATAAAACAATTTTTATTTTTTCAGAATTTGAACATAATGGTTGGCACACCATGTGATGAATAACCCTAATATGGAGTATCTCTCACAACAACAACACAGAAAACATATTGTTATAGTCCAATGGACTATCGTATGTAAAATTGTTTTAAATATTTTTGTTGGTTATTGACAATCGTTGCCTTATTAGTATGGTACAATTTCTTCGTCTTTCTAATTCTCATTGTGAACACTCTAAAAACTCTTTGTAAAATTACTACTATAAAGTGGGTAAATTTCTATGTAAAATAACACACAACGCCTAATATTGAGCACAAAGTGTTTAAAAATCTAATTTGCACACAAAAATTCGAAAATTAAACACTTTATGTAGTATTTTGTGTGTTGATAAATATATTCGTAGAAAATTACACACAAGATGTTTAAAATAAAACATTAAATGTGTATAGTAAGCATTTTGTGTTTAATATTCCAATATTGAACATTAAATGTGTAACTAAAAAAAAAAAAAAATTAAAATTGTCAAATAAAAATTAATATAAATATAGAAAATTGTTCAGCATTCAGCAAGAAAAATAAAACAACGCGAAAAAAAATCAAAAACATGAAAATTAGCGTACTTAAAGTAAAGGGATAATTAAAATATATGTCCTGCGTTCAAATGCAATAAATGCATTTTGGTATTGCCAATTATACAACATATCGGTAAGTACACCAACTATCTTTTAAATTGTTTTTAGAAAAAACATGTGTCTCAGATTTTAAGAATTTTTCTTAGCGGAAATGTTTAAGATTCTGTGAACTCATGTATCCTAAAACAAAATGTCTTACAATTAGAAAAATTTCTCAGATTTTAAAATTTTCCAGAATCACTAAATCTTCCTGATTTTGAGAATTTTTTTTTACAAAGAATGTTACAGATTTTAAGAATCTTAAAATTCAAAAATATTTTAGATTCTGAGAATTTTTCTTAAGAACAACTGTCTCAGCTTCTGAGAATTTTCCGATACAAAAACTGTCTCAGATTTTAAAAATTTTTCTATAAAAAAATGTCTCAGATTCTTTAAATTATTTATAGGAAAATGTCTCAGACTCTGAGACCTTTTCTATGAAAAAAATGTCTCAGATTATGAGAATTTTTCTATAAAAAATGTCTCAAATTCTAAGAATTTTTCTATATAAAAAAATGTCTCAGATTCTGAGAATTTTTCTATAAAAAAATGTCTCAGATTCTAAGAATTTTTCAATAGAAAAAATGTCTCAGATTCTAAGAATTTTTCTACAGAAAAAATGTCTCAGATTCTGAGAATTTTTCTATAGAAAAAATGTCTCAGATTCTGAGAATTTTTCTACAGAAAAAATGTCTCAGATTCTAGGTGTATAGAAAAAATTTCTAAGATTCTGAGAATTTTTCTATAAAAAAATATCTCAGATTCTAAAAATTATTCTATAGAAAAAAAATCTTTTCTATAGAAAAAATGTCTGAGATTTTGAGATTTGTTCTATAGAAAAAATGTCTCAGATTCTGAGAATTTTTTTAGAGAAAAAATTTATCAGATTCTGAGAATATTTCTATAGAAAATATGTCTCAGATTCTGAGAATTTTTCTATAGAAAAAATGTCTCAGATTTTGAGAATTTTTCTATTGGAAAAATGTCTCAGATTCTGAGAATTTTTCTATGAAAAAACGTCTCAGGTTCTGAGAATTTTTCAATAGAAAAAATGTCTCAGATTCTAAGAATTTTTCTATAGAAAAAATGTCTCAGATTCTGAGAATTTTTCTACAGAAAATTTGTCTCAGATTCTGAGAATTTTTCTAAAGAAAAAATGTCTCAGATTCTAGGTGTTTATCTATAGAAAAAATTTCTTAGATTCTGAGAATTTTTCTATGGCAAAAATGTCTCATATTCTGAGAATTTTTCTATAAAAAAATATCTCAGATTCTAAAAATTTTTCTATAGAAAAAAAATCTTAGATTCTGAGAATTTTTCTATAGAAAAAAGTCTTAGATTCTGAGAATTTTTCTATAAAAAAAAATGTCTCAGATTCTAGGTGTTTATCTATAGAAACATTTCCTAGATTTTGAGAATTTTTCTATAGCAAAAATGTATCATATTATAATAATTTTTCTATAAAAAAATATCTCAGATTCTAAAAATTTTTCTATAGACAAAAACCTTAGATTCTGAGAATTTTTCATGAAAATATGTCTCAGATTCTGAGAATTTTTCATGAAAATAGGTCTCAAATTCTGACAATTTTTCTATAGAAAAAATGATATTCTAAGAATTTTTTATAGACAAATTGTCCAAGGTGCTGAGAATTTTCTATAGAAAAATTTTCTTCGATTCTGAGAACTTATCTATTGATAAAAAGACTCAGCTTCTGAAATTTTTTATGGAACAATATAGAGCAGATTCTTAAAATTGTTCAATAGAAAAAAATAATTAGATTTAAATAATATTAATTATTTTAAATTTTTATATATTTGCAGATTCGTACACTTGATGTTATCAAAATTCGGATTTTTACAAAGTCTGCTGTTATTACGACGTTTAATTTAGCTGTATCTGTTTATTTTTATTTTTAATATTTATAATTATCTTATTTTAATTTTAGTTTTAAAAATTACTGGATATTTTAATGAATATTATAATTGCACTTTAGTTAAAATAAAGGGCATAGAAATAAAAAAGCGTTTTTTGTATTTTTTTAGAAATAAATCACAAAAGTAAAAAAAAACATTATAAATGCAATTTTAAGCATTTTTAATCCATTTTTGCACACAAAGAATGCTTTTTTAAGCACAAACATTTTAAAATTACGCACTTTGTGTTTATTTCTAGAGAATTTTCCAAGCGTCAAGCATGTAGGTGTACACACAAAATGTTTATTACTTAGTTGTACACAATTTGTGTGCAAATGTTGAAATTTAAACACATAGTGTATTTTTACCCACTTTATTGTAGGAGAACTGTTACCTACAATAAAGTGGGTAAAATTCAACAAAAATTTATAAGAGTGAATAGAGGCGAATATGTATTAATATGCTAGTTTGTGCACAAACGATTTGTCATTAGACTCGTTTGCTACTTTGTAGTAAATCGTTTCTATTTTTGCTAAATAATCTTGACAATGGAATCTTGAAAAATTCCGAAACACGTGTCGATTAAGTCTTGCAAAAATGACCAACATAAATAAATTTAAAACAAAAAAATAATTTTCTTGAAAATTATGCTACTTATGAGAATATCATGGTTTTAATTAGTAAAGAAAATAATGACCTCGAGCCAGAATAAACATCCTCAAAATAAAAAAACTAAGGTAAATTTTACAAAAATGGTAATTTTAACAGCATCATTTAAAAACGCAAGTGAAACCCAACCAAACGCAATAATTTGACAAAAAAATGTTTCTAATTTTGGAGACTATAGACAATTTCTACTATTGCGCTTTATACCAGATTTGTATTCCACTGAATTGCTGCTGTGCAGGCTTTAAAATTTATGTGGGAAAAGTTTCTCAGAACCTGAAACTTTTTCTGTAGGAAACATTTCGCAAAACCTGAAACTTTTTCTAATGTAAAATATCCTCAAAACATGAGCCTTTTTCGAAAATGTCTCAGAACCTAAGATTTTTCGATTGGAAAAAATCACAGGAATCTGTTACATTTTCTCTAGGAAAATGTCAAAGAATCTGTGAATTTTTCTGTTTCCGAATCATAATCTGTCCCAAAAAATAAGAGTTTTTCTTAAAGAAAAATTTCTTAAATTCTAAGAATTTTAATATAGTACAAATTTCTTAGAATCTGATATAAATATTGTCTTAAATCTCCTAAAAATGCTTAAGAAATTCAATTTTTTAGGAATTCTCTTGCCAAAATTTTCAGTAGAAAAAAATTTATCGCAATCGGATTTTTTGAGTCAGTCTCATTTAGCTCAAGGGAACAAGTTTCGAAATATGTCTTATTAAAAAAAATAGTTAAAAACTTGTTGGGCCCCTACCGAAAAAAATATTGAATACGCCCCTGTTTATACCCTAGGTAGCATATCGATCAGAGTTTTGGTTTTTTTGACAATTTTAACCAAAAAACTCTTAAGTTTGAGCAGAATGGCGCCATGGGTTAAATGGTTTGATTATCCCAAATTACAAATTAAGTTTTAATGAAAGCTTGGCTCAAGCTCTATAAAAAAGTCTATTGAAATTTGAGATTTTTTTTTTTTAATTTCTTGAACGGATGAAAGATTCGTAATTTTTGAAAATTTGTATATCTCTGCTCGAGTTCGGAAATGGGCAAAATCGGACCAAGGGAAAAAAATTCCCCCTAAGAGAACTAAACCAACCTCTGAAAAATGGTATTTTTTTGCAAGTTTTTTATAGTTTTGTTTAGCAAATGCAAAATTTTTATGTCAGAGGAAGCTAAAAACTATGCATGTGGACTTAGCGGATAAAAAAAAATAAAAACAATTTGACCCGCCCCCTTTTGTGGGCGTGGATATAAAAAATGTATTTTAATAATGATTAATTGTGTTAAATAATTGCACGAAACATAATAGATCCATTTGATAACATATATCGCAAGGAAAAGGAGTCACCCACCAAACCGCCCCCCCTTTCCCCAAAAAACGCCCCTGAAATTTTGTTTCCTTGTTGGAGGGTATAAAAGATTCGGCACAGCCAAATTTAACACTCTCACTTGTTTTGGCTAATTTGAAATGTCGATATCTCAAAAACCGCTTGACCGATTTGAGATTTGACAAATTTTTACTTTTTTAAATTTTTTCAGGGTTTCAAAAATCAAAATTTTTGGTGAAAATGTTGAAAAAATCCCAATTTTTGTTCGAAGGGCGCCACGTGTTTAAATGACCGGATTGTGCTCAAATAAAATTGAAATAAAAATTCGTTTCAATTAAGGGCTCCAGGACTGAAATTTGGAGATTTTAGTTAAAAAAACTCTTGAACGTAGGAAAAAAGCGTAATTTTGCTACTTTGAAATATCGACATCTTTAAAAACCATTATACCGAATTAAATTTTTGTAATTTTTTCTAATTCAAAAGGACAAAAAATTTAATTTGGGTCAGCTGATTTTTCTGGGGTATTGCATGATATTTTTAAAAAAATTCCCAGATCTTCCTAAAATTTTAACCAAAACAACAAAAAGACCAAAACTACTCAATATCTTTAAAATCTATTTTAATTTAAATATATTTCCTTAAAAATATCTCCCCCTTCTTGGAGAACTCACCATCTTTTAACTTTTTCCCTAATACACAATCAACTCAAATTAAATTATCTACTTCCACTTTTCATGTCAAATAAACCTGACAAGTAAAGTGTCATGAGTCATGACACTAGCAATTATTATAAAGTCGATTGTATAGATTCAAAATGTACATGATGCTTTTCAATTTTTTTGCCATATTGAAAATTCACTCAATTTTATTTTTTTAGTTTATTGCTCCATTTCCTTGTTGTTGAAAACTGAAAATGTTAAAATACCACAACTTTGTTTTTTTGAGAACAATCAAATTTGCCAAAAGCAAATAATCAACATTATAAAAATGAACCACAGCGTGAAAATGAATGTTCAAGTACAAAAAATGGAATAAACTTCAAGTAAACAACAATTTAAACAATAACGAGAAAGTTTATGTAGTGTGAGGTTATGTGTGTATGTATTCTGGGTATAATGTACAGAGTTCAATTGTTAAATAAAGACTTAAGAGCTTTTTGTAGTATATAGCAATAACAAGGATATAATAAGGGTTGCCATTGTTGGCAAGGTTTGTTATGTGTTTCATTAAAATAGGGTAACCCTAGATTTGGTTGTGTTATGTGATCTTTGAAAGATTACAATACATAAACGCATAAAACTTTTAATTTTTAATTAAAATTTTAAAAAAGTTTGTTAAAAACTCCCCAACAAACATCAATTCCAGCCTTTGAAAAAAAAAATCAAACTGGCACTAAATATCAAGGGTGTTTTTCAAATTGTTTTCAGTGACAAAAATTTAAACATTTAAACTAAATTTGAAACATGTTGGAAATATTTGTTTTTTCCTATACTATTAATTCTTTTCAAAAAAATATAAATATCAAATTGATTTACCATGTTTCTCAAACCTTATATCGAACATTGATTATGGGTGGAAATAATTTGGTTTTAAAAATTAAGAAGAAAAATCTAGAAATTTTATGTATTTTTATGAATTTGTGCCAATTAATTGAATGCTATAAGTATAAAAACTTGCATAAACGTTTAAAAAGTAAGTACACTTGAGTTTATGAAAAAAAAGTTATACATTTAATAACGTCTTTTCTTTTCTTTAAAGATTTCGAATTTTAAAGAGCAGACAGCTGAAGAAGAAGACCTGGAAGGAGACGACCTCAAAAATGGCATTCGATGTAATTTTTTTATTAACAATTTTTAGTGCAAATAAATAGCAAATATTATTAAAATTCGTTTTTACAGTTTTTTTAATAAAAAATAGTATTGAGGTTCATTTGAAAAATAATGTTAAATTAACATTATAAATAAGGCTGAGAATTCTTTGAAAACTACACTAAAATTCAATTAGATAGTAAGCATATTTTCAAGCTAAAAATATTTGTGTACATTGGAGAAACATTATACATTCAAAAAATCTCAAACTATATATCAAATCTAAATAAACTTGAAAATTTTACTTGAGAACTAACATGCCGTTTTCTTTGAGAATGCTATTGTTTTCACGTTGAGAACTATGTTATTTTCAACTTGTTTTCAAGGCTAAGGTTTAAATTTTAAACTTGCTATCAATATAATATTCAATGTATTTCAAAGGTAAATGTTTGTTGGGTCTGATTAATTTTTATTAAAAATAAAAATTGTTTTATTCGACCTATACACTTTTATATTTTCAGTAGGGTTATTCTAGATCGAGGTAATTTTTCATTAGTAACACAGTGGATCTTTCTAATGAGCATCCACCTATTGTCCGGAAACTTGCAATTGGGAGAGATGGAAGAAAATTAAAAGTTTACTAATATTTATGGTGCCAAACCTACACTCTTATAAATTTTTGTTGAAATTTACCCACTTCTTATAAGAACTATTGAGCAAAAACATTTAATATCAACAAGTAATTTTTCTATGGTCTCCGATTTTTATAAAATTTTTGTGAGTTTGTGTGGTAGTGGACACATCAAAAGCTATAAATAATTTCACTCTGAAATTTTCAGCGTGTTTGGAACACATAATTGGCCATTTGTATAAGAAATATAAAGAATCTAAAATTTTTTTTTTAAGAAAAAAAATTTAATTTTTTTTTCAAATTTTTTCTCGTTTTCTTGTGTACATACTTCTACAGTTTTTATAATATCTCAAGTCTGAAATCTGAAATTTTCAGGGTGTTTAGGCCATATTATTAGCCATTTTCATACAAATGTCGAAAATCTTAAAAATAATTTTTTTTTTTTAAAACAATTTTTAATTTTTTTTTTACAAAATTTTTGTTAAAATAATATATATATTTTTTTTTAAATTCATTTTTTAATCCCCATAGGTATACCTATCTTATGCAAAAAAATCTTGTAAATATCTCTTACACAACAAAAGTTATGGCTAGGGATGAGATTTCCATGCAAATGCATGTTTTTTGTCGATAGTCTAAAAACGATATCGACCAATTATCTTTCCGAATCAAGAAATTTGCATTAAAATGGCATCGATTTGTTTTTGCATATTTTTGCATATTTTGGTGAATATGCATATTTTGATTTTAAATGCATATTTCCAACTTTTAAGTGCATATTTTTGCATTTTTTTTGGCAAAATTAGCAAAAAAAAACAAATTGAAAGTTATTTTTTTCAACAACTATTTTAAATTTTAAAAATTTATTTTGAAAATTAGAACATTTTTTTTTTTTACTTTATTTATAAATTTTCATAATTTCTAAAAAATCTTGCTTATATAAAGTTTTAAATGTTACTCTTTAAACCCGGCGCTATTGTTTGCTTTTTTGAAAAGTTTTTCCTATGAACACGATTTTTATTGCACACATTTTATATTTTTAGTGCATATTTTAAGGATTTTAAATGCAAATTTTGAATTTATTAGCGCATAATTTCGATTTTTTAGTGCATGAAAATCTCATCCCTAGTTATGACCTTTTGAGTGAAGTCCCTATACCGCAAATTCCAAAACTTCAAAGCTTAAGAGTTGCCACACTTAAAAAAAACACACACTCACAAAATTTTATAAAAATCGGAGACTATCGAAAAATTACTCGTTGATGTTAAATGTTTTTGCTCTATTGGGAAAAGGCAGGCTAGGAAGTTTAGAAAGGGGGAAGGTTATTTTTTTTTGGGAAACTAACGGGGATCAGTCTTTTATTTTGTTCCTCTATAAAAAATTATGTCATTAACTGTTTGTAGTTTATTAAAAAAGTTTTACATTTTGTCGTTTTTAAAAGAAAAACCATTTGTTTAATGTTCAGCTTTTTCAAATGACCTTTGTTTCAAAAATAACAACTTAAAAAATAAAGTCTTTCATTAGCATTCAATTTTTAAAGTCATTTATTTTTGTTCTGTAAGTAAAAATAATAAAATAATAATTCTTCTTTAATTTTTAAGATTTGTGTACGTTATTTTTTAAATTGTTGGCATTTTTGAAAGAGAAATCATAAGTTTTTACTTACTTGTGTGGGTTATTTTTTTGTAGAAAAAAATTCAAAAAATTATTTATAGAAATATAAAAACATGTTTGTATCAAGTGACTTTGGTACGATGGGTAGAGTGTCTGGCCAGAATGTAGTTGATTGCGGGATCGATTCCCCAAAATTTTATTAAAATTTTTTTAAAATATAGTTGAATAGAAAAATTGTAAAAATAACCTATGAAATCATTAATTTTTAATGTTTTCGGTGGTTATTTATTTCGAATTTGTTGGTAAACAAAATGTTTTAACACTTGTTTTAAATATGTTTTTCATTTGCTTTTGCCTTCAAAATATTTTGAATATATGAGCGGTAGGAGCGGATATTCAAAAAACAAATTATGTGAAATTAAGATAATATATTAGGACCACTTTAAGGTTTGAATATTAAGGGTACACAGAGAAAAATAAGTTTCCAACCGAGTTTCTCAGTCGTATCAATTGCCACTATTTTTGGTTGTGAAAACCAAATTTTTTGGTTGCCTTAACTAAAAGCCAGTTATAACAACCGAATTCTATTGTGACTAGCGATATTCAACTATGACAACCTATATGCAAATGTTCCGACCAATTTTTTGTTGTAATAACTGACTTTCAGTTGGAAATTAGCAAATTCGTTTTCTGTGTGCAACTACGAGTATTATGGCGTCGCGTCAAATCTAAACCTTCGAATTTCGTGTCGTAATGCCTGCCAATCGATTGCCATGGAATAGCTGATTGTGGAAAAAATTATGAAAAAATTTTGCAAGGACATCTTTATCAACGGTCAAAGTTTGAAAAAATTACGTTTTTCGACTAAAGTTCATTTCCGAATTTTTAACCCAAATCCGGCTGAAAAATTAGGAACGTTTGCGTACTTTATGGGAAAAATAGTTAAAAATTCCAAAGTAGCAATGTTTTTCCACAGATGCTGATTGTTAGCGTTAATTTGGTCACGATTGTCAAACAACCAATCAAACTTATTGAAAAATTATGTGCATATAAATACCCATTGAACAAAACAATCTTCTTTTTTACACTCACAAAAAAATTGTATTGTTCTTTTTATACACTCACAAAAAAAAACCAACTTTTTTTGTGAGTGTAATACTACAGTCAGGTGCTGTTCTGTCACTTGCTTTATATCGCAGTTTTCAATCTTATCAGTTTCATCATATTGCATTACAATTTAGCTGTCTCATTTTTTTGCTTTAGCAATTAATTCTTTGGAAAATCTGCTTTTAAAATAGAATAGAATAATAATAAAAATTATTTCTTAGTTGTTGTAGCTGTCAATTGCATTAATTGTTGCTTTAAACATTTTAAACATGAAAATATATTAAAGTTTTTTGTTTTCTATTTATGCAAATAAAAATTGACAGCTGTAGACACCAACCTTACCCACCCAACCTTCAAGAAAAATACAACAATAAACATCAACCACCATGATTTGACATGTAATTGAAAAATATTTACATACACAGCAAAAACCAAAAATATAAGTAATTGGTTAGCCCCCAATTTCAATGTTCATTACTTTAATATGGCGACATCATTGGAGGTAATCAGTGTTTTTTGTAACGCCGATATGATAGTTATTAGCATTGGCATAGTTATAACTCTTTCCCAAAAAATAAGCATTTCTTCATACTTTTGTCATAAGCTTAAAATTCATTCGTTAAATCAATCATTATTTTGTTTGACTTCAAATAAAAAATTTATCAAATTTGTGATCAAAATCGAAAAATGTTTGATTGAAAAAATATTCAATCAATCACCTAGTAATTGGGTGATTGGAATAACAACTTTCTTCATCGGAGGAGCTTTAAAATTTCCAATTAATCTCCTATTATTTTGGTGATTGGTATAAAAATTTTCTTCATCAGAGGAGCTTTAATTGATTGAATCTTTTTGTGCCACAAAAATTTTTTATTCCAAAACGCAAATGTTCCCCGCAATAAAGTTTAAATAACTTCGCAGAATTCGAGAAAAAGTTTCATTTCATATCGTTCTCTGCTTTATTCATTCCCGTTTTATTCCATTTCGGTTCCAATTATGTATATATAAAAAGTATTATTTTACACCACTTTACCCAATCTAGGTAACCCTTTTTCCCTAAAATTTTAAATTTCAAATATGTCCTTTTCTTGATGTTATTGTTGCCGGAGGATCATACATGTCAAATTTAACCCTTGTCGGATTTCCCATTTTTTAATCTCTTATGTTTAGTACTCTGTATTTCACGACGAAAATTTCACAATTGCGTCAAACGACAAAAATTGCAATAAAAAATTTTTAAATCAACAACTTTCGAAAATTCTAAGAAAAAAAGTATCATAACAAAAAAATCGCTTTTTCACGGCAATTTAAATTGCCTTTTAACATGATAATGTTTTTAGGCTGGTGTCTAATTTAAAAAAAAAGTTGAAGGACGCCACCTTTGTTTGACTATATAAGCTAACAATTAACGAAAAAGAAAATGAGAATTACTATTTTCATTTTCTTAAAACCAAAAATTTTACTAACTTGGATAATAATTCACCTCGTGGTGAATAAACCCGTTTTTCACCAGCTGGTGAATAAAAAGTAACATAATTACTTTTTAACAAAAAAAAAAAAATCATAAATTTTTTTTTTCATCAATTTTTTTTTTCAATAATTATTTTTTCATCACATTTTTTAAATTTTTTTTTCATTTATTTTTTTTTTATCAAATTTTTTTTTATCAAATTTTTTTTTTTCATAATTTTTTTTTTTTCATCAATTTTTTTTTTTTAATCAAATTTTTTTTTCATCAAATTTTTTTATAATTTTTTTTCATAATTTTTTTTACATAATTTTTTTTTTCATCAAACTTTTTAACATAAATTTTTTATTACATCAAAAATTTGCGGATCATTTTTTTTTTTTTCTCATCAAAAAAATTTTTTTCATCAATTTTTTTTACATCACAAAATTTTTCTCGTCATCAAAAAAATTTTTTTTTATTCAAATTTTTTTTATAAAATTTTTTTTTTTTTCATCAAACTTTTTTTTTCACCAAAAATCATTTTTCTCCTTTTTAGCAAAGTAATATAACATTATTTTTTTCTAGAAAACACCCAAATCTTCCGCAAAACATTATTATGATTTAATGTTTTGGGCAAGAGTACAAAATTCGCAAGCATTTTTTAACTTATTTTTAACAAATTTCCTATAATTCCTCGCGTTGCCAAGAAAAAAATTTTTTAATTGGAATTTGACAGATTTTTTTCCCGTGAAATCGAACAGAGCACTACACTTTAGAATTAAATTTTCCAACGGTTTTTTTTTTGTTGGATGATCATTTAAAATTCCATATTTTTTAGGACCATTATTTCATCAGGAAAATTCAAAGGTACCAAAAGTACAATTTTTAACCGCCTTAGAAACGGAATTTTCAAAAGTAATTTTTTCAAAAGCACTTTTTAGCCCCGCTTAGAAACAGAATTTCCAAAAATGTTTTTCCTACACCGAAAAAAATCCATGCAACATTTTACGAAATAAAATTTCGTACTTACTTGTTTCGTAAAATATATGAAAATTTACTTTATAATACGAAAAAGAAATTAGTCCGGACTTTCGTAAATTTACGAAACATACGAAAATATTTCGTAATTATGAACATTTTTAATTTTCCTGCACGAAAAGTGACCGGTCCTCGATAGGTCACTTGGCATGTGACACGGAACGCAATGACCTATAACAAACTTTAAAACTTTTCATAAAAAGGCCTAGGACAATTAGAAAATTTTCAAAGTTTTTTTTGAACTTCGAAATTTTATTTTAAGATTTATTTTTCCTTAATGCATTTTTAATGAATTTCTTAATTCCAAAACGCAAAAAAAGAAATGCCAAAAATGTTTGTGTCGGGAAAAAATTTCGTTACAAAATTTGTGAAAAAATTTTTTTTAAGAAAAATTTTCAATAAAATTCTTTAAAATTGAACAACGTGTTTTTTTTTTGGAAATTAACAAAAATATATATTTCACTAACATTTTATACCCTCCAACCACAGTATGGGAGTATACTCACTTTGTCATTCCGTTCGTAACGCATAGAAATATCGGTCGGGGACCCCATAAAGTAGGTTAGGTTAATGTGTCTCATAGTCATAGGCCGGTTAAGTTCGGAAATGGGGAAAATCGGATAGGGGGGAAAAAAGTACCCCCTTAAAGAACTAAAAAAACCTCTATAAAAACGCCATTTTTTACCGCTTTTTTGCATTTTTGTTAAATAAATGAAACCTTTTTATGTCAGAAGGAGTGAAAAATCATACAGTTAGACCCCGGGAGGCTACAAAATATTGTTTTTTTTTCCGCCCCCTCATGTGGGCGTTGATTAAAAAAAACATAAAAATTATGAGAAAATGGTATAACTAAAGTTCAAAAAGCATAATAAATAATTTAGTAAACATTTATCGCGTTGGGGAAGGTATCCCCCAGCACCCCCACAGAGCCCCTCCCCAAAAACGCCTCTGAAATTTTTTTGTATGTACTTTAACATGTTGGAGGGTATCAAAGATTCGGCACAGCCGAATTTAACACTCTCACTTGTTTATGCTACTTTTAGTATCGGTTTTTTATATTTTGCTATATAGTCTTGACAAGATCTTGAAGAGATCGAAACACGTGCTTTTTAAAAAAATATATCTAATATGTACGAATTTATTTTTGTAATTTTTGAATCTATTTTGTGTAATATAGAAAATTGTTTCATACTTTTTCGTAAAAACTTATAATTTTTACGAAATAATTTTCTAAGCAAAAAGTACCTACTAAACTATTCTTACAATGTACGAAACATTTCGATAATATAAGACATACATTTTTTTGTAATTTTTTATATCTAGTATGTACGAATTTATTTTTGTAATTTACGAATTTATTTTGTGTAATATAGAAAACTGTTTCGTAAAAACAAAAAAAAAAAATTTCGTAGAATGTAGTAAACTTTTCGTAATAATTTCGTAAGCAAAAACTATGAAACTTTTCGTACAATGTACGAAACATTTCGTTAATATAAGTCATGCATTTTTTTCGGTGTAGAATGTTTTTTTTTTATCGAAGAATCCTACACTTCAAATTTCAAGCATCTAGGATAATGTTTTCAGGAAATATAAGAAGTACCAAAAGTAAAATGTTGTACCCTGCTTAAAACCCGAATTTTAAAAAGTATTTTTCAGGATTTTTTTCAGCGACGGATGCTTCGAAATTTTAAGTTATTAGAACCATTATGTCAGGAAATAACAAATACCCCTCTAAGAAAAGTAATTTCCTAAAAGTACTTTTCCAAAATGTTTTTTTCACCGAAGGATCCTACATTCGAAATTTCAAGTAGGTAGGATAATTATTTAGGATAATATATGTTTAAAAAGTACCAAATGTGTACTTTTTTAACCCTTTTACGACCCATAAAAATGGAATTTCCAAAAAGTACTTTTCCAGAATGTTTTTTTAATGAAGGATCCTATATTCCAAATATCAAGTTCCTACAACCATTACTTTACAAATCTAAAAAGTAAAAAAACAAGTAAGAGTGTGCCGAATCTTTTATACCCCCCAACATGCAAAAAAATAACAAAAATAAATTGTAGGGGCGTTTTGGTTTTTTCAAGAGGTGTGGGTCAGATGGGGTAATTGGGGGGGGGGGGGTAAATTTGCTCACGAAACATATGTTTAAAAATCCATTCTTATGCTTTTTGTACCTAATAAATACAAGTTCATCAGTATTTAAAAACATTTTTTAATCCATGCCCAGAAAAGGGGGGGGTGCCCGAAAAAACGACATTTTCTAATCCTCTGGGTTAAAATGGAGGACTTTAAACTTCTTCTAGCTTAAAAAGGTTGCATTTGCAAAACCACAAAAAATCATGTAAAAAGTTGTATTTATCAGAGGTTGGTTTAGTTCTTTAAGGGGGAACTTTTTTCCCCCTGGTCCGATTTTCCTCATTTACAAACTTAACCTGCCTAGGAACACGAGACATATTGGAGTGCATCGTGTTAACTACAGACAGACTGACGGACATCGCTAGACCGATATTTTGATGCGTTACACATGGAATGACAGAGTGAGTATACCCCCATACTGTAGTTTGTCTTCTAAAAAATTTTGTTAGAACCGAGAATTTTTCAATAAAACTGGTTATTGGGTCCACATTTGAAAATGCAGGACTTTGAACTTCTTGTAGCTTAAAAAGGTTGCATTTGTTAAACAAAGACACAAAAAATCATGTAAAAAGTTTAATTTTTCAGAGGCTGGCTTAGTTCCTTAAGGGGGAACTTTTTCCCCCCTGGTCCAATTTTTCTTATTTACGAACTTAACCTGCCTAGGAACACGGGACATATTCGTGCCAAATTTCTGGAGTCTAGCTCTTTTATTTTGGACTGTATCGTGTTAACTACAGACAGACAGACGGACGGATGGACGACCATCGCTAGAATGTCTTAGAATCGATCACTGAACATAAATATATATACTTTGTGGGGTCCTATACCGATATTTTGATGCGTTACACAAAGTGATACTGTAGTTGGTCTTCTAAACAATCTTGTTAAAACTGAGAATTTTTTAATAAAACTGCACAGAAAAAAATAAAAAAAATATTTGAGTAAATTTTTAATAAAAATTTATTAAATGCACTAAAAAAAAAAAAACTGTAAAGTTAGCAAAAAAAGCTTGTAAACCTACAAGAAAATTTGCTGATTTTGAACCCACAATTTTTTTGCTAAAGTTAGCAAAAACGTTTTGCTAAAAATTAGTTAACTGAAATAATTTTTATTTCAACTTAGTTCATACACATTTGAGGACCCCATTGGGTTCGGACCCAATAGGTCCAGACCCCGATGGGCCTAGACCTAGTTGGGTTCCTTAAAAACCGTCATAGTTTTTGATCCAAAATTTGTGTCCGTTTCGCTCTACCTTGCTTAGTTTTTGAGATACGTGATTTTAGGGGATCACTGGGGTCTTGAGAATTAAAAAACTCGATAACTTCAAAAATATTACTCGGAGAGCTTTTGGTTATTTTGCGGTCTTGTTCTACGTGTTGAGAGCTACAAAAATTCTTTTGGACTTTTTGTTATGTCGGCAATATTTACCGAGATATGAGCATTTTAAAATTTTCGGGAATGCTAACTTTTTTGGATCCAAAGTTAGGTCCCATTAGGGTCCACACATGTGAAGAGGACCCTCGAAAGTATGGAGATTCTAAGAACCAAAAATGCCCTCCATTTTGCTCTATCTAGCTTAGTTTCCGAGATAGCGCCATTTTAAGTTTTCTGAAAATAAAAAAAAAATTACCATTTATTTTTGCTAATGTTAGCAAAAAATCTTGTAAAAATGTTGTCAACTCAATTTCAAATTTAGCAAAAGAAATTAGTTCAAAGTTTGTTTAAAATTGCTAATGTGCTAAATGAAGTTTACAAGAATTTTTTGCTAACATGCTAATCTCAACTAAAAATTTGCTAAAAGTTAGCTAACTAGCATTAGCAAAAAAAAATTAGTAAATCTACTAACGTATTTTTTTGAGTGTGTTTAAAAAAAAATTTGAGTAAATTTTTAATTGACACAATTAAAAATTTAATCAAAAAATATTTATAAGGATGACCCTAGGTCACTCAAAATTAACCCATGAATAAATCCTTAAGAACAGCTCCTCAAAACCGGCATGCCCTAACTGCGGCAACATCCTAACTATGGATCACCTCTTATCCTGCTTCAACAAAAACAACCAAATAACATCTTTAACGGAATCCATACAGAACTTTGATTATAACCACCTAAAACAACATCTACCTCAGGACGTAGTAAACAAATTATAAACCATTTTATACTTTTTATTATATCGCTCCCTTACTTGTATAGTGTCATAACTCAAAAAATTATTACATTTTCTATGTACCGGCCTTTTTCAATTAAAAACCAATTTCAATAGTAAACTTAAAACGTGTTTTCTGCAAAATCAAATATTTTGAGTTATGATACTATACAAGTAAAGGAGCGATATATCCTTTTGTAACCAATTATCTATGTAAATACTTAAAATCTCAATTTATAAAAGGCGAAGGCCTTGGCAGCCTTTTCTCTTTATACATTTTCTGTAAATTAAATTTGCATTAAATAAATATTAATAATAATAATAATATCTATTTATTTTTTTTTTAAAGTTTAAAAAAGTTTTAAATTTTTTTACAAAAAAAAAAAACAAAGAACTTGTTTTTTCAAACATTACCAATAGTGTTTATGAACCGGTTAACCGGAAAACCGGTTTTTTCACAAATGTTCGGTTTTTATGCAAACCGGTTAACCGAAATTGAAAAATTCCGGTGCACCGAAAACCGATTTTTTTCTGTCGGTTAACCGGTTTTTTTTAATACATTCAAACGGAATATTTTGCAAATATTAAGGGTTTGCACTTTTTTTTATGATATTTTCAAAATTTCATTAAAAACACCTTGAAAATCCGTGAGAAAGGAAGTATAAAATACTTTTTGTCTTCAAGAAACAATTTTCCAAATAGGAATTATAATCTGGTAAATATTTGAATTATCCCAGTTATGAGCGTTTTTTGGACAGTTTCATTGAAAACTTAATAAGTGACTGTTAACAAGGTACTAAAATTCTTATTAATGGAGAAAATGTCAATAAAAGAACATTAATATAAAATACGGACTACAATTTACTACAATTTTTTAAATAAAACCAATAAAAATTAAAATAAAGCTCCGGTGAATATAGGAAAATAAAGCACCGTATTTAAATACCACTATTTTCAAAGGATAACAGTTGCTAACTTTGCTGAAAGAAACAAATATGTTAACTTTAGTTACATTCGAATTTTTATTTAATAAAAATTAACAATTTTAAAGTATTTTTTGGGTTTGTCAGAGAAAACCGGTTAACCGAAAAAGCTGAATTTCGGTTAACCGAGAAACCGGTTTTCCAAAATGTCGGTTTTTTATAAACACTAATTACCAAACATATTTATGTCTCAAAAACATAGGAAAATTTTATAAAGACGATAACAAACTTTCGTATACATACACAAAAAACTATAAACTAAACGAGATTTCAAAAAACTATGGGAGTTTAAAAACTATTAAATTTTTATTAAATTATTTACTTAAATTATTTTTAAAATTTTTAAGTAAATTTTTAAATGCGTCAATTAAAAAATTACTCAATTTTTGTTTTTAAATTTAAACAAGTGATTACTCAAATTTGTTTCCTTCATATTTTTTTCTGTGTGGTTATTAGGTGAACATTTGGAACTCATCAGTAATAAAGAACAAAGTCTTTTACTTCAGTTAAAATTCTACTGAAACATTTTAAATTTTTTTCCACAACTTCTGCGGAGTTCAGTTTATTGTTTGTTTCTCTATGTGTATTTATAAAAATAGAAGTTGTTGAGTAGTTATATCTAGGAGGATTTTTAGTAAAGTTAGACCCACTGATTTTTGTCTTCATTTTATATGGTTGTCAAGCATGAATGCAAGTCTTGGCAGATAGGGTGGCCAGCTTATAGAAAAATTTTAAGAAATGTAGCCACCCTTAGACAAATTCATTTGTGAGGCCTTCTTATTTTCTATTCAAAAACCACATTGAAGGCATTGCAATCATTATCGCACACAAATATACGCTCGAAAAAATTATATAGGTATAAAATAAAAGGAAAATTTTGCAAAAAAAATGTGTACAAATTAAATCATTTCACTTATTTTTTCTACACTCCTCAAAAATCTTAAAGTTAACTTTGTCATTCCACACAGTGTTATCATTTTTACCGTTTTCTAGTTTTATTTACTAAATATACTATTTTTTACTTTTCAGTGTGCCATCAAACTATTTAAAATATTCTGCCATTTGCCTTTCTTACATTTCCTTATATTTGAATGAAGTTTTATAGATTTTCTTGTGTTGGTGTGTGCAATGTGCAGTGAATGTTAGTTTGCTTGTATGTGTTTGCCAACTAACAAGTAAATCGAGTGTCGATTAAGGTGGCATAACCGCAAGTATTTCCTTCCGTTTGAATACGTCTGCATAGTAAACGAGAATGTTGACAAGTTTAAACGATTGACAGGTTTTCACTTAACACATAAGTTGAAAGTTGAAAATTGTGTTTGTTATAATGTTAAATGGTGATGGATATGAAATTAATTCTTTAGTTTAATATTCTAAAGTTGAATGAATTAATGTTTATGAAATTTATGGAATAACGTTAGAGGGAAGGCTGGGAGTTTACAAATTTTATGATTTGTTGAAATTTTATGCAAAAGACGTTGGAGGATCCCTTCTTCTTAAGGGTAAAAAATATTTGCACTCATTTAATACAATTTTTTAATTTTTTAAATTACACTGTGCACATGCGCTGGTACAAGGGGGGGGGGGGGGGGGGGAAAGGGGAAATTTCCCCCCCCCAGACCAAATTTCGAAAAGAAAAAAAAGGAAAAAAAGAAAAAAAAGAAGAAAAAAAAGAAAAAAAAAAAAAGAAAAAAAAGAAAAGGAAAGAAAAAGACGAAAAAAAGAAAGAAGGAAATTTTCTAAAAAAATCTCGAAGTCCAAAAATTTTTCACAGAAAAAAATTGGAAAATTTTAATAGGGAAAATTTTTAATTTTTTTAAGGAAAAAGTGATTTAATCTGAAAATTTTCTGCGAAAAATATCTGTCAATCTTATTATGAATTTTGGCATAAACAAATTACTTAGAATATGATTTTTTTGTATAGAAAAATGTTACATGATCTTAATTTGGTCTATATAAAAAGAGTTTGTCTTCCACATAGCAATAGGAATAATATCTTAAAATCTTAAAATTGTTGAAAGTCGAACTTATGTAAAACTATTTAAATTTTTTTTTCTAAAGAATAAACTTTTTCTAAAGAAAAAATTCTCAGAATCTGAGACTTTTTTTATTATGTGAAAAAGGTATCAAAACTTATTTATAGGACAAAGGTCGCAGAAGAATTTTTTTTATGGGAAAAAAGTCTCAGAATTTCTGAATTTGAGACTTATTTTAAGGAAAAAGGTCTCAGAATCTGAGATTAAAATTAAAAAGGTCTCAAAGTCTGAGACTTTTTATTGTTAAAAAATAGCCCCAGAAGTTGAAACTTACGGAATTTGTAGAAGGTTGCAGAATCTGAGACTTTTTCAACGGAACCGGTCTTAGAATCTAAGACTTTTATAGGAATAACTCGCCTCAACAATGTCATATTACGCTGAAGCATACAAATATTGTAATGAAAATGTAATAATAAATAAAAAAAAAGGTCAATGAAAATGTGTTAATAAATAAAAAAAAGGTCTCAGAATCTCAGAAAAATCTCAGAAAAAACTTTTTCTATAGGAAACAGGTCTCAGAATCTATGACCTTTCTATAGGAAAAAAGTCTTAAAGTCTGAGACGCTTTCTATAGGAAAAACATTTCCGAATCTGGGACTTTTTCTTTAGGAAAGAGTCACAGAATCTCCGACTTTTTCTATAGCAAAAGTGTCTTAGAATTGGAAAAGATTTCAGAATCAGAAAAAGGTCTCAAAATTTGTCACTTCTTCTTTGGAAAAAAAGTGCCTGAATTTTAAACTTTTTCTATATAAGAAAAAGCTCTCAGAATCTGAGACTTTTTCTTTAGGAAAAAGGTCTGAGAATCTGAGCATTTTTCTTTAGGAATAAGATCTCAGAATTTGAAACTTTTTCTTTAGGAAAAAGGTCTTAGAATCTGAGACTTTTTCTATTGAAAAAGGTCAAAGAATCTAAGACTTTTTCTATAAAAAAAGGTCTCAGAATCTAAAATTTTTTCAGTACGAAACAAATCTAATAATCAGAGACCTCTCTGTAGAAAAAATGTCTCAATAATGCTTTAAAATATGAGACTTTTTCTATAGTAAAATATCTCAAAATCTGAGACTTTTTCTGTGGAAAAAAATTCTTCGAATCTGAAAATTTTTCTATACGAAAAAAGTCCCAGATTCTGAGACATTTTTCGTTAAGAAGAAGTCTTATATTTTAATACATTTTCTTTTCTTTCTTTTTTATAGCCCACTGAAGTTTTCATTTTTTTATCAAAGGAGTTTGAAAAACGTGAAAAAATCTATAGTAAAAACACATCTGAGCATTAAAATTTTTGATACATTTTCTTTTCTTTCTTTTTTATAGCCCACTGAAGTTTTCATTTTTTTATCAAAGGAGTTTGAAAAACGTGAAAAAATCTATAGTAAAAACACATCTGAGCATTAAAATGTGGTTTGATATCTTCAGTGAAATTGTATGGTGTTTCTTTTTTTAGAACATATTAACCTTCTAGCTGTCATTTTAGTCATTCTTTAATAGCTAAACACAGAAGTCGAATAAAACTTCCAGGGTTAAACTATTCTGCAAATACTTCCTCATAAAATTTCACTAGTTGAATATAAACAATCAATGTTTGATATATTTTCTAGCAAAGCTGCATTAAAAAAACTCGACATAAAATTGTCTAATATGCCATTTACATATACATACCTCGAAATCCAGAAAAAATGGGATTTCAACGAAAATCCAAGTAAATCCCATCACTTTTTTGGATTTCAAATGTCAAATCCCATACAAAAAAAAAACTTGGATTTTGGGAAAATCGCAAAATCGCAATCCAAAATCCCAAAAAAATTTCTACTACTTAATTGTACAACTATGGTTTTTCCCAAAATAATCATCCCCCTAATGCTTTTTGCAACGCTGCACCCGATTTTTTTTTTATCAGCTGTTGTTGTTTTTTATAAAGTAAAAAAACAATTAAAATTTATTTTTTTAAAACTATTAAAAGATTAATAAAAACAATGTTTAACAATGTTTTATTTAAAATTTACCATTGCAAATGGTAAACGCACAATTTAGTTGACCAACTTGGTCTTCCTAACAAAGATAAACACTCAATTGTGGCGGCCCCAAACTTTGAAAAAATGTTTATTTTATTGCATTTAAAGAAGCAGCTCTGCATAAAAACACATTTTTTGACCAACATATACTAGTGGGATTGAAAATATTGGCTCTGGCAAAGAAAAATCATTGTTTTTAGAAATATTTATAAAATTGGGTAATTTTCCCACTAACAACCCTGTACACAAATCAAAAGAAAATACAGAGTTAGTACAATCAAAATCCCGCTAAATGTCAAAAAAGCATATGTAAACGGTATAGATTTTAATTGGATTTGAAATCCAAATTTATATGGATTTCGGGGTATATGTAAATAGCATATAAATATACTTGTGAGCTAACAATTTAGTTCTGACGTGTTTGAAAAAACTTTATGGTGATTCATTTCTTTTACAAAATTGACCCTCTAGCTCACGTTATATAAGGTCATTAAGTTAATTTGGTCTCTTTTATGTTCTACTTTCATATGGCATTGAAGCCATTGAGGTTTAAGGCGATGACCCAAATTTTGTTGCACAGTGTTGTTAAATATCTGAAAAATGTAACAATTATTAGAACTACTTTTCTATAAGAAAAAAAAAAATCAATTTTTTTATAAAAAATTAAAAAAAAATGTTGATGAAAAAAACATTTATGAAAAAAATATTGATGAAAAAAAATGGTACCCTGAAAAATGGCCCCAATGCACAATGGCCCCAATGCACAATGGCCCCAATGCAAAATGGCCCTAAAGCCAAAAATGAAAAAAGGCCCTAAGTTTGGGGTCTTTTTAAAAATGAAATATCACCCCACTATAAATTATGAAAAATTACCCCAAAAAATTGAAACCATTTTAATAAAAATGAAAAAAGGCCCCAATTTTGCATTAATTCGACAATATGAAAAATGGTCCCACTAAAAAAATAATTTTCAAACCAATATGAAAAGAGGCTTTAAATTTAATAAATCGTGCAATCGCGCGAAATAAATAAAAAACACTTTAATATTATGCCCAAAAATGCTTTATTTTGCGGGGAGGGTGGGTTTAATGCATGGAGTTTTAAACCCCAAAGCCCGGCCAAAGGCCGGCTTCGCAGAAAAAAACTAAAAAAAACAAGTAAAAAAGTTAAATTCGGCCTTGCCGAGTGTAGTGATACCCTCCACCATTTCAAAAAGAGTATTGCAAAAAACTTTTTTTAAAAGGAAATTACTTTTGAAAAAAAAAAAAAAAATTTTTGAAAAAAAATTTCCGCGAAAAAAAAAAAATTTGGTAAAAAAAAAAATCCGCGAATTTTTTTTTTTTTTGTCAAAAAATATGTGTGTACTTGTTTAAATACCATTTGGTGTTCAATTATGTTCACATATGTCAACCAGCAGCCGAATTAAAGCATTTTGTATTTTTAGGTTATGTTGAATGTAATAAAACTGTTGAGGTGTCCTTGCATTTTCGTTCATAAGTTTTGAACCGCTGAACCGCTATCGCTCAAATGCAATACCGATTTTCCCAGGAGAACTTCCAATGAACATGTTAAGTTTGAGACATATCCGTGTAGTATTTTGGTAGTGATCACCATTTCCACAGACAGACGGACAGACGGACATCGCTAGAATGTCTTAAAATCGATCGGGATCATGAATATATGTAGTTTATGGGGTCCTAGACCGATATTTCGATGAGTTAAAACGGAATGACAAACTTATATATACCCTCTATTACTAAGTGGAGGGTATACAAAATTAAATTGCACACAGATATTGATTGTGAACTACGATACTAAGTAGTTGTTGATAATCCAAAAAATTGTATGAATTATATTTTTCACTTAAAAGTTTTTCTGCGTAGGATTAGGGATTACTAACTCCATGCATTTAACCCACCCTCTTCGCAAAATAAAGGCATTATTGTTTTTGACTTAGTTCTCATGAATGGAGGTTATGAAATTTAAAAAAAATGCATGAAATTTAAAAAAATCAAATTCAGAATCATTTTTCATTATGCAAAAGGACCCGAAATGACAAAATGGGCCAACATTTTTGGGGTGACTTTTAATGAAAAATGGCCCTAATTAAAATAGGAAAAAAATATAAAAATTTGGGGCCATTTTTCATTTTTGTTTTGGGGCTATTTTGCATTGGGGCCATTTTTCATAGTGCCAAAAAAATATCGAAGAGAAAAAATACTGATTAGAAAAAAGAAAACAAAATTTTTTATAAAAAAATTTGTATGAAAAAAAATATGGATAAAAAAAATATTGATGAAAAATAATTTTGATAAAAATAAAATATTGATGAGAAAAATATTGATGAAAATAATTATGTTACTAGTGTTTTTTTTCTGTAGGTACAGATCGAGCACGGGCTCTAGTTATATTTGTTATTACCCAGCAAAATTTTTTGGAATCGTTTCTTTGTCAATGTATTCTAGAATAGATTCTACAGTAATGTTACTTCATTCCTCTACTGTTTCCACGGAATCGATAAAAAACTTAAAATTTTTGAAAAAAATGTCAAAGAGAAAAATAAAATTTATAAAAAAAACAGTTCATTTGTTAACTTTATGTTGACAAATTTTTTGATTTTCGCAAAACCTATTAAGCTTTTTAATACATTTTGGATATACATATTTGGCGGATATTTGGTGGAAATAACGTATGTAAGTACTAGAGTTGTCAATTATTCGACTTTCAACTTTGTTCGAATAATTCAAATAATTGTTTTTCCTCGTTCGATCAAACGATTAAAGATTAAAATTTATTCGATTAATCGAAGAGAATAACGAATAAAAAAAATTATTTTAAAAAATATTTTTATTAACCAAAAAAAATAAACAATTCTTATAAAAAATCTTAAAATAAGAAAGTTAAAATTTTTATTAACGAAAAAATGCATACAAAACTTAAAAATAAAATAATTAAAAGTTAAAAAAACTTAAAAATTGAATAACTGAGATCACTTTTAATTAATGGATGTCTATTTTAATACTTGTTGAGAAATAATTCAAATACAAATTATTATTTGAAGTATTCAGACAAAATATATCATAAATGATTTTAATTTTTGTCAAATAAGGCAATTTAAGTTGTTCTGAAGAAATAATCTTTTAAAAATAAAAGTTGACTCAATTTTTTTGCTTTCAAACGATTTTTGGTTTTTGTTTTTATTAAATTAGATTTTGAAAACACTCTTTCGCTAATTGTTGAAGTAGGTGATATAGTAAGAAGAGCATAAAAATGTTTATCTATTTTTTCTGTTCTTTTTTTCAGATTTTTCCAAATATACCATATCGTCCGATATATCGCTGAAGTCCAATTTATTTTCTGAATTTTTAATACTTTGAATTGAATTATTTAACTTGCATAAAAGATTATTATTTTCATTACTAATAACTTCCTCTATTTCAATACTTTTATCCAGAGACCATAACAGTTATGAGATTTATTGAAAAAAATCAAATTTAACTGTTCAAAAATATTTTTTCAAATAAAAATTAAAAATAACAGTTTGAGATGATTTATATAAATATCTGTTCAAAATAACAGAAATAAAAAACTTATATTTTTTATAACTGTTATTAAAAACTCTTTGAGCCTTAAAAAACTCGAGTTATTAAAATAAAACAACAATAAACGCATGCAGAAGAATCCTATTGATATCTAATACTTCAATCATTGATTTAAAGATATAAACTTTGATTGATTTTTTAAAAATAACTGTTATAACAGTTATTTAATCAAATAAATATAAAATAAAAGTTATTTTAGATTGCTTAAACAAAAAGTTTTTAATAACTGTTATTTTTTACTGTTATTGAAAAAATCAAAAAAATAAATGTTATTGCAAATTTTAACACGGGACGTCTTTAGAAGTCTTTTCATATATAAAATACTAAGATTGGACAACATTCGTTTCATGATTTTTTTAAAACAAAAAGACACATATAACTGTTATATTTGGTCTCTGCTTTTATCTGAATTAATGTGATTACTTTCAACATAAAATAATCTGGAGTATAATTCATTTGCATATTCTTTTGTTTCGCCTTTTGAAGAATATTTTAAGAAACTTTCATTGCTCGGAAAATTTTCAGAATTTAGAAAAAATATTAACGTATTTAATTCTTATTTTAATACGTTTTAGTAAGTCTGATGCAAAGAATTATTAATTTTTTCTAAATTATTTATTAAAAACTTGATAACTCCCTCTAATTCTATAATGGATGTGCTATCCAGGGCTATGGCTACAATATATTTTAACTTTCCTACATTTTGTATAAAATCTTTAAAAATTTATGAGAATAAATTAAATTCTAATCATTTATTTAATTTTTTAATTAAAAAAAAAATTGTTCGATTAATCGACATTAATTAATCGATTTATTCGTTATTCGAAAATCGTCATTTTTGAATTATTCGAACAAGAGTTGGGTTTTGTTTGATCGATTAATCGAATTATTCTTAATCGACTGACAACTCTAGTGTCTGGACAGAATGTAGTTGATTGCGGAATCGATTCCCCAAAAATTTTATTAAAAATTTCTTAAAATAAAATAAAAAAAAAATAAAATAAAATAGAAAAATTGAAAAAATAACCTACGAATCATTAATATCATTTTTAATGTTTTCATAGGTAGTTTTTTTTAATTTGTTGGTAAAAATAATACAACAATCATTAATTTTTAATGTTTTCGTGGCTAACTTTTTTCGAATTTGTTGGTAAAAAAAATGAAAGTAACGTTATTTTTTAATGTTTAATTTTATTTATATTAGAAAATTTTATTAACATTACAAAATAAATGTTGATGTTTGTTAAAACAAATGAATAATTACTGTGATGGTTAGTCAAATGTTTTATCACTTGTTTTAAATATGTTTTTCATTTGTTTTTGCAGAGCGTATGAGTAATATTTAAGCAATTAATAATACTCATTCGCAACGTTGAACAAGAAAATACAAACAAATTACAAAAATACAAACAAATTACAAACTCGCATCAAATTTGACCATTTTTCCAATATTTGACCACGCCTCCTAAGCCCAGTTTATGAAAAAATTAAAATCCAAAAACGCAATTTTCTAAGTTCAATATAGGGCTATCCATACAACCTATTCAGAAGTTTACGGTACACATTTTTTTCGCTTGATATTTGGTGTGGAATGCCTAATATGTGTTCTTCCCAAAGCAAAATTTTTCTAAAAAAATAACGCTATATTAATTTGTCACTCGATGAAAAAAGAATTGAAATATCGTTCGAGGACCCCATTATGTTTATTTATTATTGATCCTTAAAGGTTTCTAAGACATTCTAGTTTGTCTGAGTTTGTAGATAAAAAATGTTTTTGTTTTAATGAGAAAAGATTACTGATAAAAAAATGTTTAATGAAATAAAATGTTGATAAGAAAATTTTTGACGAAAAATAAATATCTATTGAACAAAATATGTATGAAAAAAAAATTGATAAAAAAAAATATTAAAGAAAAACAAATATTAATGAAAAAAAAATATTGATGAAAAAAACATTGATAAAAAAATAGAGAAGCAAAAAAAATATTGAAGAGAAAAAAATATTGACAAAAAAAAATATTGATTAAAAAAAAACAAAATTTTTGATAAACACAAAAAAAAATGTTGAAAAATATGTATGAAAAAAACAATATCGATGAAAGAAAAAATTATGGAAAGCAATATTGATGAAAAACAATATTGATGAAAAAAATTGATGAATAACAATATTGATGAAAAAAATATTGATGAAAGAAAAAAATACTAATGGTAAAAAATTTTGATTAAAAAAAAATATTGATGAAAAATAATAATATTACGCCATTCACCAGCTGGTGAATATTTATTTATTCACCACGAGGTGGATTATTATTCAATTTATAAACCTAAGTTACAAAAATTTTTGGTTAAAAAAAAAAAAGAAAACAGTAATTCTCATTTTATTTTTTGTTAATCGTTAGCTTATATAGTTAGGGTGCCCATTTTTTTCAGAGCTCAAATCAGTACGCCCAAGTTTTTATGTTTATTTTCTTCAAATAACTCTCTAAAAATTTTTTCTACGGGATGTTTTTTCAACACTGACAAAATGTCGGTTAATATAACTAACTTGACCCCAAGTATTTTGAGTAAAACGCACCTTTAAAAACAACTGCAAAAAAAATGTTAAAAAACAACTGCAAAAAACAACTGTTAAAAACAACTTTTATCGTAATTTTTCAGAAAATTTAGTTGACTTTAAACGACTTCATTTTTTTTTTTTTGTTTCACTGCAGAAAATATAACAAAACTCCACAGGCTTTAAGAACAAGAAAATCCCTCAGATTTTGAGGACTTTTTTCCGTAAGCTTTGACTACTTTTCGTTTAAGAAAAATTCCCAGCTTATATGCACGTTTTGTTAATGGCCCTTATTTTCTAAGCGCATTTTGAAATAATCTCTGATGGCATTACCTCTTCTTAGATCTGAGATTGATTTGAATTCATGCAATTAACATAATTTTTCTAAAAATATAAAAAATCCATCGGCCTATTATACTTTTCTTTATAGAAAACGTCAAAGATTCTGTGCGCAATTTCATAATAATTTAGGAAGATCAAAATAACCCCATGCTCAGATACATTTTTGCGTTAAGAAACCTCTTGATTTACGAACTCTAATCTGCTTAGAATTAAATTATCTCATGGTCAGACTTTGATTTACGAACTCTAATCTGCTTAGAATTAATTCATTATAAATTATCTCATGGTCAGACAAACTTAAGTTATAAAAACAAATCGGACTGTGTAAAAATGTTCATAAATCAGTACATATTTAAAAAAATCAGTTCATATTTAAAAAATCAGTACATATTTCAAAAAATCAATACGTATTTGAAAAGATCAGTACAAATCAGTACAGTGTTTTTTGATCAGTACACGTGATCAAAAACCAAAACATGTACTGATCAAATCAGAACGAATGGTCAGCCTATATATAGTCAAACTGAGGTGGCGTCCTGGAACTTTTTTAAAATTGGCCAGCCTAAAAACATTATCATGTTAAAATAAAAGCTCCCATTTCCGGGCTCAGTAAAGTTTACCTCGAAAAAGTTCCACAGCCAAAATATTAGAGCGATTTGGTACCGCCAAAATCGTTATTTGTTCATACACTCAAAATATTATGACGGTACATTCCACTACAAAATGCAGTTAAAACAACTACATTTGTTGTTGTTTAGGCTTCCACTACATTTTTTGGGAATATAAAGCAAAAATTGTTGTTGGTTTTGACTATTGATTAACAACTTCAAATTATTTTTACTGTAACTCAAATTGTCGGAAATTTTTTATTAACAAAAAAACTTCTAGACGTTAAAATGGTTAAAATTGTTTGGTTATAATTCCTGTTGTATCTGACACTTCCAACTCGTTCAAAACATCCATTTTTCTTGTTTTTTATAGAGTAAAAACAACTACATAAAACAACTGTAGTAATTTTTTGTATTTATTTTTTTTAAAATGGCAAGAAATAGTTGTTTCAGATTTTTCATACAAAAACAACTGAAATTGTAGTTAAAAACAACAACTACTACTTACTAAACAAATGACTGTCATGTAGTAACTGCAATTATTTTCTAAGTGTAGCTTTGTCATTTTATGTCCTATCGTTATAAAAAAAAATTTTGCACAAAAATATTTTGAAATTTAGCAAATAGAATCAGTAAAATTGCAGAAAAATTTATGTTATTATCTGAAACTGAATGACAGAGAATTTACTTAAAATATCCATTTCAACAAACAAATCTGCTAAACGTTTGCTAATCCAAATTGAAAGTCATTGTGCAAATTTTTGACAGAGTTTATCTTTTGAGTGATTTTATATTAAAATTTAAAATCGAATGTAACTTTTTTGTAAATTAAATTGAGAGGATACTTCCAAGGAAAACTGACATTCGCAACAAGAAAACCTCTGAGGTTAAAACCAGATATGGGTCAAATTTAGTACTCGCTGAAGTCTTTCTAACAATTTTTTTTAACGATCGGATATAAAATGACAAAGCTATGAACAAATAATATGTTGGCTGTGGAAATTTTTCGAGGTTAACTTTAAAACTAAGCGCGGAAAATGGGAGCTTTTTCACCCGGTCTATGGGACATTTTATTTAATTTGCTTGTTTTTACATTTAGCGTATCATTTAAGAAATTCATATTATGAAAAAAATTATTTCTGAAGAAATATGTAAAGTTCTCTAAATATAACTTAAATATCATGTTTACATCTTCAAAGGGTCTTATTTTCTTCTTTCTAAAATCGTCGAGAAAATTGCCTCCTCACAGGTATTTGCTTTCTGGGTACCCAGACCTTTATTTCGATGTTTTACACACAGAATGATGAAGTAAGTATACCACAATACTGAAGTTGGAAGATATAAAAAAATATTAAAATTTTTTTGCATTCACAATCAACATGAAATTATACCTAAATAACAAGTTCAAGAAATTAATAAATTATTTCAAATAAAAACTAACAGCGGCAGCAGCAGCATAATAACAGAAGACCACTGTCAGCCATTAACCATGTCATGTTATTACATTTTACTTGTTTCATAGTGGACACTATAACATCAGCATGGAAACGACGACGAAAAGCAAAGGAGCCGGACAAGAATTATAGACAGAGATGAAGATGAAAAGTTTTATAAAGCAATGAAAATGCAAGCATGCCAAAACAAATGACGTGAATGTGGTGGTTGTTAAAGATTGGAGCAAACTAAAAGCCATAGATTTTCCTTTAGTAATAATGTTGGCAGCACGGTACATAGAGCGAATATAAGGAATAACTAAAATAGACGATTCAGCAATAGCAGCAGCAACACAACATAAATCTTCCGGAAAAAAGCATAGCATGTTTTATGGCCTTAAGCAAGCAACATTTGTTTGTTGGTTAGTTGCTGCTGCTTCCTCTAACTCTCGTAGACTTGTTATTACTTCCACATAAAACCAACTACTTTTCCTCGTACCACTATAACTTCTCGTTCTACTGTTCCCAGTTAGTTGTGCTGATAGATGGAGTACTATGCATTCAATTTTGCAGATGACATTGGGTGCTGTTGTTGTTGCTGTTGTTGTTTTTGTTGTTCTGATATGGCTTTGGTGGCATGTTTCAATGTCGATTTTAAAGATGCTGTGAACATGGAAGAATAAGCGCGCGCGTTAACTTGGCGCGCCGGAAGACATAGTGGTAGTGTAATTTGAAATGAAAATTAATGACATGCAATCAATTTTGTGAGACGATGTTATTTGTTATTTTGATGGCTTCTCTTGTCGTTTACCCTTACACACTAATACATACATACATTTACTCAGACATTAACAAATAGACAGATAGATTAGAGATGATATAGTAAGGACGATAGTACTTTTTTGGACGCATTTGCTGGTTGATAGTATATTGGTCGTAGATTTTTAACATACATTTTTTTCTGTCGATTGTCCTGAAAAGATACAGGACAATCGACAATACGTTAACATAAACTAATGGCTTAAATTCTGCTCAAATATACCGACTTCAATAGTTCCGAACAAGTACTTTTTAGTACTTATTTAAAAAGTGCTTTTTTAGTACGTAACTTAAAAGTATCCCTGAGACAATTTTTAATACATTCGTGTTGTTGTTCCATTGCTCACTCATTCACTTTGTTAACTCAGATGCCATCTATTATTTTCCGTTTTTCTTTCTTTACACTTACAAACATACACTACACTACAATTCATTCATTCATCCTTTCTTTCCTTATGCCATTTAACTTCCCAAAATACAACTACACACAAGTGTACTCTGTATTTGATTTCCATGTCTTTATGGAAACTCTACTCCAGACTCTGTGTTCTGCAGTTTCTCTGTGTGCCATACACTACATGTGTCTTTGGGTTTATCCATACAAACGACTTTTGTACAATAAATTTTTCTTTTGCTCTGGTTGAGAACACTTGATCATTTGTCAAATGCAATGCAATTGGGAGTTTCGCTAGTATAAATTGTACTTTATATATATGTAAGTATGTACAATTTTAACTAAGTATACATATATCTTAACAATTTATTTGTAAGAATTGTATATTATAGTTTGTTATTGCTTTTTTATTTAAAATTCAAGAGTGGGTGTGAGAAGTTTTTTTCAGTGTTTTTTTAGCTGTGCAGTTTTAAAAGATGGTTAAAAAATGAGAGTTATGCAAAATGGTAAATGGTGTAAAATAATGTTTTCTTGGTGAAAATTTTTCAACATTTAAGCAATATGTTGTTGTATAGTGGAAAATTTATTACCCATTATGACTTTTGTATTTACTTTACTATCGCGCAGAATTGATGTATTAAATATTAAGATCATTTTGGGTGGAAGAAGCACAAGTATTATATATTAAGATCATTTTTGGTGGAAGAAACAGAAGTAACTGTAAGAATAAATCAGTTTGTGTTTGCAAGATAATTTTAGATTTCTAATACCATTAGCTATATAGAATCGGCGAAAAACCTTTTGTGAATTTTCATCTGCAATTTATTCTGAATCATGTTTTTTGAAGCCATTAATACAAATCGGAAGCTGCTATTTACGATCGCATTAATAACACAGGCCAACAAAATTTGAAAAAGGTCGGAACCCTGGGACTATAACACACTTTTCTAAAGGGTTGAGCTGCGATGAGTCCGAATCTGTACTCAGAATTTCACCATCTTCGAGATATCTTAGCTTAAAGATTGAAAAAACCCTGTTTTTCGCCATATTCGAGACATCATAACTGCGCGAGTTCACCTTTATTTATAAATCCTAATATGTAGTCTGAAATTCCTTCTTCATAGCTTTAAAATAACTGTATATCGTCTGTTCTATCTTGTTTCTTCTCTGAGATATCTTAACAAGAAGTTTAAAAAAGTTTAGGTTTTCGCTTTATTCACGGTATTTTTCCTATGAATGCAAATTTGCTACATTTCGCCTTTATTTTACAACGAACTTATAAAATTTTTAAATTCCCAATTAAAAAAACAAAGAAATGCTTCTTGATTTGTTTGTATATCTTGCCTATTTGCTGAGATATCGCCCGTTAAAATTTATATGATCTCAGCCGCATCCAGAGTCACTAAACAATAACAAACTTCAGGTTAAGATATCTCAGAGATAAAACAAGATATTATAAAGGTTAAACATTCATTTTAAACGTAATTTGTAGGACTTTTAGACTACATATCAAGTTTTATAAACAAAGGTGAATTTTTGCAATTATAACGTCTCGAATATGGACAAAAACATTTTTTTAACTTTAAGCTAAGATATCTCGAAAACCTGACGTGATAGTCAAATTCTAAGACCAGATTCGGATTCAACCTTAATGGGTTAAAAATTTGTTGGCCTGTGTTATGAACGTACCGCCTTCCATAAGCTTCATAAAATCTAGTCATTAAAAAAGAAACAAAATTACGATATTTCACTGCAGCGCAAATTCCTTGATTTATGAAACTCACCCTAAACTCCCAACCTTTGTAATCTGATTTTGGATATCTAATGAATATCCCTGGGTGTAGGATGGTTCTTGTCCAATCGAAGTTGTTATAAGAAGATGCAAATTGACACACTCAAAAAAATAAAACTGTAAAGTTAACAAACTTTTTTTTGTTAACTCGAGTTTACTGGCTTTTTAGCAAATTTTTAGTTAAAATCAGCGTTTTAACTACTTTTTTTAGTTAAGTTCGATTTACGAAAATACTAGTTTTGTACAAATTTGGAATTAATTTTTTTTGTTGACTTTAAAACTGAGTTTACGAATTTTTACTAATTAATTTGCTGATTTTTTGTCACATTTTTGTCAAGTCGAAAATTTTAAACATTTCTTGTGTAGCCTCCTATGCAAATCTCATTAGTCCTACTTAAGCTGAACTTAACGCTGTGAAAAATATTTTTTTTTTTATTTAAAAAAAAAGGTTAGCTGAATTCACCTAATAAAAAATGTTACGAAATTTTCAGCTGAATTTTTAGTTAAAATTACTGTTTTTTTGCTACATTCATTCTACAAAAAGTTAACTAAATATTTTTTGTTAAATTAACTAGAAATTTAGTAGGTTCAAAATCAGGTGTTTTTTTAGTTAAATTTAACTAAATTTTTTGCCAACTTTACAGTTTTTTTTTTTTGAGTGCATGGATCCTTTATATTCTCAGGAGATGCCATAACGATATTGCTAGAAAAGCTTTTAATTGGAGACAAGGTGAAAAGAAGAGAACTCGAAGCAGCTCAAAGAACAAGGATCTAAACATCATACTTGCAAGTAGAGATGTGCACATGAGCAGATTATAGCGTGATTCACGCGTGAATGTGACTGAACTCAATTTTACTCACGTGATTGTGAGTGAGTGTGAGTGGAGATAAAAATGCGTGAGTGAGTGTGTGTGAGTAAGATACTTGCGTGAGTAAGTGTGCGTGAGTCAATTTTTTAGCGTGAGTTTGCGTGATTAATTTTTTCTTCATATTTCCTTTCGTAACAGAAAAAGTCGCAAAAAATTGTCTAAATTTAATTTAAATTTGTCTAAATTTAAGATTTCGTCTTAAATTTCGCTGAACTTTAAGTTTTGCTGAAAATTTTGAAAATTTTTTGAAATTTTTGATTTTTTTTTGTATAAATAAGAGTTTCGCGAGTGTGAGTCAATGTGAGTGTGAGTGAAGTTTGCGTGAGTGCACGTAAGTGTGAGTTGTATTAAACTTACTTACGTGATTGTGAGTGGGTGTGAGAAGATTCAAAAATTCCTGTCGTGAGCGTGAGTCAAAAATCACTCACGCGCCCATCTCTACTTGCAAGAGACAGAAATAGTTGGAGAGTGTTTGTTAACGCCCTTTATTATACGTGAACATTATATATAAGTTTTTTAGGATACATCTCGTTTATCTGCTAGACGATACACATTGGTTGATGTTCATAGAACGAGCGGCTAAAAATAGAAGAAGTTGTCGAAGGACAATGAAATTTGGCACATAGGCATTTTAGGTTTGAATCAAGAAAAAAATGCAAAAATCAAAATGATCCGCCCACTTTTACGCCCACCTCCCATACAAAGTGAAAATTAAATTTTGACCTACGGCATTGTTTTTTGGCACATATCATTTTTAAACACTCAGAATCATTTGTGTGAAATTTGAAAAATATCCGCCCACTTTTACGCCCACTTCCCACACAACTTGTATTGAAAAAGTGGCATAACTCCCTTGATTTTTAATGCATCAACTCAATTTTCACAAAAAACAAATATTATAATTGTAGAATGGGCTCCTGAAAATATATACCTGATCCGCCCACTTTTACGCCCACCTCCCATAGAAAAAACAAATAAAAAACAAGTTAGAGTGTTAGATTCGGCTGTGCCGAATCTTTTATACCCTCCAACACGTTTAAAATCCATAAATTAAAACGGAGGGGCGTCCTTTTTTTTGGTGGGGGGGTCGGCGGAGTTGGTGGGGGACACCTGTATCCCCGCTATATATGTTTACAAATTATTTGCTTATGATATTTACGCTTAAATAATAAATTTTTATCGTTATTTTAATTTTTAACTAATTTCTATAACCACGCCCCCAAAAGGGGGCGGCTTGAAAAAAATCGAATTTTCTAACCCCCCTGGTCCAAGCGCAGGTCTATGAACATAATATGGAATACAAATGTCACATTTGTTGAGCAAAAATTAAAAAAAAAAACTCGTAAAAATATCGTATTTTTCAGGGGTCGTTTTAGTTCTTCAAGGGGGAACTTTTTCCCCCTGTTCCGATTTTGCCCATCTTCGAACTTAACCTTACCAGTAACATAAGAGATATTCCTGCCCAATTTCAGGGGTCTAGCTCGTTTTGTTTGGACTGCATCGTTATTTCTAGACGGACGGACGGACATCGCTAGAATGTCTTATAGTGCGTTTACATTGGATTTCTAGTCTCGTAAATTGCGATTTTAATCCACTTTGCAATCTGTACCGTTTACATCAATGGTGCCCAAACACTTGTTAAAGATCAACGAAGACACACACACACAGTATGAACGACAACGAAACTAACAACAGAGAGCGTAAAAAACAAAAAAATTTCTCTTTTTGGGCACCGCTGGTTTACATTGGCATTTTTTACATTTGAGTAGATTAAGATTGGCATTTATAACAACAAGTTGGTAATAAATGTGTGTGACTGCGTCAAAAGACAGCGACGGTAATTAGTCGCCGTATGATTAACAAGGACAGTGACGGCGTTTACAAATAACAATGACGGCGGCATAAACATACTTGGCGGCGTAATCAAAACGGCAGGCTTTGTGTCGGTGATTTTCAGTGTTGGAAAATGCAAATAATAGAAATACAGACTTGTATCTAACTTTACCAGATTGCGTTTGCCGATTAGAGTCTAAACTACTAGATTGAAAAATATAAATTCGTATGGGCAATCTAATAGATTGAAACTGGATTGGAGCCACAATCTACTTTAAGCTAGCTTAGAGGACCAGTGTAAATGCACTAATAGATTCTGTCATGGATCAATTTTATATATACTTTGTGGGGTCCCCGACCGATATTTCGATGTGTTACACACGGAATGACAAAGTGGGTATACCCCCATACTGTGGTTGGAGGGTATAAAAATCAGAGTTTCTGAAGCATGAACGAAAATTCATATTTTGTTACTTTGTTATTTTATAGTTTTTACTGTTTTTTTTTTTGGAAAGGAGCAGGTATGAGCAGCTATATTTTTTTTAACTTTTAGCTGAGACTTCAAGCTGTAATTTGACATCTTTCGTTAAACAGCGCTCCACAGCGCTAAAAAGATACAGTCCACTGAAGTTGATGAACATTGAAATTTTGATGTTATTTATATTTTGTTCTACGAAATTTTTTATATGGCACTTTTCACAACTTTTTTTAATGCAAATCTCATCCATGACAATTGTCATTTACGAAAATATACAACCAAGTCAAATGATAAGTTTACTATGATTGTAACAAGAGATTGAATATACAGTAAATTTGCATGCAATTGTAAACAAGCGAACAAATATGAACTTTAAGCGCGTCTGTCCAAACAAATAATAATAATATCAGCCTAATATTAAGGAATCATAATATTCAGATATCTGACAACAAAATACCAAAAAATTATCCAAATCGGCGAACATGAAAAAAATGAATTTCGGACACTCTTCAACCAATGTGCGACATGCCTTCGGCTGAAATATCGGGAGTACCTTGAAGATGCGTCCAGCCGAAATGCAGCGGTTTTTCGCTGCAACCAGAATCTTTTGGATGTTTCTCTCTCCCTTTGATGTTGTCGAGGAATAAGTTATTTGCTCGAATTGTATCTCCTCCGTCTCCACAAATCTGACCCAATCCGATTTCTCAACATGCACAAATGTTGGTTCTTAAGCAGATATACTAAAAAAAAACCTTGTAAAATTACAAGAAAAAATTGTAACTTGTTTTGTTTGCTACCTCTATTTTTGACAAAAATTCCTAGCAATTTTACCACGCACCTAGCGTCTCTCTCATAAATATTGGCAACATTTTTACAGAAGAAAGGAAAACTGTTAGACGAGGAAAATACGATAATGTTTCAAACAATGCTAATTTTTTATATCGAAAAAGCGCTTAATAAATTTTGAAAAAATGTATCAATTTCTAATTACTATGGTAGTAATATTTAAGAAACACCTTTCAAAGTGTTTAGCAAATAAAAAGTCATTGGATTTCCCGATAATCAACAAAAAAACTTTTTTTATCGCTAAATGCAAAAAAAAACGCTCTATTAAGTCGGAAAAACGGCAAATTACAATATTTTTTTTAATTTTTATTTTTGTTTGTTCATTCGTCCTCTGTAATAGCATAGTTAGCCAGAGCGGGTTTAACAGGAGTCGAGTGACTTCAGATATCTTTATCTATTGAGAATCTTTGATTTTACAAGGTTTTTACCAAAATTTTGTAATTTTACAAAGTTTTTACTAATAAAATTGTGAATTTACAAATGTTTTGACACGATAAAATTAACAAGGAGGTTTCGTAACTTTACTAGATTTTTTGCTACCTCCTATTTTATGAGAATTCCTTGTAATTTTACAAGCTTTTTACCAATAATTTTGTAATTTTACAAGATTTTTACTAATAAAATTGTAAATTTACAGTTTTTTTGGCGCAATTGAAATTACAAGGAAATCACTTGAATTTACTGAATTTTTTTCTTGTAAAATTATTTTTGGAAATTACAAAAAAATTGTAAGATTACAAAAAAAAAAAATTCGATCCAAATTTGTTAGTTAAAAAACAAGCAAACCTGTCAAATATTGGTAAAATGGGATTTCAGGACTTTTCCTTGCAATTTGACAAGTTTTTTTTTTTGTGTGCAGTAAAAAATAAATATTGATGTTTGTTAAAACAAATGAATAATTACTGGGATGGGTTTTAAATGTTTTATCACTTGTTTTAAATATATTTTTCATTGGTTTTTGCCTACAAAATATTTCGAGTTTAAATTTTTTCGACGCAATAAAACTTACAATTAAATCTTGTGATTTTATGAGATTTTTTGCGACATTCTCTTCATGAGAATTCCTGCACTCAAAATAATTCTGCAGTAAAAATATTAGTAAGTGATTTGGTACCAAAATCTACTAATAAGTTACTAATTACCAGTAGTACGGTAGTTTTTTAGTATCTTCAAAGTACTAAAATTAGTAATTTTTACTGGTTTTGAATAATATTAGTAAAAAATTTTAGTATTGATTACTAACGCCTGCACTAGATCATTTTGGACTAAAAATTAGTTCATTAGTAAAATTTTTAGTATTGAATACCCACGTTTATTTTGGGTGTAGTTAAAATTGCGAGATTTCGTTTTGTCATATTAATAGAAATATAAGTAAAATTAGATTATGACACCATTTCCTAGTTACATATTTGACAAGATTTTTTTTTTAGTATACCTTCTTTAAATTTCTGTAACTCCGCTTCTGTTAAATGCATAATAACTGTTTTCATTTTTTTTTTCAGTGTACAAGTCTCAACAAAAACCTTCTTTAATTATAAAATATATACTACCATTTAGTAAGTTGCACTATAACAATTTATTAAACATCCTTTTGTGTTTTTCTTTCCTTACCAGGATATTTTTGTTTTCTCTTTTCACAAATTTAATACACAACAAGGACATTCATTGTCATTTACATTCGCCACACACAAAAACAATAGTTTTGTTGGTCACTGTGAAGACAGTTAAAAGGAACAATAGACAAAAAAAAATAAATACAAAAAATAAAAAAAAACAACTGGAGAAAAACAAAATAAAATCACAATTTATAAAATGTGACAGAACATACAACAACAGTTGACAACTGTCAGTGTCGGTGTCATACTGTCACAAATGCTAGTGTCATTTGCAAAAAAAAAAAAAAACAGAAGTGCATAGCAAGAAAGAAACAACAAAAAATACCATTTCCTTTTTTCCATTTTTTACAATAATAATAACAATAATTGCAAATGTATTGTATACATTTTCTTTTAAAGATTACAAAGAAAATATATTTTCTTTCTCTTGTAGATGATGTTAAGAAAGTATGAAGAAATTTTAACACGATATAAAAAATAAAATCAGGCAAATAATTTACATGTCAAGATGAATTTATCTAAGAAATTTTTTCTATAGAAAAAGTTTCAGATTCTGAGAGATTTTTTTTTATGGAAAAAGTCTCAGATTCTGAGACATTTTTCCTGTAGAAAAAGTCCCAGAATCCGTTTCAGAATCTGAGACTTATAGGAAAAATGTCTCGGATTCTGAGATATTTTTCCTATAGAAAAAGTATCAGATTCTGAGACATTTTTCCTATAGAAAAAGTCTCAGATTCTGAGACATTTTTCTTATAGAAAAAGTCTCAGATTCTGAGACATTTTTCTTATAGAAAAAGTCTCAGATTCTGAGACATTTTTCTTATAGAAAAAGTCTCAGATTCTGAGACATTTTTCTTATAGAAAAAGTCTCAGATTCTGAGACATTTTTCTTATAGAAAAAGTCTCAGATTCTGAGACATTTTTCTTATAGAAAAAGTCTCAGATTCTGAGACATTTTTCTTATAGAAAAAGTCTCAGATTCTGAGACATTTTTCTTATAGAAAAAGTCTCAGATTCTAAGACATTTTTCTTATAGAAAAAGTCTCAGATTCTGAGACATTTTTCTTATAGAAAAAGTCTCAGATTCTGAGACATTTTTCTTATAGAAAAAGTCTCAGATTCTGAGACATTTTTCTTGTAGAAAAAGTCTCAGATTCTGAGACATTTTTCTTATAGAAAAAGTCTCAGATTCTGAGACATTTTTCTTATAGAAAAAGTCTCAGATTCTGAGACATTTTTCTTATAGAAAAAGTCTCAGATTCTGAGACATTTTTCTTATAGAAAAAGTCTCAGATTCTGAGACATTTTTCTTATAGAAAAAGTCTCAGATTCTGAGACATTTTTCTTATCGAAAAAGTCTCCGATTCTGAGACATTTTTCTTATCGAAAAAGTCTCAGATTCTGAGACATTTTTCTTATAGAAAAAGTCTCAGATTCTGAGACATTTTTCTTATAGAAAAAGTCTCAGATTCTGAGACATTTTTCTTATAGAAAATGTCTCAGATTCTGAGACATTTTTCTTATAGAAAAAGTCTCAGATTCTGAGACATTTTTCTTATAGAAAAAGTCTCAGATTCTGAGACATTTTTCTTATAGAAAAAGTCTCAGATTCTGAGACATTTTTCTTATAGAAAAAGTCTCAGATTCTGAGACATTTTTCTTATAGAAAAAGTCTCAGATTCTGAGACATTTTTCTTATAGAAAAAGTCTCAGATTCTGAGACATTTTTCTTATAGAAAAAGTCTCAGATTCTGAGACATTTTTCTTATAGAAAAAGTCTCAGATTCTGAGACATTTTTCTTATAGAAAAAGTCTCAGATTCTGAGACATTTTTCTTATAGAAAAAGTCTCAGATTCTGAGACATTTTTCTTATAGAAAAAGTCTCAGATTCTGAGACATTTTTCTTATAGAAAAAGTCTCAGATTCTGAGACATTTTTCTTATAGAAAAAGTCTCAGATTCTGAGACATTTTTCTTATAGAAAAAGTCTCAGATTCTGAGACATTTTTCTTATAGAAAAAGTCTCAGATTCTGAGACATTTTTCTTATAGAAAAAGTCTCAGATTCTGAGACATTTTTCTTATAGAAAAAGTCTCAGATTCTGAGACATTTTTCTTATAGAAAAAGTCTCAGATTCTGAGACATTTTTCTTATAGAAAAAGTCTCAGATTCTGAGACATTTTTCTTATAGAAAAAGTCTCAGATTCTGAGACATTTTTCTTATAGAAAAAGTCTCAGATTCTGAGACATTTTTCTTATAGAAAAAGTCTCAGATTCTGAGACATTTTTCTTATAGAAAAAGTCTCAGATTCTGAGACATTTTTCTTATAGAAAAAGTCTCAGATTCTGAGACATTTTTCTTATAGAAAAAGTCTCAGATTCTGAGACATTTTTCTTATAGAAAAAGTCTCAGATTCTGAGACATTTTTCTTATAGAAAAAGTCTCAGATTCTGAGACATTTTTCTTATAGAAAAAGTCTCAGATTCTGAGACATTTTTCTTATAGAAAAAGTCTCAGATTCTGAGAAATTTTTCTTATAGAAAAGTCTCAGATTCTGAAACATTTTTCTTATAGAAAAAGTCTCAGATTCTGAGACATTTTTCTTATAGAAAAAGTCTCAGATTCTGAGACATTTTTCTTATAGAAAAAGTCTCAGATTCTGAGACATTTTTCTTATAGAAAAAGTCTCAGATTCTGAGACATTTTTCTTATAGAAAAAGTCTCAGATTCTGAGACATTTTTCTTATAGAAAAAGTCTCAGATTCTGAGACATTTTTCTTATAGAAAAAGTCTCAGATTCTGAGACATTTTTCTTATAGAAAAAGTCTCAGATTCTGAGACATTTTTCTTATAGAAAAAGTCTCAGATTCTGAGACATTTTTCTTATAGAAAAAGTCTCAGATTCTGAGACATTTTTCTTATAGAAAAAGTCTCAGATTCTGAGACATTTTTCTTATAGAAATAGTCTCAGATTCTGAGACATTTGTCTTATAGAAAAATTCTCAGATTCTGAGACATTTTTCCTACAGAAAATGTTTCAGATTCTGAGACATTTTTCTTATAGAAAAAGTCTCAGATTCTGAGACATTTTTCTTATAGAAAAAGTCTCAGATTCTGAGACATTTTTCTTATAGAAATAGTCTCAGATTCTGAGACATTTGTCTTATAGAAAAATTCTCAGATTCTGAGACATTTTTCCTACAGAAAATGTTTCAGATTCTGAGAAATTTTTCTTATAGAAAAAGTCTCAGATTCTGAGAATTTTTTCCTATAGAAAACGTCTCAGAATCTCAGGAAGGTCTCAGATTCTGAGACTTTTTTCCTATAGAAAAAGTCTCAGGTTCTGAGACATTTTTCCTATAGAAAAAGTCTCATATTCTGAGGCATTTTTCCTATACAAAAAGTGTCAGATTATGAGACAAAACACATAAAAAGTCCTTTGAAATTGTTTCCTACACATAAAACAATTTTGTTATTCCAATTAAATTTAAGAAACCATTTGCAATCCATAATACTGTTGCGGAAAAGTGTTTTGCATTTTTTTTTAAGGACTTTCTTAGTTTTTTAATGTTTTTGTCATAAATTTGTATTTTTTTAATGTCTGAATTGTATACAATACTTTATGACTCTTATCGTTTTAATTTGCCCCCCATTTTTAATAAAAATTGCAAAAAAAAAAAAATAATAATTTATGTTGAGTGGTTTGTTGTTTAGTTGCCTCATTTACATTATTTGTACTCATATCCTTGCATTGCCATACAATTTATTTTATCTTTATATTCCAGATCAAATATTTTTAACATACGTTATCCTTCCTACAAATTTTACGTTATCCTTTTTCCCAAAAACACTATTATGCTAAAAAATATATTGTTCTATATAAGGTAGTATTTCAACAATAGCGATCTTTTATTATCTACATATCAAATATGCTCATATCAATGATATACGATCAAATGTGATTAATGTCCTTTTTAGCAGCACTTAAAAATTTCGCTTCATCGTTCATCATTCTTTATGGTAGCAATGGTTGTCATAGATAATACTTAATTATAATTTATTGCTTAAGTATGAAAGTTGAAATTTTTTTTAGTGCACCTTTTTTATATACATATTTTGAATTCCCTAAATACTATAAAGAAAAACTTCATTTACTACACTCTAAAAAATATTTTGGTCAAAAAATTTTTAAAATGTGTTATAATTCAATATAAATTTAAAACATTAGGGTCCCAGCGCTGTCTGTTTGTCTGCGAAAAACAGAAACAACTACAAGATCTATATTTTTGAAGTTTGGCTTGAATATGTCTTATGGTCATAGACTATTTAGGTTCAGAAATATGCTAAATAGAAATATGCTAAATAGGATACTGGTAAAAAATATATTTCCTTGTCCCATGAGTCAGTTTGACCAATAGGACGGACGTCTTCTAATATAAAAATGTTTCATTTGCTAAATTAATGTTCAAAAACCGTTTTTTAATGTGTATTTAGTTCCTCAAGGCGGAACTTTTTTCCCCTGATGCCATTTGGCCCGCAAAAAAATTTTGGGAAAAAAAAATCTTCCATTTCGTTGTTAATTCCATTACATTTCGTTCAACATTATTTTCCTTTTCATTCCCTGTTCCATTTCATTCCATTTCATGTAGGTTTCATAACATGTGTTAAAGAAATAAAAAAATTCGAGGGTCTTTATCTCAGTTGATATAAAAAGAACCATTTCATTCATTTTGCCCTCAAAATTTGAAATTTCAAAAAAATTTCCTTCTCTGCACTTTCGAGGTTCAGAATAAAATCATTTCCAGGTCCATTCCATTTTGTTTGTCTTTACAGCCAATTTCGTTTCCAGTTCCATCTCAGTTTATTCCATGTAGGTTTCATTCCTTTCCGTATATATTGTGTCAATTGTTATTAAAAGTACCATTTTCCGCCACTTATACCAATTAATTACTCCATTTTGCCTTAAATTTGTAAATTAAAAAATAAAAATCCTTATCTGTGATATTAATACTGCTGGAGAATTCGGTGATATGACCTAATACCCAATGTTAATATCCCTGGTTCCGTTATGGAGATTATGACCGAAATGAATTCGGTCATACTTTAAATAACGTTGTTATTGACTACACACAAAAAAAAACACCTTGCAAAATTACTAGAAATAGTCTTGTTATCCCATTTTACCAATATTTGACAGTTTTCCTTGTTTTTAACAAAAAATTTTAGATCGAAATTTAATTTTTTTTGTAGTTTTATATTTTTTTTTTAATTTAAAAATTTCCAAGGTTTTTTTACAAAAAAGTCTAGTAAATTCACGAGATTTCCTTGTAAGTTTTATTGCGCCAAAAAAATTGTAAATTTACAATTACGAAAAAACACGTAATTTTTATTTGGAACTCTCGTAAAATAGAAGGTACCAAAAAATATAGTAAAATCACGAAACCTTGTAAGTTTTATCACGTCAAATAAGAGTCCCCGCACAACAATGTCGGAGCGGTTGACGGTTTCGGTCATGAGAGAGTATAGGCGCAAAACAAAGGCGGCAGCGGGAAATTCAGTCAGGCTTTGATATTTACACTATTTTTCACTTTTTCTACACTTTTTTATTTAATTTGATTGTTTTTTTTCATATAAATTTGATTTTCTTATATTCAATAGTTTTTTTTGTGTTTTTTTTTTTGAATTTTAAATATTTTTTTTTTAGAGATCACATTTTTTTGTTTACTTTATCGAAAATAATCGAAATATTTATAAAAATGTGGTAACATTTTCATATCAAAAATTCAAAGAGAGAGAGAAACCGACACAAAAATAAAATTGATTTTATTCAAGCGGTTTTCGGTCGAGCGTTTTTTCTTGCCAAATTTGTATGAAAAAAACGTCACCGACATTGTTGTGCGGGGACTCTAACTTGTAAATTTTCAATTTTATTGGTAAAAAGCTTGTAAAATTAGAAGGAATTTTTGTCAAATAGGAGGAAGCAAAAAAAAAAATAAACATTTTTCTCGTCGTTTTTCATGTTTTTTTTTTTAGTGTATGACCGAACAATATGTGGATATAGTCCCCAAAAAAAAATGGATACAATTACCAAGAATTATGGGGATAATGACCACATTACAGGGATAATGTCTCTATGCTGGGTGGTCTTAATTAGAGATGGGCGCGTGAGTGATTTATGACACACACTCATTCACGCTCACGACAGGAATTTTTAAATCACGCACAATCACTTACGAGCATATTTTTTCTACTCACACTCAATCACAATCACGTGAGTAAATTTAATATAACTCACACTCACGTGCGCTCACGCAAGCTTCACTGACACTCACGTTGACTCACACTCACGAAACACTTATTTATACAAAAAAAAATTTCAAAAACTAAAATTTGAAAAATTTTCAGCAAAATTTAAAGTCCAGTGAAATTTAAAATTTTTTTTTTTGCTTTTTTCGGGGCGAAATATTAAATTGAGCTATATTTTCCAATTATTTGTTGCTTTTTTTGGTACAAAAGGAAATAAGAAAAGAAAAGAAATCACGCAAACTCACGCAGAAAAATCGACTTACGCACACTCACTCACGCAAAAATCTTACTCACGCACACTCACCCACGCAATTTTTTTCTCCACTCACACTCACTCACAATCACGTGAGTAAAATTGAAATCAGTCACATTCACGCGTGATCACGCGTGAATCACGTTCTAATCTGCTCATGTGCCCATCTCTAGTCTTAATCCCACAAATATATGAATTAAATATTTTTATACCCTCCACTTAGTGATAGAGGGTATATATAAGTTTGTCATTCCGTTTGTAACTCATCGAAATATCGATCTGGGACCCCTAAAGTATATATATTCATGATTCCCGATCGATTTTAAGACATTCTAGCGATGTCCGTCTGTCCGTCTGTTCGTCTGTCCGTCTGTCTGTCAGAGATGACTGAAACTTAATATATTTATTGGAAGTTATCCCGAGAAGTTTGGTATTGCATTTGAGCGATATCGGTTCAGTGGTTCAAAAGTTATGAACGAAAATGTAAGGACACCGCAAAAATTTTAGTACATTCAACATAACCAAAAAATACAAAATGCTTAAATTCGGCTGCTGGTTGACTTATGTGAACGTAATTAAACACCAAATGGTATTTAAACAAGTACAAACACATTTTTGCACAAAAATGAAAAAAATCGCGGATTTTTTTTTTTAACAAATTTTTTTTCGTGGAATTTTTTTTTCAAAATTTTTTTTTTTTCAAAAGTAATTTCCTTTTAAATAAAGTTTTTGCAATAATCTTATACATTCGGCAAGGCCGAATTTAACTTTTTTACTTGTTTTTTTTTTAGTGTATGACATATGGACATTGAGAGTGGCCCTTAAAAAATAAATTTTCGAATTTCAAAATGCGCGGGCCGGAATATTGTGTAGTTGCGTCTAAAAATGATTGTGTAAAAATTTCAGGAAGTTCGAATAACTTTAACCCTTGTCGCATTGAGGTCAAAGTTTCGAGTTTATGGGAAAAAGGACTATGATTTGAAAAAAAAAAAATAAAAAAAAATAATTTTATGAAATTAGTTAAAATATATTTTTTTATTAAGCTTATACACCAAACTACTTGGAAAAAAATATGTCAACTTTCTATGACCTCATTAACCCGTTCAAAATTTTAAGCTGAAAATGACCATGAATTTATAGGGGTACTTCAAATGAGTATTTTCGATTTTTTAAAAATTTTATTAAACAAAATAATTTAATTCAACATTTCTATACGAGTCGCTTTTAAAAAACAAACTGAAGATTAAATATTCAAAAAATTGGGGATATACATCGACTCAATCTTTTTTTGGAGCCGTTTGATTTTTGCGGATTTCAAGGAAATTATAATTTTGTGTATACTTTTTTTTCCTGAAAATTGATTTTCGAATAAACTGACCAAACTTATATTGTTTGGTGCTTCATTTGATCAAAGTTATTCAGTTATAAACTTTTAACTTTATTGGACATCGTTAACCCATATTGGCAGGGGGGGCAAATATGACCCAAGCAGCAAATTTGAAGATTGTTTCTAGAATTTTAAGAAATTTATTGCTTTGAAATCATTTTTGTGTTTTATTAGCTACTAATTTATAGTGTCCAATAAAATATTCGGCTTCGGAAATTGCCAAAAAAATGTGCTTAACGAAACCGAATCTGGAAGCGGCCGATACGCCATTGTTTAGGTCTTCAAGAAACCTTTCGATCTGTTTAAAAAGTTCATATAGTTTCTTCTGAAGAAATGTGAAAAATCGTCAATAACGAAAAAAAAGAGTTTCCCCCTCCCCTTTGACACGCTAAATGTGACGTTCGGCAGCTAAGAAAAAACAGGTTAATCTTATTTTCTTATTTTCAGGGCAATCGGTGGGTGCCCTATGAGAGACCTTCCTTGTTACTCCCCATAATATAAATGGAGGTTAAGACCGAAAAGTTTCGGTCGTTGACCAAACAGGGAAATGGACATAGTCTCTGTTGGAATTTTAAGCGTTTGAGAAATGGTAATAGTCCCCACAACAATTATGGGGAGTAAGAAAAAAATTTAGAAAAAATCCTTTCATTTCCTGTTCCATTCCATTCCATTTCCTTTGCTTTCCTTTTTCATTTCGTTTCCAGTTCCATTTCAATTCATTCCATGTATGTTTCATTGCTTTCCGTATAACATGTGTAAAGAAAATAAAAATGTTCTAGGATCTTGATCATGTTGCTCCCTTATTCCAATGTTTACACATTTTTCCCAATTTTTTTTTTTAAATTTCAAAAATGTCCTTCTTTACGATGCTGGAGAATTCTGCATGTCAAATTATAAAATTCTGGGATTTTAGTTAATTTGTTTCAAAAAATTTTAATTTTTCTCTTTATCAGTTTGTTTTTTGTACAAAAAACAATTTCTTTGTTTTGATGAATGATCCGAAATTCAAAATTTTAAGTTTATAATACCTGTATTTTAGGAAATTGAAAAAGTACTCAAGTATAATTTGTACCCTCATGAAATCGGAAATTCCACATTTTAAGTCACTTAAGCCATTATTTTAGGAAAATAAGAAGTACCAAGGTACAATTATTTACCCTTTTCGCCAAATTATTATCGAAATCCACTTTTTCAAAATGTTTTATTTTGAGATGAACGATCCCGCATTTAAATGTCAAGTTTCTGTAACCATTTTTTCAGAAGATATAAGAAGTAACAGTAGGTACTATTTTAAACAATTTCTACCCCATTAGAATCGGAAATTCCAAAAAGTACTTTTTCAAAATATTTTTAAATTGGAAAAGTAATTTCGGAGATTTCAAAACATAAAATTTTTTTAAAAAAATTGGCGTGTTTGATGAGACCTAGCCGCCCATTCTGAAGGACCGTTTTAAATATTATTGAAATAATATTTGAAATCGAATGAGTAGTTTCGATTTTTTTTTGTGGAATTTATTTTTCAAAAAAATTTTTCTCGGAAATATTTTTTTAATTTTTTTTTTCAAAACGAATTTTTTTTTTACCAATTTTTTAACAAAATTTGTTCAAAATAGTTTTTTGCCATAATGTTTTTTATATTGTGGTACTTATACATTAGGCAATGCCAAATTTAACTTTTTTTGCTTTCTAGTTTTTCCAACTATTTTTTTGAGTGTATGTATTCCCCTGTCTTGTATGTGAAAAAATTTGTATATTACGTACTATTTTTTTGGGGTTGCAAAATTAACAAAGCCATTATTTTGCATTTACGGGGTTCTATTCGTTTATTTTCATTTATGTGTTCTTTTTTTTTTGCTGTGAACATACATTTAAATTAATTGTTATTTTAATATTTATGACATGATATAAATTTTCTTTTATTGCACTTTAAATTTTACATATTTATGGTGGTAATAACCCTCCTTTTTTCTAAGGTTTTTATTTCCTATTTAAATAAGATGAAGGGTGTTTGAAAAACAAGGATGTGAAACATCTTAAAATTTGTTGGTACATAAGTAAAAGACGAATGTTTAATATAAAATTCGCATTTTCTTCACATTTTTTTTTTGGTTTATGCTTATTAATAGGGATGCGATTTCCATGCAAATGCATGTTTTTTGTCGATAGTCTAAAATCGATATCGACCAATTATCTTTGCGAATCAAGAAATTTGCTTTAAAATGACATCGATTTGTTTTTGCATATTTTTGCATATTATGGTGAAAATGCATATTTTTGCATATTTTAGTTTTAAGTGCATATATTGTGCATATTTCCAACTTTTAAGTGCATATTTTTGCATATTTTGGCATAAATTAGCAAAAACACAAATTGAAATTTATTTGTTTCAAAAATTATTTTAAATTTTAAAAATTTATTTTGGAAATAAGGAAAATTATTTTTTTTCTTTAAAATTTTTTTTATAGATAGTCTTAATTTCTAAAAAATCTTGCATATATAAAGTTTTAAATGTTACTATTTAAACCCGGCGTTACTTTTTGCTTTTTAAGAAGTTTTTCCTATGAAAACAAGATTTTTATTGCACACATTTTATTTTTTAGTGCATATTTTTAGGTTTTTTAGTGCATATTTTGAATTTTTTAGCGCATATTTTAAGCGCATATTTTCGATTTTTTAGTGCATGAAAATCTCATCCCTACTTATTAAGAATAAACAAAGTAACTACATACAAATTCTCATATTTTTTAGTAATGGGTATCAAGAAGATTTTAAATAAACAACAATTCTCATTAGGTTTATCAATAATCTTATAACTGGGGATGAGATTTCCATGCAAATGTATATTTTTTTGTCGATACTCTTAAAACGATATCGACCAATTATCTTTCCGAATCAATAAATTTGCGTTAAAATGGCATCGATTTGTTTTTGCATATTTTGCGGAAAATGCATATTTTTACATATTTTGATTTTAAATGCATATTTGTGCATATTTCAAACTTTTAAGTTCATATTTTTGCTTATTTTGGCATAAATAAGCAAAAACACAAATTGAAATTTACTTTTTTAAAAACTATTTTAAGTTTTAAAATTTTTTTTTGAAAATAATTTTTTTTTTTTTTTTTATAGGTTTTCTTAATTTCTAAAAAATCTTGCTTATATGAAGTTTGAAATGTTACTATTTAAACCAGGCGTAATTTTTTACTATTGAAGAAGTTTTTCCTTCGAAAACAAGATTTTTATTGCTAACATTTTGTTTTTTAGTGCATATTTTAAGGTTTTTTAGTGCATATTTTGAATTTTTTAGCGCGTATTTTAAGCGCATTTATACGATTTTTTAGTGTATAATAATCTCATCCCTACTTAAAACGTTTACTGTTTTTCAAGAATTGCATATTCCATAATATATTTTTAATTTGCCAATTTGAACCAACGGAATTGATTTATTATGATTTTCGACTTAAGTAATAATTTTTTTTTAATATTGAAAGAATTGTTTCATATCCACGCCCCCAAAAGGGGGCGGTAAAAAAATACATTTTTAGCCGCCTGGGGAAGTGAAGTGACTTCGAACGTCTTCTGACATAAAAATTATTAAATATCTTAACAAAAACACAAAAAAATTTTACAAAGTGGCGTTTTTTCGAGATTGGTTTATTTCGTCAGGTGTGAACTTTTTTCCCTCTGGTCAAAGTTTGCCGAACTTAGTCAGCCTGTGACCAAGTTTAAGGAGTAGTGTCGTTTGGGTTGCCAGATACTAGAAATCAAATAACTGGATAATGGAAAAAGTTCAATTTTGAAAAAATAACGGGACACATGAATAACTTTTTTCAAAATTTGTGGACTACTTCTGATTTTAAGTTCGTCAATGGTCTGAGGATTTGGCGTAGATTTTCCTAGTCAAATAACCCCACAAAAATACGACAATAGCAAAAGTTTTTTAAATTTATGGGGTTATTTGAAAAGCACAACGCATGCCAACAACACTCAGTCCATAGACGTGCTCAAGGAAAACATTCGTTCGGAAATCAACGCTAGACTGTCCGAGATGCTAAAAAAAGTACTGA